>JAUTXW010004340.1:0-77171 GCA_030620095.1 Kuschelorhynchus macadamiae
TGTAAGTTAACGTTCAAGCCCCCCAATACTGGAACCATCTAATGAATATTCACCTTCGCTCTTAAAAAAAAAACGTGGAGATGCGTCGAAAACTGAATGTCATTTTCTGTCATAATAATTAAAAATTTTAAGTGAACTGTCAACAAAATTGCAAACATAACAATTTTGTTTGATTTTGTATTCGATTTACAAAATTAATTTTGGTAAAATAAGTTGTAGATATGATGTTTGTATTGGGTAAAAGTGAAAAAAATTGTCTATTGGCAAGTTGGTTTTAAGGTTTTCGGTATCCTAAAAAAGTTAGTTTTAGAAGACTACTTGAACGGTTTACTGATACGGAAAATGTAATATATTTTTTGTAATTGGGCAAAAGTACAACTTCAAGAAAATGCTTTTCTTTTTATGGAGGTTTTATTTTCACTTTCCACAAAGCGGTACGTCAACAACACAGTTTCCATTATTACGCTACAGTGAATCCACAATTAATCAGGAAGTTGAGTATCAGCACCAGTGGCATTGAATGTCTGGGGTGGAATTATTGGTGAAATTGTAATAGGTCCATATTTTTTCAATGACCATCTCACTGACCAAATGTACTTACAATTTCTAAGACATGATATTCCTAGCTTAATTTTGAACGTTTCTATGCGTATCAGAGACTGAATATGACGAAAGCAAGATGGCGCGCCGCCACATTTCTGGCGAGAAGCAAGTTTAGTAACGTTTTTCCTGACGAAGGATTGGAAGAAGTGGACCTGTCGGCTGACTAGCCAGGTCCCTCGACTTCACTAAATTAGATTTCTATTGTGGGGATACGTAAAATAAATTGTTTGAAAAGAAATTCCTACGACCAAAAGATATGCTACAATGAATTTCAAATGCAGTTACCAGCATTTCACTTGTAGTATTGCGAAATGTTAGCAGATCATTTGGAAAACGGATAGAAAAATGTTTAGACCAAGGCATTTTGAGCATTTATTTATTAAGTAATTTCGTTGGTCGTTTGAAGTAAGCTAATATTTTGTTATTTATTTATTTGTGGTACTAAAAGAGCTTGAGGGTAACGTACAACATAGACATAAGGTAATAAATTTTTATCAGAACCATCTATGATATCCAAAAACGTTAAACATTTCGAAATATTTGTAAATACAAAAATGTCAATTTTTAATTCTGTATTTAATGCAAAAAAATATATCAGATGTTCCACTTAAAAAAACGAAGAAAAATTGTTTTTTTATATTTCAGTAAATTTGGCATTGAACTTTAGACCATTTTTCCATTTGTAGTTTCTGTATTACTTACACTTAGCAGTTGCTTTCCTAGTGCAGCAATGGCGAGTGCCGCTGTTATTAAAAGATTTCCAGCAGTTGATTTGACAAAAAAACTTAATTCTTGTGATATCCTAAAATAAAAAATAAACTTAGGAAACATATCTGTTGGTAAATAAATGAAACCTCCATATCTAAAACTAAAATTACACCAAGGAAATTTTTACTGGAAATTGAAAATGAAATATTTTCAACACGCATGAAAATTTTGAGTTGGAGTTTTGGCTTTTGTTTGATCAATATCCATAGTATGGTAGCCTCAGGAGACTATAGCAACCGTCTTATACAGGGGGTTATATAAGACCCTGTCATTCTTTCAAAAGTTTCTTCTGCCAGAATTCTTACTATTGAAGATTTCTCTTTCTCTTTGTGCAACCAAAATAGTTTAGAGCTAGGTACAAAGAAACAATTTCTAGCGATTTTGAAATTTTTGACATGCGGGGCTTTTTCGAAAAATTAATTTTTTTAAAAATCTGCCAAACAAATCCCACTTGTAGTAAACAAAAATCTATCAAATTAAATTTTCCAACATGAATATTGTATACATAATTCACTAAAAACTAATAAGGTTAAAGAGCGATTTGTTTGGTTTGATTTTTTTATATCAATCTTGAATTCGATGTAGCTTACTTTGCCAATTTTAGCAATAATGGACATTTTTACCGAAATAGCTTTTTTACATTTCAAATTTGCTCTAGTTCTTTCGAATGTGAAGTCGCCTTTTATCATTGATATAGTTCTCTTTTTCCCAATAAAATACAGTTTCACATGTTATTTTTGTTAATACAGACTTACTTAAACTGTTTACCCATAATTTAGAATGAACTGAGAATATGTCCCAATAATAGAATGGGTAACAAAGGTCTGGAATACTACCTACCTTGAGAGCAGAAATTTAACACTGTTAAAATTTAGAATCGGTAGAGTTTTTGGTACACCCTGTATACAATATTCATGGAGGAATACTTAAGGGTGCTAACCCTGTTCATAACCTGAGCATAAGTGGGCTCTGTTCAGAAGACCATTGTTAAAAAAATCAATTTTTCTAAATATCCCTGTATATCGGAAAGGAAGAAAACATTTCAAACTTCTGAAAATTGTTTTTTTTTGTACCTACCTCTAGATTATTTTGGTTCCACAAAGAAAAAAAGAAATCTTCCACATTAAGAGTTCTTACTTATCAAACAATGACGAGGTCTTATATAACACCCTGTGTAAGATGGTTGCGATAGATTCCTGAGGCTGTCCTTATAAGACTGGATACTCTAGGAATTGGTCAAACAAAGGCCGAAAACCGTAACTCAAAATCATCATCCGTATTGAAAATACTTCATTTTGAATTTCCAGTGAAAATTTCCTTTGTGCACTTTGAAGTTTTAACAGTTTAGATTATTAAATACACATTTATAGAAAGACTAAATATATTTAACTACATACAGTTTAACTTTAAGGTATAATTAGAATGACTTCTCGTGCTCAGAAATCAACCAAAAATATTGAAAACATTTACTAAATGGCGAATAATAACCATTAAAAAAAATTTGTTTATTTTGCAAAAAATAAAAGAAGGATTTGTAACATATTTAAAGCCAAAAAAAATATTTAATCTAAGTATATAAATATAACTAAAAATAAAAGCCTATGGCGAATATATCTTATTTCGCATTATGTTTCACGCTTTTATCTCACAATTATTTTTTTTCTTTTCCATGCATTTTGATAAATGCTGGTCATTTAAAAAAAGTTATTTTAACATTTTTTTTAATTATTTATTTTATTTCAAACAATCTAGTCTTTAGAATATTTTGTAATAGCTAAAAGGTCTTGAGTCTTATTCACACAATCGAAGCACAGAAATAACTACTGGTTCATGCGATTTATTTTTAAATTAAAAAATTTAATGAATTTTAGTTATTTGTTTTATCTGACACCCTGTATCTTATACCTTAATAACGAAAAGCGCATTTCTTGCTCTTTTAAAAAATATAGGGTGTTGGTATATTATATAGCCTGAATTAAAAATTACCGGACCCCTTTTCAAATTCGTCAGAATGAGTCAGAACAGTAAGAAAAATATCTACATTTACACTGAAATTATCATCACTACATTTATATAATATGACAGGGGTAATATTTGAAATGGATTTGGGACTATAACCACATATTTTACGTATACCCATAAAAAAAAAGTCCATGGCGTTAAGCTCTGAGGATCTTGGAGGCCACGACCAGTCCAGCTCTCAAACGAATGTGCTGATGTTCATTTTCTAATAGAACTGGTAATTCATTATTAAGAAAATCCAAGTATTTCTGAGCGTTAAAGTTTTTATTAAAAAAATTCGTTCACATGTGATCTCACAATGCCCCTTAATACGAGAAGAAAATATTGAGTTATTAGAAGAACTAATAAGATATGATATGATTGTGGACGTTTTACATAAGAAGTTATTCAAAATGTTAGAGATGGATTGTATTTACGACTAGGTTATTGCCAGCAAGTGAAAGGGTAGCTTTAACACCTTTTAAAAAATAACTACATTTTATTAAAGATGTTTCTGAATTTTAACTAATCTTTTACTAGCTGTCTGTAAGTAACGGTTAAAGATGGAAAAATTAAATTCGGCACCAATATGCAACTTTAGGCGTTCTTTATAAATATGACAAAAATATAACGGTTTTTTAGCTCACCCTGTATACCCGTACTATAGTTATAAAATAAACAA
The DNA here is from genome assembly GCA_030620095.1 of Kuschelorhynchus macadamiae. Taxonomy (NCBI): domain Eukaryota; kingdom Metazoa; phylum Arthropoda; class Insecta; order Coleoptera; family Curculionidae; genus Kuschelorhynchus; species Kuschelorhynchus macadamiae. The sequence continues at coordinate 4,055 of JAUTXW010004340.1, forward strand.
GGAAAAAATAATAGTTCAGGTGTCCGAGCGATTTTTAAAAAATCTACCAAAAATTTTATTGGTCAGATAGGCAGACCGGAAAAGTAGATTTAAGTAAACAATTTAATATTGAGATTATATAAAATAGTAATATTGACGAAAAATACCTACTTTAAAATATCTTGGTGGTAACTGATGCAAAACCGCAAACGTTGGAAACACATATCTCTATCTTCCTGCTCGAAGACGTCCTTAAACATCCCTTTCAAATGATTTATCCTGGCCACTAGCACCTCAACGGCTTCCCATGGGATAATGCATATAGCCAAAGCTGGACCTACGTAAGCATAAACTGCAACAATTTGAATAAGATAACATATCACGTAGGGTGTTCCTTCTATTCGCTTCACGGGCAGCCATATCGGAACTACAAATCCGCAGTGCTCGTTCCAACCCCTCTTAACATTCATTTCCTCACATTCCTGAAATTGGAGTTGAGGTACGATACAGTACCAGATCATGCCCGGTACTGAGTAAAATAAGCACACCATTGAAATAACTTTGTTCCTTTTAAGGACTTCGTCTAAATTTGTAGGTACGCCGAAATGTTTGAAATCTAGTAAATTGTTGAACATACTGGCCCACTGATTGTGGTAGAAGAAAAATGTGAGGTTAACCAACATACAGCCAACAAAGGCGGTTAGGTCGCCTATATCTTCGCTTATGTCGATGTTAATATCATCTAAAATTTAGTATATTTTAAATGAGTGGATTAACTGATTAATTTGTTCATTAAAATGCTGATAACGGGAAATTTTACAAAATAATCTTTATAATGAGCGATATGTGAAGAAAAAAGATTTTTTTCCACAAGAATTTACTTTGGTATACCTGGAGGTCACAGTGGATGTAAAGCTGAGCTGGAAGACTCATGTCGATAGGCAGATAAGAAAGTCAATAGCCACCTTCTGGCAGCTCCGTAGAACGGTAGGCACAACCTGGGGGCTAGGTCCTAGGGTCATGCACTGGCTGTACCAAGTAGTCATAAGACCCACGATATCATACGGCTCAATAGTATGGTGGCCCTCGGTGGAGAGGAAAACCATTCGTTCCAGTCTTGCAAAAGTCCAGAGACTGGCTAGCCTAGCGATAACTGGAGCAATGAGGACGACGCCGTCAGCAGCACTGGATGTTTTGCTAGGGCTGCCATCATTGCCGACTTTCATTAAGAAAGAGGCTATGGCAGCGCACTTGCGAATGGGAGACGCAGGAGCTTGGCATACCAGAGGAGAGGTTGTGCATGCAAGAATCTCCCACATTGTGGAAAGAGAGATCCCTTTATCTACCTACAGAGTAGCATGACCCTCAGGCAGACCAGGATGGCATAATGGTTATAGTATCTCAATTCCCGAAAGAGAGGACTGGGAGAGAAACAGGCTGGAGTTCTCCAGAGAGGCAATTGTTTTGCTACACGGATGGTTCACGTATGACACAGTTGCAATCCTCTGGTGCTGGAGTTTATATTGAGGCTACACAAACCGGGTCCAGCTTCCCTTTGAGGAAGTTTTCAACGGTGTTTCAGGCTGAGGTATATGCCATTCTAATGGCAATAACGATGAAGGAAGTCATAGAGGGGGCAGAGAGATTGTCATATGCTCAGACAGTCAAGCAGCACTTAAGGCGCTCGACTCACCCACGGCGGGATCAGTTTTGGTTTAGGAATGCGGTGACAGGCTAGAGCAGTTGGCGCGACGTAAAAAAGTGAAGTTGGTTTGGGTGCCAGAACACTGTGGGATTGAGGGCAACGACAGGGCAGATGAGTTTGCTAGACTCGGCGCCACCAGCCCGTATGTAGGACCAGAACCAGCTTTAGGCATCACTAGGCAGCAGATAATGACAGCACTCGACGAATGGGCACAACATGAACTTCAACGTGAATGGGGCCAGTCCGGGGTCGGGAGGCTTGCCTGAAGTCAGTAAAGTCTTTAGCTTGCTAAAAACTTCATTGTGAAGCCCGATAAGGGCCGAACAGAGTGGTTATTAGCCCGAGACAGGAAAGCTCTAAATTCCATCGTAGGAATAGTAACGGGGCACTGTCGATTGAGGAGACACCTCTTTATGTTAGGCATTGAGGAAGATTCTATCTGCACGGAGTGTCAGGAAGAGGAGGAAACTCCGCTTCACTTTTTGTGCAGATGTGAAGCGCGAGCGAGACTGCGACGAGATATTTTCGGCACTACGGTCTTGCATAGGGACGAAGTTAAGGATCTTGCATGGAAGGATATATAGACTTACATAGTAAGGACAGGCAGATTCAAGGATGTACACCTGGTGGCGGGTGGTGGTTGAAGGAGGAGCTGGGGTAGACTAAAAGGGCCTTATAGGCCTACCAGTCAGGTCTCTAGACCTCCCCCTAACTACTACTACTACTTGGTTTACCGGTTTCGGGTGCTTTGTATTTGCGCCCCTTCTACAAGAATTAATTAAAAATTAAATCTACCAAACCTAACTATACTCTTCAATCTTACTTCTAAAAAAAAAACAAAAAACAATACATACAATTCTCTCAGTCAGAAATTACACATTAAAATATATGACAATACTTATTTATAAAAAAGAAATGTAAGACCTTAAATTAATACACCAAAAGACAAACAAATAAGAAACAATCAACAGAAAGATATTTTAGGTAATTCACCGGTGATAAAAGATTTGCTCTGACCTTAGACTATAAAACAAAGGATAGACTCAACATTTTATTCATAAATAGTTTGGAAAGTTGGAACTATTATTGTTTTTCGCGTGCTATGGGTGCGAGAGAATACATATATCTTCCTCTGAGTCGACGGTCCCAAAAATTGCAACCCTGTTGGCTCTTAATATAGACTGAACCAGCGGCGGCTCGTTTTTCTTTAATTTACTATATGTTTATAGCAAGCAATGTAATGGGTTTTTGCCAATTTTAAGTATCTGTCAGACCCGTAATCAGAATTTCGGAGTTAGGTGTTCAAAATCAGAAAGAAGGTGATATAATTATTGTGTGACTAATAATGTGTATAATTGATTTTTTATAGATAAGTAATTATAAAATAATACCAAGAAATAAAACAAAACGTTTAAATATGGCACATATATTTGTATGGTCGTAAGTATGTATGTATATATGTGTGTTAGAAAAATAATTAAAAAAAAACCATGACATTGTTCTATGTCCGGAACATCCACATAACGAATTCCACCACACAAATTGTATTAGTAATTTCTTTTAAGGTAAGACTTGGGTACTTGGGTTCCAAAATTAGTCCTTTTAACAGAACCTTTCTCGTAATTAAAGATGTACAGTCGTTCGTCATGTAAAGTTTTATTTTCCTCAAATAGGTTTTTTATCCTTAGAATTGTATTGATGGATATATTTCTATGAAAATTTGCAATAAATCTTCTTCTTGCTTCTCTTGCATTTTCTTGGCACTTGTAAAATAGCATAACAATCTGTAGTATCTCGTCCAAAGAGTATTTCATTTCGATCAGAGTCAAATATATATTTTTTAGGTGAAGACTTCGACAATAATTAAAATAATGTCAATTTTTATTGACAAAGCATTCAAACGTCCTTATACCTTGATCACCTATACCAACCTATCGTATATTTTAAACAGGTGAAGCTAAAATTTTAGTTTATAAAACATTAAAATATAATATAAACAGCTATCGCAAAATCAAATCTTTTAATCAGAACGGATATAAAAAAATCACTCTTTCCAAAAATCGTATAAAAAACGATACATTCCATTTAAAAAACACCTGATGCATAGCGTAACTCTTTTGTTTCTGGTTCAAATATTTTTTCGATGATATTTTTGGATTCTACAAGAAAAAATACATCAATTGGTTATTTTGAATTTTTCCAAAATACAAGGAAGGTCGAAAATAGGTCCCTGTTCAGTCCTCGCTGGAACACCCTGTACACATATTAATATTTATATAATGTTTATTAATTTATTACAAAATAATTATATGGATATAAAATATAATATATATGTGTGGTGACATCCGTTACGAGGAAAGTTCCAGGTAAAAGTAAATTTACCGATCTTTTAAATAATGCTTCAAATGTTAAAAGGTTTTTATATTCTCTGATGAATTTTCAATTAGTTTAGCGGCAAATATTGCAAACAGTTGTTGAATTAGGCGACAGAGAAAGAGAGAGTAATAATAATAGTTTTACTAGGAACTGAACAGGTACGTATACTACGAGTATAGACCATTGACTCTGTCGACTGAAGGATATAACGAAACACTTTTAAAGAAGATTTTCATGGTGCATCAATATATATATATATATATATATATATATATATATATATATATATATTTATATATATTTAAGTATACCTGCCTCCCTTAAATCCGTACTACTTATTTATACACCCGTATTCACTAAAGAGGTTTAAATTTAGATAAGGTCTAACTTGACAGTTATACGTTTTATATGACATTTTTAACAATTCAACAATATTTTTTCTAAATGTCACAATTATATAATGACAGTAACATAAGCGAAACATAATAGCGAACTAATAGTTTTAAGTACCCAAGCAACTAGACCTGATCTAAATCTTAAAGCTTTTTGTTTTTGTGAATACGGGGGATAATGTTTACTAACTAAAATGAAATTAACTTCTCTGTTTAGAAATAATTACTCATTTCTAAATAGGGTAATTTTTGTATGGATTCTCCTAGATCTATGTGTCTTGGTTAAGCCTAAATGCTTCATGGTGTTGTTATGTATTCTAATTTTAAAATACTTTTTTAAACAAATGAATGGGATGTTCGCTTCATCGTCATACATGTGATCCCGAAATAGATCATACTTTGAAGATAGCAAGTACTTCATAGTATTAACAATTAGTAAGGTAACTAAATCTTTGATTTTTTATTAAAAATACTATTAGTTTTGTGGAACAACGTAAAACACTTCCCAGCTGCCCTACATCTCTATAACAGTTTTACTAACTTCAACTATATTTTAATTCAGGGGCGTGCAGTCCATGGAAGTAAGGGAAGCAGTGCTTCCCCAAAAAAAATTACACAAAACATCTTCCAAAATGTAATTTTTGAAATAGGAAACCTTTAATTTAGTTTATATTAAAAATGCTGAAATATTATCTTAATTATCAAGCCCATAATAAATGCGGCCTTGACTCCGACCGAGCCACAATAGAAATCGAATAGAACCTATGCGGGCCGCTAGCTTCTCTGCAGCCAAGTCCTGTATGCTTGATTTCCTGTGAATCGAGCCAGAGGTTATTGAACTTTCCACCGGCTGTTTGCAATTTTTGCATTTCAGTCGCGTGCTTTAAGAAAGAGCGGAAGCTATCGTTGGAGTAGGTTCTTTGTTTGAACGGCTATCTGTGTATTGTGTGATACGTACGTCGGGTCGTGTATGGTGCGATATGGAAGACAATAATGTGGACGTGGATATGCAAATACCGTCAACTTCGGCTGTCGGTAATAACGTTGAAAATGTTGGAGAATTTTGTAAGAAGAGTGTGTATGAATGTGTCTTAATAATAAAGGGATTTTCAACATTAAACTTCGCTGATAAGCTTCAAATAATATCCAAAGCGCATTTGCAGGCCGTCATAAAAGAAAAAGTCTTCGGCTAGACCAGAATTGAACACAACCTTGACAAACAGTTGGAAATTAGTCACCGCCAACGCAATGAACTAGTCGAAATAGGCAAATATTAAGAAGACTTATCGATGTTGTTTGTTTTCTCGGACAGTACGAATTGGGATTTAGAGGTCATGACGAAACAAGGGTTTCTTCAAATAGAAGAAATTTTCAAGATTTACTTAGTTTAATGGCTAAATATGATGATTGCTTAAAAAATTATTTAGAGTGGTCTAGCGTTTTTCGCGGAACCTCGAATCGAATCCAGAATGATTTAATTTCCGCTGTTTCAGCCATTATTCTAAAAAGAATTAAGCAAGAAATTGGCAAAGCGTATGTAGGAGAAAAACGAAGGTTAAGATCCACTAGACATAAGGAACATGAACGATGTATTAAAAAGAAACAAATTGTTCAATCTGCTGTAGCTGAGCTTCAGCATATCACTGTCCATATTTTAAATGTAAAAGAAATCAAGGTTCTAGCATCGGTTCCAGGATTTTATAAACGAAACATTAGAGAATCTATTGAGATTTTTAAACATACAAGAAAACTTCAATAGAGGTACGGGTTATGGTCTACATAACACGTGGAAACAGATCCTAACACAGGGTCACAGTTCATTTAGTATTCAGGTTTCTGAAGATGCTTCGTGCAATCGAAGACGAAACGTCAGATAGTAGTTCAAATTTGACACGGTCTAATCTCAAAAATCATGATTTCTTAATTGACCAAAGCCGGGAAAGCTTCCGTTCTATATTTACCATGTTCATTTAATTATTCTGATAAAAAAAAAGTCTGACGGTTCAGGCAAAACCTTACAACTTATACATATAAAGTTTTTTTCTGTCTCTAAAAGTAAAGGCTCCAGGGGATTGGCGTATATGAGAAACAAGAAGCTCAATATTCACTAGACTCAAGAACTCAAATCAAGAACTATGTGTAAAAAGAAACAAAAATTGATCAGTTTCCTATAGTTGAACGCAACATACCACTGAACATGAAAATGCAAATGAAATCAAGGCTCTAACGCTGATTCTAGGATTCTATAGGCGAAATGCTAGACAACCTATTGATATTAATGAACAGTTTGAAATAAAAGTGGATACATTTATTAGCATAGATTTAATCACATATATAATATGCAATAGAATCCCTAAAGACTTCAATGTAGATTGATTCTACAAGCGAAATGCTAGACAACCTATTGATATTAATGAACAGTTTAAAATAAAAGTGGATAAATTTATTAGCATACCTTTAATCACATATATAATATGCAACAGTATCCCTAAAGAGCTCAATGTAGATAATATACGTAATATTGTAGAGAAACCAAAGAAGATTTTCTCAGAAAACTTCACATTACTTGAAGGATAAAAGAACAATAAAGAAAGGAGGGTTAAGGTCCAGAAGAATGGTTTGTCTTTTGATATCGTATACATTTCGTAGGTAAATCTGTGCATGTTTAAAAGGATATCCCTTTTATACGTAATATCCTGCATATTTCATTAAAAATATTTTTCTATGTAATTGTAAAGGAAATTTAAATCAGATGTCTATTTGGTCTGATTAGAAGTCTAGTTTATGCATTTTTTATGCACAAAATTCGACGTAAGCTCTTATACTTATTATTTTCAGTATTAGAAATAAGGGGGATGTAATTTAAACAATTGAACTATACAAAACGCTTATACAAAAGAACTCAATAAAAATAACAGACGTCATAAAAAAATTGAATTTACTAGTTATCATTATGTTCGGTGATAATAAAGTTGTTATACAGAGGGTTCATTAGTCACTTTTTGAGACAACAATCCGAGTTTTGAAATGAAGACATAGATAGATTCATACCATCCAAGACTTTTTTTAAATTGTATCTACTCATATATTAAAACACTTACTTAATTATAATCTATTATTCACGCATTCACCATATTATTCGGCAGCAGATCTTGGTGAACCAAGTAATATGTCAGGTTGTCCTTGTGGACTCTGGCTGCGTGTGTAGTCTTACACACTTATTTTCGATCCTATTTTACTATTATCATAACGTTGACGGCTATTTTTGTTTAACAAACGTCCGCTAGTCCGATACATCCGGTTACGGATATATATGTTATACATTTATTTGTAAAAATCTCATTAAAAACATTATCATTTTAAAAGTTACGAATATTAGACATTTTTTTTTTTGGAGAGCCACAAAAATATTTCGTTAAAATATATTACGACTTTAAACCTGTGAAACCCGTATCTAAAAATTTTAAGCAGTTTAGAAGTTATGGGGTAAATAATTTTTTTGACATGTCAATTTTTTTTTTATTACCTAAACAAAACATACCTACAGTGTTTGAAAATGAAATTACAGGGATATTTTTTTTTCAAATAAATGACGCTCCTAAAAGTTATATGGAACTGTGTAAATTTTAAGTAGTTCAGAAGTTACAGGAAAAAAACATTTTTTTTTGAGAGTTGTCACAATATTTTTTCAAAATAAGTTACATCGAATTTTGAAAACCGGATTTGAAAATTTTAAGCAGTTTAAAAATTAAGGAAAAACCCTGTATATATTCCAAGACCTTTCTCAACCGTCCATTTTGTGTATCTTTTTAAGTACTTTCCGGCGTTGTAACCAGTTTTCCGACCAAAAGCCTACTTTTTTATTTAAAAAAAAATCAGTTTTTCTCAAAAATGTCTATCTCTTTAACGCGTAAATGCACAAACAGAAATGGGGGCGATAAAAAATATCAGAGAAATATTTGCTTTAAACAACCCAAAACTCAACCGTGACATCTGTCACAACTGACATGTCAAATATCTCTGTAAATTTATTATCACCCTAGGCCAAAGCCACCTATTATTTCGCGTCGCATATTGATCAGTATATACAGTACAGAAAATACGCTACGTTTTCTTGGTAATACAGGATAATGTTAAAAAATGTAGCCATTCTTGGGAACTTTGGGGCAAACTTCACCTCGTTAGTAGACCCCCTGTATATAATACGGGATCATTTCTAAACAGTCCATTTTGTGTAGCTTTTTGAGCACTTTCCGGTGCCGAAATTAATTTTTTGACCAGATTCCGACTTTTTTTTTATAAAAAAGAAAAAGTGACTATGACTTTTTTGATAAATTTCAATTTTTCTTAAAACTTTCTATTTTCTCGCCATTTTTCCGACAGAGATGCATTTGCGTTTTTGTTCTCCTAGATATTTCCTATGAGAAACGTCTCTTGGAAAATTTCGATAGGACTCACCCACTTTGAGATATAAGCGCCACAAAACACACTTTTTTCGAACGAAAAAATTCGTAAAATCGTAAAACTAAAATGAAACCCAACCAAAAACAGTAGGGAAGTACCATCGTTCCAGAAAGTTTTGTCACAACAAAATAACAATTGCAACCTCAACCGTGTTACATCGAAGTTTACTTTTTTGGTCAACTTTGCTGTACCATATCTTCGGTATCAAAGGTGGTACAGAAACATGTTTCAAACATATCTCGAGGTCTACGTCGCGTCGCCTCTAAAAATACATATGCCAGGGAAATAAAAAGACAATACAAAATTTGCTTTTGCAGATTTTCAGAAACTTTTAGTAGCCACTGATATGGGCCTTTCTTTGGATTACACTTTGGTTTACTATATTCATATGTTTGTTCTTAAAAACAATTATAAAAACTGCTGAATTTAATAAAGCTTAGGCTATTTTTAACGGATCAAATATAGATTATACGATGTTTAATCTCAAGCAAATAAAATGGATTTTGCGGTGTTTTTGAAACTGACTTTGAATTATTTAATTTTGTTTTAGATTTTTCTAGCGAGATTTAAAAAGTGATATTTACACATATTGATTCCTCAGAAAAACTTCTATTGGATCCTTTAAAATGTCAATTTGAACAAAAAATGGTTTTGATGGGGTTTGATCCCATTCGCCTCAGTTCTTAAAGCCTAGCCTTTCTATCTTTGATTATAAAAAAATAAGTTCAACTTATATTTAAGATGCGAAAAGTAATATTATCAAATCTTATGTTTAACATATCATTTTTTTTGCAGGGTGATGTTTACACAAATGTTGCATCTCTATGGCAGCTTTGGTTAGCCATGCCATGCATCGGTTTCCTACGTCACCTCCGGATGCCGTATACTCCACTTACGGTTTAAGGGTAAGCTCAGAATAAGTTGTACCTACGTACTCAGACAGTAAACGCGTTTATAAGCGGGTTTGCCAGGTTGACTAATGTTTCGGTACATCTATTAACAGCTGGTTTAAAGGAAAAAATAAAAATAAATAAAATGCAACATAACAACTAAAATTAGAAAATTGTCGTAGGTTTTCTATTAAAATGTAATTTTGGGTATGACAGACCGAAATGAATAAAACAAAATTCGTTAATTCGTAAAAATAGTACCAAGGTCTTAGCTGGGCTAGAATAAAAAAAATATATTCTGAATTTCGACAACTTGTATCTCAAAATCTGGTCATACTATTAAATTGTAGCAACAACACACTTTGATCAGGAAACCGAGAAACGCATTATATAAAAAAAATAAGTAAAATTCACTTAAAGCCATTTTCCATAAGAAATGTAAGAGGTCCTTTTTTCATGTTCCATGTAATTCTCGATATTTCCAGTGAAAAATTTAAGATGTTCTACCGAAAATAACCATACCCAATCTGGCAAAGCTGTTGACAGATTAAATTCTGCATAACATAAACATTCTACTAACGATTATCTGCAATTTTAATTTTCATTGTATACAGGGTGTTTTACGAAAAGGTGATGTTATACATATCTTTTTAAACCGGCTTATTGCAACTTTTTTATGCGAGCATAAAAGCTCATAACGATGATTTGCGGCATTGCCAGATGAATCTTAAACTTAGCAGCTTTGATATTTTTAATGGAGTGTCCTGTATATAGTGTGTCCCAGATTCGCTTCTCTATCAAGGGATCTCGGCTCCTAATATACCTACAGCAAAGGTTAAATGGGGAAAGTTTTAGAGGGAACTTATTGCATTCGATATCTGGCTTCAGATTTACGATCGATCAATAAGTTTGGGAAATATCGGCGAAAAACCGAAAATGGCGCATTTCGTTTTTCGCCAGTATATCCAGAACGGTAAATTTGACAGTTGTCAAAATTTGACATTATTCGGACACATTTTAAAGACAAATAAGATGGCGTATACGACACGTCTTCATTGTTTTTTGTTAACCCGCAACCCGCCTCAACTTTCATTTTTCTTATGAACGCCATATTGGATTTTTCGATTTTTGGAAAGAGCCTAAAATTTCCAGTATAGTGATATCTCACAAGTGCATTAAAGATTTTAGTGTCATCAAAATATCACACTTCGTAAATTAGGTTTCAATGTTTTTAAAGTAGGCCATGATTTATTTGTGACAAGATTACATTAATAAGTAAGTAATGTATTGAACGCATTGAATTTTCGATACAACATGAACGTAAATAACGACTTAAAAAATCTAAATGAGCTTTAACTCCTTTGTAAGTGGGTAACATTAATTTACAAATCTGCAAAATGACGTCCATTTGTATTTCGGTTAATATTTCTAAATGTGTCCAGAACTCTTTGTCTCAGGATTTCTATGGTCACGAGGGGATCAAATTCATAGATTTCATTCTTCGTGTGACCCCAGAGGTAGAAATCTAAAGGCGACAGGTCAGGGGATCTAGGAGGCCAAGATATTGGACCATTTAAACAAAATTATTCTTTCGTCAAACTGCTCTCTTAAGAAGTTCCTGACTTGAATGGTATTCTGAGCCGGACATCCATCCGTCTTGTTGAAACCAAGTTCTTCTTAATTCATCTTCCGTTAGAATAGCTTGTAAGGCTGGTACAACCTGGTTTCGCAAAAGCTCTAGGTACCTCTGCCCGTTTGAGTTGTAGTCAAACAAAAATGGTCCAATAAGTTGATTTCCTGAAATGATTAATAATTTATAAATAGGTGCCCAACAGTCAAGGGCGACAGGGTCGGCCGGGTGGTACTAGAAACTATAAATTATGAAGGGAAAATTATCTTTATTAAAAAGTAGATATTTTCTTTCCAAAAAAAAATTATCGAAACATCCCGTAATTAATGAGCTTGTATACAGTTGAAACCTATTCAGCTTTATTATGAAAAAGAAAAACATATTTGGTTAGCAGGAAGTAATAACCGTAATAAATTATTTTGTTGGTATTGCATATTAATTTCGGAAATACTAAATCAATTTATTTCAGTGATATAATATTCTTAAAGAAGTACACCCTCCCTTAATAAAACATAAAATGCCAAAAGAAGAAACCCCTTCTGCTTTAAAATTTAAATTATTCGGAAATACAGCTGAACGCCTTTCTATAAATCATAATGAAAATCGAAAAATAATTCGACATTTGATTAATATGGTATTTTTTTCATAACGCAAGAACTAGGCTTCCCGGGTAATAATAAGATCATTAAATTCAGACATCCAAATGATATTAAAGAATTAGCAAAATCTGCAGAAAAATTAGATAAAGTGTTAATAAATTTATAGAACCCAATTCTATTTTTATAGGTTCTTCGAAACTACAATACAAAATGATTGAATAAAAATGTAATACAATATCAAAAAAGTAAGTTGACTGACTAGAGTAGAACGTTTTACTTTTTTTTATTAGATTATACTCTTTTAGTATCATTAAAGAACTAAACGAAAAAAAAATATTATTATTTGACCATCATTTGGTGCCTATTGGTTAGATTAACTTACCAATGATCCCACACCAAACGTTACTTCCAAATCTGATCTGTAGACGTCTCTCTGCCACTTCGTGAGGATTTTGCCCGGCCCAATGATGACGGTTGTGCCTATTAAAGACTCCACAATTCGTGAACCTGCTCTCATCGGACCACAAGACATAATTTACAAAATCAGGATTTTCATTACATCTCTTAGTATACCACTCACAGAACTGTAGTCGTCTTGGAAAATCAGTTTCCTTGAGTCCTTGTACTATTATGGGTTAGTATGGATGGTACTTATTCTTTTTTAAAACTCTCTGTATTGTTGATTTTGGCACATTAGTTTCCTGTTCTACAGTTCTTACCGATGCACTAGAGTTTTCGTTGATAGCTTGTAAAATATTTCTGTCTCGATTTTCATTGTTATTATTGTATCCGCTTCTAGGTTGTTCGAAGGCACGAAGGTGGTTAATTAAATTAACTACGATTTTCCTGAATTGTGTTTTATGACGTTGCCGTCGTTCGGGGTACATCTCCAAATACCTTGCTGAGGTAACGTCGGCGTTTCTGTACGATTGAAACTACAGAGCTAACATGTCAACCTTTTCTTCATTTGAATACGGGATGGTGGCCATTTTCTATAGGTTTTGACAATTTGTGTGTCAGATTTATAATTTTATTGGGATAAAAGCGTACCTACTACTTATTAAAACACATCTTTGATACTTTCAACTATTTAACTTAACGTCAAAGTCAAAATCCAATTTTGTTACAGATAAATCATGGCCTCCTTAGAAAAGCATTGAGAGCTAACATTACCCTAAATCATGGCCTCCTTAGAAAAAACTGAAACCTAACTTTACGAAGTGTAATATTTCGATGATACTATAATCTTTAATGCACTTGTGAGATATCACTAGACTGGACATTTTAGGCTCTTTCCAAAAATCGAAAAATCCAATATGGCGGCCATAAGAAAAATGAAAGTTGAGGCGAGTTGCGGGTTAACAAAAAACAAGGAAGACGTGTCGTATACGCCATCTTATTTGTTTTAAAAATGTGTCCAAATAATGTCACATTTTGGCAGCTGTCAAATTGACCGTTCTGGATATACTAGCTAAAAACGAAATCAGACATTGGCTGTAGGTATAATTGGAGTCGAGATCCCTGTATAGAGAAGCGAATCTGGGACACACTGTATTAGTACATTTTTGACTTGTAGGCTTTATTCTTAATATATTTTGGGTTCTTGAGATATTTTAATTTAAAGAGAAAATTTATCAATCGCCTTGTGTACGTATGAAACCTACATAAATCTCAATTTTATTGTTCTTAATTTAAAATAGATTATTTTTAATAACTCGTAGAAAGTGTTGATGACAGTTACGAAGCTAGGTGTATTTTTCAGAGTGAAGGTAACAGCCGGCACGGTGGTGACGTCACCAGTCGAACCCCCTCAGGCAGCACAACAGGTGCTCTGTCCCGTTCCATGCGGTACGCGGATTCTTGGCTCTACGGCAGCGTACGCGCTTCCGGGGGGCTCTTACTAGCCCCCGCTCTAGTGTTATGCCAGTGCCCCGAGTATTTAACAGGTAGTCGACGATCTAGCTCCAAGAAAACTCCCCACTTGTGTAAGAAATGCAAGGGAACCAGGTTGCCCCTGTCGCCGGTAGATTCCAAATTTGGAACGGTAGGTTTTCCGCCTGTAACACCCTCTCCTGGGGCGCGCTATACAGTCTGTCCGAATTTCGTTGTGTCAGTATTGAGATTTTTATTATTAGTGCTAGAAAGTAGATTCAAGTTTTAGTAAATTTAATGCAGAACTCAAATCTGCTCTCAAAGACGATTTAAGTTTTTAACTTTTAAAGATATTTTGTGACTTTGCCGGTCTGATTTTACCTCAATGTTTCGTTAATCGTGAATCTGATTTTAAACTTTGAAAAGTTATATGCACGCATTTTAAGTGATTATTTTGTTGACCAAAATTGTTTTTTGTTTTTGAGCTGCGACCCTAAGCTCGCTTGTTTTTATGATAGTTCATTAGTTTTTTACAAATTAATGTATCGATGAAGACTATTTTTATCTGAGGTGTTACATGCCTATAAAAAAGGTAGTATTCACGAAAAAAGAGTTTTCTTATATAATAATTGGCATATGGGACATATGGATAAACCCGATCTAATGTCCTTAAAATGTGAAATATGCACAGTTTTGACCTATTTAAAAATGTGAATTTAATTACCAGAATAGGAAATAAGAAATTATTTGCGATGTTGGCCCTTTATTTTATGTAATAATAACGTTTACAAGGTATCAACGATATTACTGAACCATTTTTAGAATTTGATGAGATTGTCGCTTTTGGAAACTTCAATACTGAAAAATAAAAAAACGGTAAAGGCTAATTCTCATGTCATTTTGAATAGTAGCCCTATCGCGTAACCGGCAAGGTCACCATTTGATTTTTTTATGAGGGCATATTAAAAATAAGGTTTGCTATCTGGCTTTACCGAAAATTAGGGCATTTTAGAAGTAGGCAGAGAAGGAATAAACTATATTAATAGAAATGCATTAAACAGTAATAAGAAGAGTCCTTACAAATTAAGGTGGCAAATAATAAAAAACTTTGACAACTAAAATCCTTAAATTTTATAACTTAATTACGTTTTATACTGTATCAAATAGTTAACAAACTTTCTAAACACAGTGCTTTAAGTTATTTTATTGATGGAAATAGTTTAAAATACCTTGTGGATAATATCATTACATGAAAATATATTCAAATAAAAAATAAAATTTTTAATCATAATATCTTATTTTGTGTGTATTTCTATCGAGTTGTCATTACAGCAACAATGCAGTCAGCCATAGAGCAACGTAGATTAGTACGCATTTTAATAATTATTAATAAAAAGCAATAATTAAAATAATTTTTTTTCGAGAATTTCAACTTTTTATGCACATGTAGCAAATCAAATAAAAGTTCTTTCTTAGCACTACGTTATTTTGTAAAAATTCAATTTGCTGCTGTAAGAAATAAACTTGCTAAGAATAGCGGTTCTAAAACAAAAGGCCATCGAAAATGTTTTGTTTTTTATTAAAATAAATCAAGCTAAAAATTGTCCAAATAATGTAATAATTTTAATGTATCAAATCTATGGTTAACGAAATAATGAAGAAGAACCAAATCGGCAAAATTTAGTTTTTACTAAAAGTTTCTTAATTTAACCTACTGTTTATCATTAATAAAAATCGGCAAATTTCCTTTACCAAGAACTTCTCTCATTAGGATTATTTCCTTTTTATAGGGAATAGTGTATTTTAGTTCGCAAATATTTATTTACTAATTCGTATAGTGGCGTCTCGTGACCTTACAAAGTGACAGTGGTGCAGGCCGCAGTTTACATCGAAAAAAAATTTAATATAGTTTTACTAATTTAGATAACTCATCTGTAGCCATTGTTCATGATGATTCAGTATACAATATAATTCGCAATATTCAAACAAAGTGAATATACAATTAAAAAGTCTTCTAAAAACCAAGTCCGTGCGCTTATTTTTCTTTGCGTCAAAATTGTCAATTATTCTTTCCTTCGAATCAGGAATAACCGAATAACTTTCTGTTGAACTGACCAATATGCTAAGGCATTAAGCCTATCTTGAAAATGGTACTCCCAGTGGCGCAACAAGACACCGACTTTCGGGGGGCTCAAGCCCTGAAAATTATAAGATAATATTGATTTGAGGATAAAACCAATCTTAAAGAAATAAGGATTTTTGTACATATTTTTTTAGTTAATAATGCCATGAACATTTTCGTGTTAACTTTATCTTAATCTTAACACTACAACGTATTCAAAAAAATAAATACATTTGCCGTATTTCACCGTTTTTCAAAATATTGACTTCAATAATTTTTTAATGTTACATTTACCCCAACTATACCTATTTTCAATTTAACTACAGTCGATTTGGCTTTTGTACCCTTAAAAAATCGAATATCTAAACCCATGGCATCCTAAATCTAAATAGTTTAGACATGTTTCTAGCCTATTTCTGGTAAAAGTCTAAAATGAATCAAAATTTTACCAGTTCATCCAGTTTTTAGTAATATCTTTTTTTACATTTTATTAGGATGCATTTTTTCGTACGGCTATGATTTAATTATAAACTCCCTATAAACTATAAAATTATAAATTGTCTAAATTTGTATGTTTCAGGTATACACGATTTGATTAATATCTATGACAGATGTCAAAAAATATATATTTTTTTTTAATAAATTACGACACGTTACACAGTTACATAGAACGATGAAACCCTGATATAAAAGTTTTAAGGAGTTTTTTGATACAAAAATTAAATAACTTTGAGAAATTTCTTCTTTTTTTTGGAATATCATCTCATTTTTATTTTAAATATGTATAGTCGAGAAAAATTAACTATCTCCGTCAATGACTTCCATTATTTTTCAATGTTAGAACATTTACCCCATTTTACAAACAAAATGGAATTTTGTTTGTAAAAATTTACAGTACAGAAAACAGTAAGTGATAATCTTTTCAAGTTTTTATCTTACCTGTGTAGTAACTATTAACTATAAAATATTTCAAAAAACAGTTTTAAAAACATTACTTTTACAGTCGTGATCGGCTGTGTTGTTACTATTAAGTAATGTAATTAAGTACTTTTAACAATATAATTGTTTTGTTTTTAAACTTCTTCACGATTAATATCATTTAAGAAACATAGTAGTACTGCACAAGATGAATAATTTCTATATTCGTTATTGAAATACAAAACACTGAGTTCCGTCTCTAATCTCTGTTTTTCAACCATTGTGTAAGACTTAATTGATTATTTAAACAGGTCATGAAGTAAAGTAGATTTGTCGCACCATTCAAATTTTTCACAAATAATTAAATTTGCTGCATTAAACTGGTCAGCATATTCAAAACGGTCCTCTGCAACATTAATTATGATATCGCAAATTTCAAATATTTTTAAGCCATTACTAATTTCTGCAGAACTATTATTCGTTTTTGAAGCTCATTAAAAAGGATGTCCATAGAAAGCATTACCTTATGAAACAGTGTATCGTATTTCTGCGACATAGGTTTAGAACTAAGTAGCAAGCAAATACGACATGCGGCTATAATACGAAACACTGACGGTAAATTCTTTGCAGCTCCACATTTGATACAAAGCTGGTCATTTATTGGTCACTTCAAAGTCACAGCGCATATCACATATATTTTTCGACGAGTTACTATTGGATATGACGCGACGAAAACGTCATTTGACGTAGTATCGGTAAAAAGACGAATTAACGAGAGAACCCGGATAATATATTATACAGTGTCTGTCGTATCGCGTAAGCACTTTGCCGGAGCGAACAAAACTATGCATATAAAAGTTTAAGCTGGATTAAAGTTATTATTTTTTTAAAATTCTGACCAGTGCTGCAGCTCTTATTAACAAACCGCCCCTGGACACATACAAATTGTGTTTTCTGTTACTTTTGTAGAAAAAAGGAAGGATTCACGAGATAACCTCCTATTAAGGCCCATTACAGACTGGTTTTACCCAATTACTCTGAAGTTTCCTCCTAAAGAATTCCTCCTTTTTTCTAAAAGTGAAATATAACCCATTTTATACATGTAACTACTAAATGACTATATGCGAAACTAAATAGCATAATACTTTACTATTCATAATGAAAGGAATGATTAATAACGCGTCATTTTGTTCCACCATATTAGATTAATACCAATATTTTGCCAGTCAGTCGGTATATAGTTTTTTACCTATGCCGCGAACAGACAGGTAGATAGACATACAGACCGACGGAACTAACAAATACATATTTTTTGACATCTAGAGGCACTGAAAGGTGAAGATCTAAGAAAATGTCGGATGGTAATTTTTTCACAATTACAATGTTTCCCCATTAGTAATAGCAAAATCTCAATACTGGTGCATCCAAGTTAGGACTTACTCTACATTTAAGAATTTTACTATTCTCTTAGGTACGATGTTACCCTACGTCCCAACAAATCAACACCAGCACCCCCCTAAGGGCCGGCACTGTACGTGTTACGTCCTCGTCAAGGCCATCAATTCTTCCCACGAGCGATCCGTACGATCTCATGAGACGATCGAGATTGTCAGTGCCGGAAACCACCTCGAACACTTCTCCTTTCAGAGATCGAACCCCAAGCAAGGCTGGTAAGGAGAACCAGAAAAGGAGTTCGAGTGAGAGCAGAAACAAAAGTAAGTGTTTTAGTTACGGAGCTTTATTTAAAACCATATAATTATTTTGTCCCCTCTCGGTATTGTAAGCAACCCATTTGGCACTATATTGCCCTTAATGACAAAATGTAAGTCAACTTATATCTGTGAGAGGATTTAAGATCTTGTTTTAATTGAATAGCATAGTATTATAATGTATTTATATATTAAAATAATTGGTAGGGCGCACTCTGTCAACATTATTAAAATTAGCAATAACCGAATCAACATATCATTAAATCAAATTAAATAATTCTAGCTGGCCCGGCAGATCTCGTTCTGCCTTTTCCGTTAGATTGCACGATGAGTTTCTAGTGGAATTATAAGAATATGAAGCGCATTCACCAGATCGTCCAGAAATGTTATTGAAGAAAAATATTTTGATTTTATAGAAAAAATACGTAATAAAACAATACAAAAAATCGTGTTGAAAGGTCTCGGTAACCGGAAGATCATTTCAAAAAAATAATGTAAATTAATGCAGCACAACTCTCTTAAGAACTTACTGAAAAATCTGGCTTAGTGTTCTAAATATATAGATGTTGATGTATGACCTTTGCATAAAGAAGGCCATATGGCAATAACGAATCTTAACGTAATTCAATAGTAACTTGTCATATGTCATTTAGTTAAATTTATAAGGGTCTTGCTATTCCTTAGAGATGAAGTTTGCGAAGTAACAAATATTGGACAACTTTGCTTTTATTTATGAGTTTCTCAAAAAATCCGTTTCCGTTTGTATAATGAACCAGAAAGCTAAAAAAATATAGTTTTTGCAATAAATTACGAATTTCTGTACCCTATTTCGTTACAATTATATGAATCTCTATGCTCCATTCTGTTATACGTCTATTAACTATAATTCTAAGTAGCTTAAATTTTTTACAACGTCAAGATAGCATTTAAAAAAATTTAGTATTATTAACTGATGTGAATTAATAATATAATTATGATTATTTACAAATTTTGATTTTATAGTTTTTTCTCAATTGGTATGACATTTTCTGACTTCCTAGATCCTTTATCCCGATCCATTGTTTCTCTTGGTTGTTGTTGTTGTACTTCAAGTTTCGAAGTACTCAAAGTTTAGAAATTACTATTCGTCACAGTGGCGTAACATGACAAAGTGGGACCCTGTCTTAGAGGAAGAATAAAAATAGTTCATTATTTACATATTTAGCCACTGCCAAGATTACCTCACAGTATAAGGTCGATCGTACGACGATGCCAAGCCTAGCCAGGAACACCAATGTTTATACCAATTTATATTACGGTGAATATGTTTGAACATAATACAATAAAATTTTCATACAAAGAATAGTAATGTATTTCCAGCATTAGTTTCTAAGCAGTATAAAGAAATTACTTTTATTGCAAAATAGGAAAACTAAAATACCCAAAGTATCAGATCAGATTTCACCAGTAACAAGAGTTTTAGTTAGCTATGGCAAATCCGATCGACAACTCTACATATTAGACCATCTCACTGTGGTATTAGACCATCCCACTTTCATTGACAAGGGATCCTAATAGTAAAAAAGTATAATAGTCTACAGTAAACATTGTTACAGGGTCACGTGACCGGCGTGGCTTAAAAACCAATAGCGAGTCGAGGAATTACAATACATTTTAACGTTAAAGAAATTAATTAAAAATTAATTAAAAAAATATTTTTTTAGCATCACTACTGCATGTGTTTTAATGTATTATTGTGTACTTGTTGATATGGCTCAAAAAGCAGCATTCTAAAGGTGCGGTGACATTAGAAGAACATTAATTTTTTAAATATTTAATAAATAAAATTTTGCTCAAAATTCAAATACTGTATAGGGATGAACTGGTATAAATGTTGAGAGAAATTCAAAATGGGGGAACAAAACGATGGCCTAATTAAATGTTTAAAAATATCTGAAACAAGTACTTATCGGCTTGATTGATTGATTGATGACATCCCCATTTTAACTATTTATTACTAAAAATATATGATATTGCTGACTTAATATCAATTTTTAATCAAATCTGTATAAATATTAAAATTGGCTCGCATTCTAGGCATTCCTACTCTTATTTTTTTAAATATTTGCTAAAAATGTATGATATGTATTTTCAAATACCCCCAGATTTCTACTTTCTTTCAGCCAAATCTTCAATTCTTAAAATGTTGACAAAAATTCATGATGTGCAGTCTCAGATACCCCTAAATGCCGAATCAAATCTGCAAAAATTTTAAAATTAGTCTGCTATGGTGGTGCCGCCATTTTTAATGCTCAAATATTGACTAAAATTTCATAACATTCTTAAATACTTCTAGATACTGATATTTTAGCCGAATCTGTACAAATGATAAAATTCGTTCGCTATATTGGCGCCACCATTTTGATTTTGGTTGTGCATTGTTCATCACAAATGTTAAAATCATCCGTCCGACCTATTGACATTGTCATTTTGACACCGATATTTTGAATTTTTAAATCCTGACACTTTCAAATTTTCCTAGGCACTGATTTTGGCTACACAAGTAACAAAATTCGTCGGACTTTTTATATCCGAAAGTGTATGCATGTCAATTTTGCAAATAATCGGTAATGGAAGTGCTGAAAAATCCATTACAAGATTTGAACCAGACATACAAACATACAATCAGCCGAATAGGAGGCCAATAAAAGCGCGTTAAAAGCATTGATTTTAGTTTAAAACTCTAACACCCGTATTCCCTAAAGAGGTTTAACTTAACTTTAGACAAAGTCTAACTTGACAGTTACAGGTTTAAGATGACATTTTCAACAACTGAACAAATAATTTTTCTAAATGTCACAATTACAAAATGATAGTGACAAGACAAACATAACTAAAAACTAAAGTTTAATAATATAGAAATAACTAATTTCCTTTTAAACTTATCTAACTTAATGGTTTGATTTTAGATAGTGAAGTAGAGAACGATTATTTCTTTGAAGTTTGTAAAAATACCTATTTGCCTCATTAAGAAATAGGTAAGGATTTTCGTACATCAAATATTTTAACAGGTAGTCATTTTGTTTCGCCATATTGAATTCACCAATATTTTACCAGTTTTTTTTTATATCAGTCGTAATTTTTGTGGAAAATTAAATAAAATTAAGCTAGTCGAGTAAGTGGATTTTTTAGCTATACCGGAACAGACCGACCGACCGACAGTAATGGGAAAACATGAGGATTATTGATATTACCTTATATGGGAAGTGAAACCTCACGCCGTCACTGGCATTCGTCGACAAATGGCCACGGCTTGGGCATGGGCCATCCCCACTTCTTGTTTTATCGTAAACATAGAATGGGAAAAATAGGGGAAACATGTTGGCGCATACCCCTAACGTGGTTTATGAATGGGTTGTGCTCTCTACTTTAATTCTTACTCTAAGGGCCCTGGTACCAAAACGTAAAACCAAGCCTCCTCGCCTCTCTATAATAAGTACATATAAATAAACAAAATTTAGGAGATTTCATAAATCGCAAAAAATATTGACATTTTGTTTTAACATTCAGAATAGCTCCAACAAATAGGATCAGTACCACAAAAAAATGAAATAAGGTTAATATCATTTAGGGTTGCCACCTTTTTGCAAAGTGAAAAAAGGACATTGAAATTTGAAACGGGGGAGAGAAAAATCGCTTCTTTGAAAAGCTCTTTTAAGATCAAAATAAAATAAAGCCTAAACTATGATTTGAGATTAAACAGAGGTTTCTATATAAAGTTGTCGATTTTTATTAATTAAAATAAATTAGTAATTTTGAACAAATTAATTCTATAGAACAACGATTTCTTTCGTCTCGCCATTTGGTGTCCATCACAGAAAAAAATCGTTCAGAAAATGCAGAACTGGCAGATAATACACTTAACAAAAATGAAGTGAACGAAAAAACGTTCGCAGCATTATCAAAACGATTAAAAATAATTTACCATTTTTTGGTGTGTTTAAATTTAAAAGATCGTTTTCAATTTCTTGATAACAGAAATGTGCATCACTTTAACAAAAAGCTGGTTCCCATTGATTTTGGATTATTAATTTTTTTCGATAATCTCAAAGTCTGAAAATAGTCGAAATATTATTTTTAAATTTACTTTGCCGACCACACTGTGCCAACTTTCCTCAGATGTATTGAATAGATCTTTGATAAAATGCATTAAAATCACTTTGCAGTATTTTCTTGCTGGTCGCGTTAACATATGTCAATTTAACTTTGGTTTCAAAGCCATAAAAATTGTTTTAGGGCGAAGTCACGGATAATCAGGGCAGTGCCGTGCTGCTGGTTGCTGCAGATAATTCAATCAGGAAAAATACTTAAATAAAAAGGACATTTTTAGGACAAAAAAAGTCACAATGACAATTTGTTTAAAAACGTACTGTTTTCAAGAAAGGACAGGCGGCAACTCTAATATCAACCATAAACTATTCTAAATAAACTTAACAGATGTTCTAAAGTATATTAATAATTCTATTTACACCGACTTACGATTAAATGACTGACTGGTGTTACTTTTGTCTATAACTTAAAAAAAAATGTCCATTTTTACATGCTTTTTCAATTTTGCTTCGTTTTCCGCTTCTACAAGTTTTGGGGCCCTAGGCCCGCTTGAGATTACGGGCCCCTATCCGCTTTATCCCATCAGCACCCCTTGCAGGCAGTGCCGGATTAATTATTTTCGCCCAAACGTAATTACGGGCCCCAAGCTCGTAGGAAAAAGTGACGACCAAACAAAAAGTCCTCTCCTTTAATATAATATTATATAAAAATTACCTACTTGCTGATAAAATGAAACAAGGCAACTTATATAAACGATTTTTGTTGCAGCGAGACGATAGCGGGCACCCTTTTCGACGGGCCCTAGGCCCATTAATGGGTAATGCGGCCCTGCCAAAGCAAATAACTTAAAATAAACTATCAGTTCAGTAATTATTTTGCATCTTCGTTTCCTATTCCCCATAGGAATTTTGTTCGATTGATCTTTACCGACGTAAAGCGCTCCGCTATGATAGAGATGATCCTGCTGATGAAGGCCAAGTAAAAGTAAAAGGCTGTTTGCCTTTTGGGTGCTCGTTAAAATCTAATATTTCACGGCGAATTTCCTTACTTAAATATGCGCTTTTATAAATCGATAGTTTTTAGTTCTATCGATGGTTCTAATATGAGTTTTTTCTTTAACGGAGCCGCCGGGTCCCCAAAAGCTCGGGCCCTGGCGCAACCGCATCACTCGCCCCGTTGTAGTTACACCATTCATTTGTCATGTGATATCATCATCACTGAATACCAATTATGATTTGATAACTTATTTTAACATTGTCTTATTTTCATTTAACAAAGCTACATTTCCATTATGATCTTCACACCATAATTTTGATGAAGACTTTAATATGGCAGTTTTCTCTTTGTTCTGTTTCTCTCTGAAAAAGAAATAGCAGTCATTGTCACCAATTAAAAAAATATATTCTGCATGCAATATTTGATGATAGAAATATTCATTTTGTCCAAGCAGAACACTTCGATTTTTGTAGACCTTGGCTATAAGCTTGACACTGTTGTGTGAATGTAGATATTAGTTGGTTATTTATATTGTTTGAGTATTGATCTAGTGCAATAATATAAGCCAGTTTTGCGAAGACTCGGATAAAAGGCTTTAAATTGACATCAGTAAGTAATCTGCATTAAAATGATCTACGGAAATCTATTTTTTATTTACCTTTTTGGTTTTTATACAAATATTTTGTCCATACTCTTTAATCATCTATTGGGACCTATTTTCACAGTAAAAGCTTTTATTTAGATAAAAATCACCGGGAGATTATTGACATAAAATTTACTATTGGCAAGTGTGACACCAGAGGTGTTTTAAGCGGGTTAGAAAAAGGGCAAATTCATTTAAAATACTGAAAAAAAATGCCTTCAAGCATTTTTTCATACTTATTTGCCAATCCGAATAAAATTTAAATATTGATCATAATACATTATCCCAATCCAGATGGTATCAATGTAGTTAACATACGAAAATGTTGTAAAAATGCTAAGCGTTAAAAAATATAGGTTTTCTCTCGTATTCGTAGGTACAAAACAGGAGACGTCTAAAAACTCAACATTCGGACGCAGGTCGATTTTAGAATGCGACGTCAATCCATACGAGTTGATGTCGAACGATAAGCTAGCAGAATCCAAAGATGCGAAACACTCCAAATCTTCAAAGAATGTCGCTTTAGTGAACGGTCAGCGGATCAGGGTACGTCCGGCTTTAGAGCAGGACTACGAAGACGTGCAAGTTCCTAAGAATAATAAATCAACAGCTAAGCCACCGACTTCTCAGTTTTCGGCGACTAAACTAGTACCGAAAAAACCCTCACCAATTCGACTGGTAAGATTAAAATCTCATAGAATAGTACGTAGGCGTACCAGTTCAATCTTCATCATGTCTTAAATTGTTGCTGAAACTCATTTTTGCATATGAAAATCTTTTAAAGAGAATAAAAGTCGATAAAATTATCAAATATTTTAAGTATTTTTTATTAATAATAACAAGAAAATGTTGGTAAAGCAAATTATAATTATGTAAAAAGCATTTCAAAGTTTACGCGTAAACTCTCTCGCAGAAAAATATTTTTTTGCTTATGTTCACTACGAAACCACTTTGGTACTGGACTTTTTTTGAAGTCAGTCATATATAAAAAAATTCTATCAGAAAGTAGAAACAAAAGAAACATTTAAATTTACTTTTTCTTTCTCGATAGCTTAGCTGCTATATCCATATGTAGTCAATTTAGAACTATAATAGTGACTTATCTTTTAAGGTCTCTACTCCCACAAAACCTGAAAAAGAATCATCAGACTATTCTTACAATACGCTTACTTCCAATCCTTTCAAATCGATTTTAAAGAAGTCCGGTTCCAGTTATAATAGTGACTCTTCCCCGTATTCCGACGCAGAAGAATCAGTAAGTCCGATGTCGACAAGAAAGACAAGCTCTAAATTTTATATACCTGTACCACTTCCCTTAACTCCACGAAAGAAAGTGCAGTTTTTGGATGCGGGTAAGTAAAAACATTTAGGATAAAATTTAAACTTGCAAATATTTTGCTGTCTGATAGTAACAAATGAAGTGAAATTTCCATTAAACAAAATTCATTAAAACAATTTCAAATATCGTTAATACTATCGTTGGAGCGTTGTTTTCTAATTGTATCTTGCTCAAATAGTTTTGTTCCTACAGCAGTATTTCTAATTTTTGAGATATCATAGTTGATATGCAAAGATAGCGTCCAGAAAATTCAAACCGATGGGTAGTATGCATTAAGTAATACTTATGTTTACCTTATTTTACAAAACTAATCGTTTTTCTTCGTTTATATATTTAAATTAACATTCGTCGACTGCCATTGACACAATTACAATTACTGTAGGATAATCGTAAATGGAAATGAATTAAATATAATACAATTACATGACAAATTTATTTAATTTAAATTTACATTCTTTCAAAAACTACCAACTGGAAATAATTAACATAAAATATAATAAATATTATGTTATAACCGTAATATAATTTACAATTACCCTGTCTATTATAACTAACAATAACAATTATACTTTTTTTGATAAATATATCAATTTTTTAGGTAAAAGTGATACCAGCGAAGAGAGCGAAGAGGATGATAGAAATAGCCCACATGAAGAACCAGTAGAAATAGACGATGAATCAAGATTAAAAGATTGTAAGGACGAAGTTGATGATGACGATGACGTTTTTGAGGATGCCTTGGAAGAAACCGAAACTTCTGATGTAGAATCAAGTAAAAACGATGAAGGTAACAAATAAATAATTTTAGTAATTTTTAAAAGTGCAATATAACTGTTAAATGTACGTTGCAAAGAACAATGTTTTGACCTGTCAAAACATTGGAACTTGAAACTACTTAACAAAAGTGATAAACTTCTTTACATTTGTCTGTATTTTACTTTTTTTTATAATATACTGAACGTTTTTTGAAGATCCACGCAAAATTTGATACAATTTCTAAAGGGTTTTTCTTGTTAACGAATCAAGATATTTTTCCCTTTTTTATTTTTATCTTGAACATTAATTCTTGCGCTAAGATATCCATTTGGCGCTTTAGGTATGTGTGTCTTTTATTAAAATATACAGGACACAATATGAACTTGTATTTTTTTCTCTAAAGTTTGAGAAGATACGTGGGAGTTCTCAGAAGGTAAGTAAAAATTACATATTCTTACATTTGTAACTCAGGCCCCTTTAAATTGGCATTTGGTCCATTTCTGCAATTTGTAGATCAGATTTTTTAAAATTTTTGTTTAAGAAATTACGATATTTTATGGTTATTTTGCGTAATATGGATTTTGTTTAAAAAATATTTTATGATAACTCAAATCCAAGACAATACACAAATTAATATTTTTTGAAACCTACAATATACACACTAACTAACTAACATTAATAATTAAAAAATAAAAAGTAGTATTAATGTCTTATTAATCCATCTGCAAGAATTAATATTTCCAATGAGGACTGAGGGATTCAAGATTTTAGAAGGTGGTAGATGAGTTTTTTACCTCAGCCAAGAAGGTACCACCCCACATACACGTTCCAAGGATTGGTGCAGTCGTTACTGACGTTTCCAGCCCCTGTGCATATAAGTCGGCTTTCCTATGCCTTCTCTTCAATTTATTTTTTATTCCCTATATTTTACCCAACCCTAACAATATTATATGAAAAAATGCTGAGGGCTGTTCTTGAAGTAAAATATTCCGGCGTAAAAATCCCCATCCGTTCAGATCCCCGGGTGAGGAATATTTATATCGCCTCACCACATATGCCAATATCTGTGAATTGAGTGAAAACCTCAATACTGTTCACCTCTATCTCCAATCCTGGAAGCTTTATATATTCTCTTCCTAACCGGAACCAAAATAAGCCGTAAATTGCAACCAATTCCCTTTGCTTTAATGGCTATGAACTTCAACCATCATTCTGCCTGAACAATGGCGTCTGCACCTACGTTTGTTGTAATCTATACTGTACAATACTTCCCAATCTGAAATCGAACAGGTTCGATATCCTGTGGCACAAACTACTCCTTACAATTTCAAACAAATTTCTTTGTTGTATCTATCGATGTCCCTCAATTTCTTCTACTTTCTGCTTAAGTGGTTTTCTTAATCACATAACACATATACACACAATATATATATCATTCAAATGAATCATGAAATACGTGAAGTCGTAGATTCATTTAGCCGAATGGTATCACTTTTCACAAAGATTTTCGCTGGCATGATCACATCACCTCTGCAGCCGCGAGGAAATTGAATTTACTTTTCGGATTCTGAAAATACTTTTGTATTATATACTTGTATTATACCCTTTACACTTCGCAAATCAAACCCAAATTTGAGTATAGTTCACATGTATCTTATTCAAACTACTTCAATGATTAATGTCCTTGATTCTGTCCAAGAAGAGCTATATTCGCTTACTTGATCCAAATATCACAAGGAAGCTGCATCACTAAGCGATCATCCATTAGTCTTGCTCAGTAGATAGAAAAAAAAAGAATAGTGACTGCAGATTGAGCAGCAAAAACTTGAGAACTACATAGCATTTGTGCAAGGGGTGAGCCAATGAGACGTTAATGTTACTGTTTGTATGTTAAGTACAATACTAGTAGGCATTTCTAATCTTATCGTGTTTTCTAAAGGGACTCATTTAATAACGTTAAACCTTAGAGAAAAACATGACGATATATTTTTCCCTGTATATATTACGAGAACCTAACAAATACAAATTGTCAGGTAAATGTATTAGTCCAAAACTTGAAGTTGGATGTAAAATGAAAACATCTAAATATTTTGATTCGCTATTAAGATAAACAGCTCCAAAGTTCTGCCAAATTTCGTGCGCAACGTTTTAAAAGGCGTTAAATATACTTACAATTTATTTTTCAGTTTCAGCACCTGCAGTCAAACAATCAAGGAGAGTTTATCGCAGCCATAGTGACCGCATTAATGCCTCGCACAAAAACGTCGATTTTTACGACACAATGGCCTTAAGAATACGAAAGCGAACCGACTCCAGAATAATATTCTCTGAGAAAGACCTCGAAAAACTTGATGGGATAACTGCTAAAACTCGCAAAATAAGTCCCTCAAAGCCTAGACCAAATACTCCTCCACCACCACCTCCGACCGACGAACAAAAAGAAATTATATCAATATCTGAAACCCCTGAATTAGAAATTCTAAAAGAGGATCGCTTTTCTCCAGAAATTAGGGTACCCATTGAAAAGAATGGCGAAAATACAGACATTAATGTTGAAAAGAAAACTTTCAGAGAAGAAACTAAAGATATTTCCAAAGAAGTTGCTCCTATAATGTCTGTGGAAGTACTAAAGGACCAAACGAAAACTCACACGCATAAAATATCCATATCTAGTAGCAGTAGCAGTTCTTCGTCTGATGATACTGTTACCTCAACAAAGGAGGTAATTGATAGTGAAGTTCCACCATCCGTCCCACCTCGAAAAAGAAGCAATCACAAGCAACCCACAGTAAATATTATTACAACGCCTGAAGTATCATCAAAAATTAAAATCGAATCACCTGTTTTGGGAAACAGCAATAAAACTATAGTGAAAATTAGTTCACCTACGGCTGTTCACAAAATTCTGATCAAAAACGAATTCCCGGATTATACTAGTGTCAATGGGACCCAAAGTATCCCGATTTTCGAGACTCCCCAAAGAAAAACATCCATTTTGATTAATGGAGACGATTGTTATTCAACTGTAAATGTAAGCGATAATGTGCCTCTATATCAATCGTCTGTAGTTGTTAACGATGAAGGTTCTTCAGTTCAAGTCAACACAAAGAACAACAGTAGCAAAATTTACATTACTGGCACATTTATATCTGCAAATGATACAGAAAACGTAGTCACTGAAGCGTCTCAACATATAAACGAATTAACGCCAAATAAATCAACCATTAAAAATACACTGTGCGATTTAAAGCAGGAAATTCAAAACAGTTACGAGGAAAAAGATGCTAATCATAATGGAAGTTTACCTAAAATAGAAGAGTGTCAACACCAAGAAAAACCAAAAGATTCGAAACGAAATTTATCGTTACCATTATTACTAGACTCGGCATCATCTTCTGAGCTGCTCAAGGAACTTCTGCGTGACCCTGTAGAAGCGGTGCGTCACAATCTAGTCCCCCACGTCTGTGGTAAATCAGATGTGGCTAGGCGACCACGAGACACCAAGTTCCCCGGACATACCTTACCTCTAGGCAAAGCTGAATCACTCTTGGAGTCACCGCTGGAAGACACGAATATTCCTACTTCTGTGGAAGATTCTTTCCTACGGCTCAGAAACTATGAATCTATCGGTGATGATGTGTGTTCGGAAGACGGCTCTAGCCAATATGAGTTGATGGATCAGAGTTCTGAGTGTTACACTGATCACAGTAACAGAAGCTCTGTTACAGAGGAAGAATTGGCAAACCGTACGAAATTTTATGAACTTCTAGCTGAAACTGGTAATATTGAAGTGTCTGAAGGTGATGATCACCACTACGAGAGTATAAAGGTGAACAATGATCCTATTTACGAAGAGATTGAGTTACCGCCACCCTTGCCGGCGAATCCGCCTCCCTCTATTATTCTAGACGACCTCCATCTGGACAAGGAATATACGACCAGGTGAGTTTTAATACCGCTAATTACAAAATAGGCAAAGATAGTTGTGATTGTAAAGAGACTATAGTTATTACGTTGACTACTACGGTTATATGTCAAATTATCTCAAATTGTTATTTTTCTGGTGTAAAGATAAAATAAAATAACTGTGATTTTTTTAATAACTTTTTGGAAAAATAAAACATTCCTTTTTTTCACAGAGGTTGATAAGTTTATAATATAACAAGAGCCGACTTAATGTACTGATACCAACAAGATGCTTTTGAAAAGCTGTTGTTAGAAGAATTTCTCTTTGAAAATATTTAATTGTTCTTTTGAGTATTGTGGGCTTTAAAAGATTATTTGTTAGGACGGTAAAAAGTGGTTGAAATAAGACACATTACAGACTTCTATTTTTTGTCAGTATTCAAACCTCTATAAGTTTCTCCTTTTTTTGTATTTGATTCCAATGTTACATAGGTTTAAAATAGTATACGCTGCTGATACTAGCGATCAATAGTACCGCTCTAGCCAATTATACAGGGTGTTTCGGAAACGCTATTCCCAGATGTGTATGATGTAGCCATAGTTTATACAAAAATTTTAATGGCTTCTTTGAACTAAAGGTACACATTAAACAGGCCGTAAAAAAAATTAACTCAAACTTAAGCCTATCAGTATCATTAATTAATTGTCATCAAATATAGGCCGAAACACTATATCCTGCCGGATGACTGGTGAGAATTAAAGGTCGAGGCTTGCGTGACAGGAAGGGACGACGAAAATTTATTTTTATACTATTTTCAATGCGCCCCTTATATTTGGATAAAGCAGAATTATCGTTCTGTAATAATTCCGCAACAGGTACTTAGATCATCCTAAACAAATTCAAAATGGAAATCAAAATACAATGAAATAAAAAAAAATTATAAACATTTTGTCGTTTTTTTAGCCATTTATTTGTGTAATTGAAATACATATAAATCTAAATAAAAATATTAGAATTCAATTTTGATTACTGAGTTATCAGTCTCTCAATCTTACCTCACGATAAATAGTTTTCATTTATTTTTTAAATGATTCATATTTGAGATTTTTTATTTCATAAGAGATAAATTATAGAACATGCATTTTTAAAAAAATGAAGATTTCTCGTTGAAGTAACTAAACGAATAGTATAACTCTTATGAGAGATTTTAAAATTAGAATTGGTTTTTATTTTAGTAATTAAATATTTTGAATCAATTAATAATAATTTAGCTTTATTTACCTCATTTTTTTAATGTTTTTACATACCGAGTGTAATCGAATCTATTAAACAGGCCAACTTTTAAAGTATTTGATATATCAAAACGAAAATTGGTATAGGTAAATGGTACATAAAGAGGAGAGTTTTCGCACATTTTTCAATTTCCGGTCACTTCTGGTTTCACCGGGAATGACTCCAGTTTCGATTGTTTAAATAGAACACTATGTATATTTTTACATTTTTGGATTCCTGAGACAATTCTGAATCAGAATGTGACATTTTAAAAACTTTTTACGCCTACTTGATTTTTTTACAGACATTTTTAAAATTGCATCTAGGTGGCCATGACTGGACGCAAATTAATCTAAGGACCTGAAATGATGACAGAATAATACACTAAGTTTTAGTGATTAGTCTGATAGCTAGGAACAAGAGAAGTTGATAAAATCAGATTTTTGTGTTTTTTTTCAAATGGCGACCCTTTTTAGACAAGCACTTTTTGAAAAGAGGATTTTTCTGCGAATCAAAGGGTACTAACTTTATTGCGGTTGGATTAAAAATAAGCTCAAAAATTAAATATTACTAAGAGAAATACTCGATAGTCAATTATTTACTTTATATGGTTGGATATTAAGTGAGATTTTTAATTGTGCCAGTTGGTTGATCAAGATTACTTACGTTGGATCTATATATGCGTCATGTCACGTAGAGTCTGCCCAGCCTATCTCTGTTGATGAAAAAATTTTTAAGTAGCATATTTGCAAATGCTAAAAGGTTACCATGTTCAATTGATAAATAAAAATCAAATGTGTAATAATAATACTATAATAAAAAGCGGTGGGCCAAGTACGAACTGTTTAGGTACTCCTTTATGTATCGATAGCATATTATTGAGAAATATGTACTCGTTAGAAATTCTAGTAAACTGATTCCGGTTAGAAAGGTAATTAATAAACTGTTAACATGTTTTGTCGCTAAAACCTATGTATTTAGGTTTGGATAAAAGCATCTCATGATCTAAAGAATCAAAAGCTTTAACTAAACCAAGTAATATTACATTAGTAGCAAATCCAGTATTCCAATTTCTAAGCTATCATCTATTAATTTATTAATATTAATTAATTAATCTATTAATTTAGTATGTAATGTTGTGGTGTCAAAATGTCTTTTAAAATCGGATTGATTATCTGGTAAAATATTATAGGTAGTATTCTATAATTTGGTTAAATATAACCCTTTCATGAATTTTAGATATTATTGAAAGTAAGGCAAGAGGCTTAAACATGTGATCATTGTATTTTTCCCTTTCTTTCATTATATTTTATTGCCTAATTTATCACTGTTTCATATTTCCAGGTCTATCTTTGAGGGAGCGTCGAAATACGACATTCTGAGTTATCTTGTGGACGCTAAAGAGCGTGGTATAGCACAAGAGGAAGGCTACACCTACACCTACCCCTCGAACGCCAATAACGATGACGAAACCAAAGAACCATACAACAGGGTATCACACATGAGTACAGTTAGTGACTCGAGCGAAGACAACTCCCTCATAATATCAGGTGAGATATTTTGTTTTACAAGTAAAAATCCACTAATTCTATAAGTAATAAGTAGAAAAATCCATTTCAAAAATGTTTGACCTTTTTATTTTTAGCCTTGACCATTTTTTCTCGAGACTCATTTTCACCATTTCACTTCCTTGTTTGTTTTTTTAAAGCCCGTGGAAACCGCATGTTCGTATCTTTTTTGGTTTCCGAGAACTATCTTAACAAAGACTGCGCCAATTTCATTTTTGTGATTTTTCTGGAAAAAATTGTTTTCGCACTTTTCTGTAATAACTAAAGTTACACAGCTAGATAAAACTAAACTTTTTTATTTGATTCTTTTTTTTTTGTATGGTTAAAAATTAGGGTTATAGGCGGGACCGGTTAAGTTAAAGTTAGGTTTAAGTTAGGTTAGGTTAGTTTTTCGTACGTTTTTCGTATAATAACTCTGAAGTTAAATAACTCGACGAAAGGGAACTTTTTTCTCCAAATAGTAAAGGTTATGGGCGTGGACAGTTGAGTTAAGGTGGGCTTTAGGTTAGGTTAGGTTAAGTTAGGTTCTCACACTTTTATAATAAATAGAGTTAAATAACTAAACGAAACGAAATTTTTTTATTTGATGATTGATTTTTGTATTTTTTGAAAATCAAAAACTGAAATTTTTTACAAAATCGGGGTAGCCTTGCGAAAAATCATGAAAATCGTCGATAACTAAAAAACCGTACAAGTTTTTTAGATAGAGAATATGGAGGGTTGACTTGTGCCAACCTTTTACTTAGACCTCACAGGTGGGCCCATTGTAACCTCCTTCGGAGGTTTACTCGTCAAGCCAACCAACAGTATTAATGTAATTTAACACCGTAGCGGCCGAGCATCCTCCGATTGTGGCCATTTCTGGTCATCTTTCCTCCATAATGGATTATCTGGTATTTACAAGAGCAGGACAGTAACAAAGAATATGTTCTGCAGTCTCGTCATCCTCGTGACACCCTCTACAACTTGGATCCTGAAGAACGCCCAAGGTATGAAGGTGTTTGTTTAGTTTACAGTGTCCTGTTAGCATTCCTACCAGTTTTCTAAGATTTCCTCGAGAGAGTCCAAGGAGGTACACAGTCCGAGCGACCTCAGGGCCGCGGATTGCGGCACTTGAGTGTCTGAAGTCTTGTCTCTCCCATCTCTCTCTTAGAATCCCTATTGCCTGTTTGTTTATCTCTAGATTGATCGCCTAAGAGGATACCGGCGCGAAGGGTTCAGGACCGCGTGGTTTGGTCTTTGCTCCGTTACGCGCCAACCTATCCGCTTTTTCATTACCTTCGATTCCGCTATGTCTCTTAATCCATGACACTGTGACAGTATTCCCCTGGGAAACCGTCGCCAGCATCTGGTGACACTCAAGAATCAGTTTGGATGTAATTTTATTCTTTTTTAAGGTTTGCAAAACTTGTTTGCTGTCTGTGAGAATAATAACTTTTTTACCTGATATTCTTTCTTTCTCTATTTGTATGGTGCCATGCAGAATTCCGGGTAGTTCCGCCTGGAAGACGGACACTCCTTTGCCGAGAGCTCATACACTCCCAAGCCAGTCCCATATTGGTTCTGAGAGCCGTCGGTGTAGATGTGTATGTCAGCCTCCTGTCCTGATTCTATTGAACCGCTGATGTCAATTTTGAAGTTTTTATTGAAAACGAAGCGGGGGATCAGGGCGTCCATTGGTGTTGTTGGTGTAGAGCCAGAGGACAATCTTAGGGAACAGACCCATACTTTCCCAATAGCTCCTCTGCAATGCCAGAAAGCTTTGGTAACCTTCTTTGATTTTTCGCTAAGATGCTTATTCCAGTTGAGGGTGCTATCCAGGATGACTCCCAGATACTTAACCTCTTTAGATAGACCGAGCTGCTTTCCGAAAAGAGAAGGTTGTCTTAGGTTGGCCAGCTTTCTCTTCCTAATGAAGAGTACCATCTCGGTTGTTGTTGGATTCACAGAGAGTGCGTTATCTACGCACCATTCTTCCACCAGTCTTAACGCAGCCTGCATTGTTTCACACAGGACGTTTTCGAATTAGCAGAATAATTATAT
Organism: Kuschelorhynchus macadamiae; assembly: GCA_030620095.1. Lineage (NCBI taxonomy): Eukaryota > Metazoa > Arthropoda > Insecta > Coleoptera > Curculionidae > Kuschelorhynchus > Kuschelorhynchus macadamiae. The sequence continues at coordinate 39,324 of JAUTXW010004340.1, forward strand.
CGTCTGCATATCCGGTTGTGTAGAATCCATTTTCATTAGGATTCTTAATAAGGCTGTTGACTACCATGTTCCAGAGAAGCGGTGATAGCACGCCGCCTTGGGGGCAGCCTTTGTTTACCAGCGTTCTCATCGTGGTGTCTCCTGCTTTTAGTTCAACTGTTCTGTTCTTCAGCATACAGCCAATCCAGCCAATAATGGTTGGGTCTACGCTGTGTCTGGTCAGCGCCAGTTCTACACTTCTGAAGGTCGCTTTGTCGAAGGCGCCTTCAATGTCTAGGAAGACACCTAGAGCCGACTACCTGTGGAAAAGCGACTCCTCTATTTTCTGAACCACATAATGCGGTGCAGTTTCTGTTGATTTACCAGGTTGGTAGGCATGTTGGTTAGGGTGGCAGATGTTCATCCCTAATCTGTCTGTCACAGAGCCTTTCCAGAGAGAAATGAAGTTAGGCTAATAGGTCTGTAAGATTTTGGGTGGGAATAGTAATCTTTTTCAGGTTTGGGAATAAAGACGACCCTCACCTCTCTCCATTTCATAGGTATATAGCTTAGGGATAGACATGCCTTAAATATATAACTTCTAGGTGTCTAATAACAACCTCCAGACCCCATTGTAGCAAAGCCGGGAGAACGCCGTCAGTTCCCGCGGACTTAAATGGTTTGAAGGTATTAATTGCCCAAGCTATTTTGTCTTTCGTCACCACTGTGTTTATGACCTCCCAATTTGCTTCTATACCAACTGATCATCCGGCCACACATGGTCTTCAGTGGTGTCGATAACTTTGCATTCCGGAAAGTGAGTTTCCAGTATTATTTTCGCCGTGTCTTCGGAGGTGACGGTGTAATTTCCGTCGCTCTTCCTTAGATTTCCCGGCTGCATAGCAGGATCTTTAGAGAGGACCTTCTTAAGCCTCGAGGTCGACGACGTGTTGGAAACCTGGTTGCAGAAGTTCCTCCAGGCTGTTCTTTTCTTAGCCCTGAGTTTCTTTTTAAAGATCCTTAGATGGTTTTTATAGTCTTCCCAGTTTTGGGCCCTTTTAGCCATATTGAAAGCCTTCCTCGTATTTCTTCTTTGTTTACTTTGTTGTGACTGCAAAACAACGCTAACCTATAGGTATTATAAAATAATTTATTGTTAGAAATGTATACTACGATCGTTGAATCTACCGTACATTGGTTTTGACTCGGAACTTATATTATTACCATTAGGGAAAAAAGTTCAGGTATGTAATTTACTCTTTAAGAGTAATTAAAATGAATAAGCATTAAGAAGAATTTCGTACAGTGTACGTCAATTAATATAAAAAGTAATAATAAAAATTATCAAAAAATCGCCCAAAAACAATGCTTTTTACTCAAGGGAACACCACTTTGGTCGATTTACTATTTTACTACAGTTCTGTAAATTTGTGCACATTGCGATTTAAAAGTATGGAGCGGTGTTGTCGGTTTTAAAGCAATGGCATTATATGGAAATAAAAAATGCAGTTTATTTGAGTAACTATTTGTTAATAGCAATTTAATATAGCTATTGAAATATTACAGAGGTTTATATTACAGTTTTAGAACCACCATCAAGATTAATTTTAATTTTACCAGCAAGTATAAATTTTATTCTATGCATAGACATATATGTCTATGTTAGGTAGTTGACAATCAACCAAATCGATAACACGACAATAAACCAAACAAGTAATAATTTTGACAATCTATGATTGCGTTCAAATCAAAACACGTCCATCTCCCTGTTATGATGTTTGTGGGTCTGATGTTGCCAGATCTGGCGGAATATCTGTAGTCTGTAAAACTTAACTGAGACCGAGATTTTGTTGTTTACTACTCTTTAATTTAAAAAACATCACAACATCGAAACGTGTCTAGAAAGGTATATTCATATATACCACAAGATAATTTTGTATACAAAATATATTATTTTCATTATTTATTTTTCATTACATCTTTTACGTAGTCTACAAAAAATAAAATGTTATTTTCCTCTATAAAAACAAGGTTTTGTTCTAATAAATGGAGTTTTATCGAATATTTAAACATTTTATTAGCCCGCCATTTTGTTCCACCATAATAGATTTACTGAAAAAATTTAGCAGTTTATCCCTATACCATACTTTATTTTTGTGCAAATTTTGGAGTCTATTCGATTGGTAATTACAATAGATATAAAAACATGTGCTGTTTCATTAATAAATTCGTATCAATGATTACAGTAATTAAACATGTACTGCAAATAAGTGCGACAAAGGCAAAAATATCTATCCTCTTAGTCTAATTTTAGGCTGTAAACTTAAAATGACAGACTTCTTCTCTTCTTGCTGTTGATATAGAATATGTCAATGGCCATGACCTTAATATTTGGTAATAGTAATATTTTTAAATATATTTGTATAATAATTATTATTTAAACGCCAATCAAAATTAAATATATCACAGCGGGCATATTTAAGAACATATCTAATGTATTATTTTTAAATTATCTCTAACAAAACATATACATATATAGTTCGTTTATTTTTGTTTACTTTGTTCTTAATTCAAACAATGTACTATAACTCAGTATTTTAAAATAATTTAATGTAAGAAATATATAATAACTGTCAAATATGCATAAATAGATATGCATGTTTTTGTACGTAACATTGGAATTTATGAATCTGTAGCTTAGGGAAAAATTACAGATACGTAATTTGGTTTTCTAAAAAACGATAAAATAGCAATTACAATTAAACGAATTAACCGTACTTAAAAATTAATAAAATATTATCATGAATCAAAGTATCGCGTTCGCCAATTAACACCAAAAAACAACAACAGTTTGACTTACCAGAGAAAAGAGACGTTAGAATTTAAGAAGCCCAAATTTTGTACTCTTCGAACTTACGCACCATAATGCCCAAGATTATCAGGTAGGTATCACCAAGATTGGTTATACCTCAGCTTCGTAACCAATTATGAGCAACTAATATGCGAAACGTTTTTGGTCATTCATCAAAAATATGAAGAACGCTGATTCAATTAAATGAATAGCATAGTTTAATTACTGGTCGGACACAGCAAACGATTTCGCAGACCAATTTCAAAAATGTTATTCTTCATACGAAAATGTTATCTTGAACTCGATCGATTTGCTTATCTCTATCAAGATAGCCAAGTGTTCCTATATTCACGTCTCACGATCCCCGAACCCTGCACTAAATACGTACAAGATTAACGACTCTCTCCTAAGGGTCTCCTCCACAGTCAACGACTTAGGTGTAGTATTCGACAACGTATTACCCTACAACGAATACACCGATTTCATTGTATGCAAGGCCTTTTGAATGCTGGGATTTAACAAGAGACACTGACATTTCAACGACACCAGAGCCATCATATCACTCATTCTACTATGCATGTTACATCAAGAGAATCGAAAGAGTTGAACGCAAATTATTTGTTATTCAAATTCTACCTTCCACATCAAAATGTTAGTTATATTACGAGATTACTTCTGAGCGGTATGCAGAGCTTAGCTTAGCTGAGAGACGCAAACAAGTTCTGCTAGGCCACTTGAGCTTTCTAGTGCCAACTCGGCGTACGCGACATATCTTCCTCTTCTTCGTTACAAGACATCGCACCAATTTCGACGAAAACTCATTTATGGACCGCCTATGTCATAACCATAATAAATTCTATAATGACTGCGACATCTTCAACATTAGTCATCCCGCCAAAAGTTTACTGAAGTTCGCCTATTATATTCGTTTTATATTATTTCACTAATTTGCATTTTGTATTCCCTGTGGTCTCACCATTAGCTAATCGTACATTAGTTTATAAGCCATCGTTGTGCCTCTGTAGTCCTACCTTTAACCTATGTTTATCTTTAGTTGCAATTCTTTTGTTTTTCTTTTCTTATTTAGTTTAATTTTAGTTTCCTCTTATAGTTAAGTTGATTTACTTTAGCCAGAAATCGCCGAAAAACAATACTCCGAATCAAGGCAACACCGTTTTGTTCGGTTTACGATTTTACTACTGACAATTCAAAAAAATGCGCGTTGGCGGTAGATATTTATTATGTCTATAATTTTTTTCTATGTAAAATAGTTGACAACATCCTTTCTGATCAACCAAATCGACCACACGACTATAGACTAACAATGTAACAATTTCATCTCCTTATGATCCTTGATTTTGGACGAAAATTTTAAATCAATCGGATGGGCAGTTTTTGAGCTATGCCGCGTAAAACAGACAGACCGGTAGAGTAACGGAAACGGGAGAACATGATTTTCTTGGTCTTTATGGACTTTATGGAAGTTTACTTAAATACAAATCAACCCTTAGGGGAATTTTTATGCATGAAGGACACTTTCCAAAAAGCAATTTGAAAACATCCTGTCCCTGAAAAGTAATCCATATAATATTTATTTTGTTAATTACAGGAGCTTTAATCGACGAAAAGGCTACTTTCCAAAAACCCGCCGAAGTCGAACGAAACGATTCAGGAGTGGGTTCCGAAACCAGCAAGAGCAGTTTGAGCAAATATCGAAGCAAACCCGAGATATTCGTCTCGTGCGAGGACTGTGATACGCCGCTAGAATCGAAAACCGAAAACGAACCGCTTTTGTGTAGGAAATGCGTCAAGAAGCGCTCAGAGCGAAAAGAGATCATAACAGAGATTGTCGAAACCGAAGAAAAGTACAGCAGGGATTTGCAAATTATATTAGAGGAGTTCTATCAGCCCATGTTGGTGGCCGGTCTCCTCACACCCGATCAGCTCTCTGCCATTTTCTTAAATGCGGAAGAGCTGTTGGAAAACAGCCAAGCCTTGGCCGAACGACTTCGAGACGCTGTAGAAATAGCCTTAGAACAAGGAGATGATGATCTCCTTACTGTAAATATTGGTAAACTGTTCCTAGAGGCTGCCCCAATGCTTCATGCCTTCGAAACTTACTGTGTTCGACAAGGTAATTACTGAGCTTTAAGTATTGTAAAATTAGGTTTTAGTTCCCGTTTCTCTTAAACCCAATATAGGGTGTCTCACATAAAATTCCAAACAAAAAAAATTTGGTGAACAGGAATTATTTGATGAGGCTAAACTAAAATTAAAGCTATCACGAATATAGGCGTCATAGTAGGTTTCTCAGATATAGCCGATATCGTGGTGGGGTATATATTTTTGGAAAGCAAATTTTTCGAATGTATGTTTTTTCGAAAAACTTTTAAAAAATAAACTAACTAATATGTATATATATATATATATATATATATATATATATATATATATATATGCGACTTAAATTTTAGAAATAATGCTATAAAGAAAGCAAAAGAAACCTTAGCTAAAAACAGTTATCCCATAAAATTAATTAACACTTTATTTAACTCCCGGCTAAAAATTCTTAAAAACCATCCACAACAATCAAATAAAAAAAAAACTGAAAATTATTTATCAATTCCATATATACAGGGACTGTCTGAAAATCTACAATCGTATTTTAAACAACAGGAAATTTCAGTGTGCCATAAAGGACATAATCTGCTCAAAAAATATTTTAGTTCAGTTAAAAGTAAAACACCGAAAACCCTACACCATATATGAAATACCATGCTCTGACTGCTCGTGTGTATACATTGGACAAACAATACAATACCTACAAAATTGCATAAATGGCCACAAGTACGACAAGAACAATAAAACAGCCCTAACAAATCACGAGACCCAAACCTCCCATAAATTTAATTTTAAAGAAACACAAATCTTAAAAACTGAGCCAAATCAGCGAAAGAGGGAATTCCTAGAAATGTTATACATAAAAAAAATAAAAATTCTATAAATGAAAAATCTGACATAAAAATTTAAGTAAATTTTATTACAACGTTATTAATTAATACCCCACCTACTAAAATCAAAATAAATATATATATTATTCCACCAGTATATGTTATCGTTATCAATATTTAATACAAAAAAAAAGGCGAAGGTAGAAATAAGAATAATATGAGATTCGACTAGTCAGTTTATATTTTAAAATACATGTGAGCACTGTGTCCATTCTATGTTATAAATACTGTGCCCGTCTTTGTTTTGAAACTATATACATGTTGTGTTAAATGTTAGTTTATTATTTTAATAGAGCACAACGGTGAAACCACTAGGATTTTTAAGTAATTACTTCATTAGGTGAGTCGAACTAAACACATATTTGAAACTTTTCAAAAGAAAAAACTTAACTAAGAAATTGTTGTAGCACTGATGAAGACTAGATTCTAGTCGAAACGTTTGGTAATATATAAGAATCTCTACACTTATATGATGTCTTAAATACCTTCCCTTAAAGAACCAAATACCCAAGAAACTCTACTTTAAGAATATATTTTATTGGTTCAAGAAATCATTTTTCAAGTATATATATATATATATATATATATATATATATATATATATATATATATATATAATATGTTCAAAATAATATTTTACTATTTTCTCATCTTCCTGTCAATTCAAGTTTCTTCAAAGTAGTTAAACAAAATTTTCTCACAATAGTTTTTTTTTCGACAATAATCTTCAATATTCATATTTTCCTGTTGTTTTATAGAGACAGTTTTTGAAAATGTAAACAACATTTTTGGTGTTTAACAAACAATTCTCCCGAGATTATAATTACATTTTCGAAATCTGGAAAGATGTACTGCAATCCTAAGTTTTTTATTTTAATAATAAAATGGTGCGTATTCCTTCTGTTTTGTTTTGCTTTGTAGAAAATCGTTAAATTTCCTTTACGCGGAACTTCCCCCGTAATGAATTTTTCCATTTTTTAGGAAAAGTGAAGTTGTGACTCAATTTAGTTCCTCACATAGTCATTTAGTAACACATATACATATACTCTCTTTTCAAACATCTTTTTGGGAGTCGTTTTGTTCCACTATATTGGATTCGTACCGACATTTTACAAGTTTTTACATATGCCATACTTGAATTATGGACATAATTTAAAATAAATTTAATTTTTAAATGTTTTATTTGGTCGTCATTTTTTCCATCATTTTGAATTCGTATCACAATTTTACTACTTCATCTTTATAACACACTTAATGCTTGCATAGAATTTAAAAGTTTTTCCAGGCTGATTTTTTAACTATGTTAAATGCACCCTTAAAAATGGTCGCTCATAAAAAAGAAAAAAAAACCTGGATTACAGACAATATTAAAATGATGATTAAATAGCGTCATATGAAGAACATAAAAAGTTATTTAAATTTTTCCACCGTGAATGACTGTAAAATCGCAAAGCAAATGTACTCAATTAGAACTCTCTCCACAGGAATTGATGGATTGAACATAACATTTTTATTGCTCTGCAGTCCCTTTATTATACCGTATATACGCCATCTTGTAAACTTTTGTCTCACCAGCTCATCCTTCCCTTCTCAATGGAAGGTCGCAAATGTTGTTGCTTTTCCAAAGTTAGATAGAGTAAAAGGTTTCGCCAATCTAAGGCCCAATGCTTTCCTGCCTGTAATGTCGAAGATAATAAAACATGTCATCAAAACACAGCTTCTTACACATTTGAATCAAAACCGTGTACTCCCCGATTTTCAATTTGGCTTTAGGTCTGGCCATAGTTGTGCTACTGCTTTATTAAATGTTACCGATCATATTATGAGAGCGGTTGACTCTGGTATGCTGACCGTGATGATTCTTCTAGACTATTCTAAAGCTTTTGATACCCTAAACCATACTGTTCTTCTTAGGATTCTTAGATATATTGGATTAACTAATCAGGCTATTGATCTACTTCACTCTTATCTTGTAGGGCGACAGCAGAGAGTGTATATCGACCAATGATATTCCAAACTAAAAGGCATATTAACGGGTGTGCCTCAAGGGACAATATTGGGATCTGTGCTATATACGGTCTACACTGCTTTTTTTCACAAGCATGTTTTAAATGCAAAACTTCAAATGTATGCAGATGATACCCAGTTGCTGCATTCATTCTTTCCCGATAAATTTATTGATGGGTGACCGCCGACTCTAAAAGAGTTCAAAGAATACCAGATTATTGCTTGAGGTTCGCGTATGGGATCAGAAGGCCCGAATCAGTTCGGCACAAAATTAGAGAGAGTGCATGGTTAATAATGTCTGCTCGGAGAAAACTACATGGCTCCATTCTGTATAACTTCCTTCGTATTTATTTAAAAAAATACAATTTTGCACGGACTTTCACAACCTTAATTTGAGATTTAAAGGTGCAATAACTCCTCCTGCTCATAAAACCAGTTTCTTTGAAAGATCTTTTTCATATGCGATATCTGCACTGTACAATGATATTCCCGCCGAATTTAAAGATAAACCTATAGAAAACTTTAAAAATGCCTATAAAGATTTTCTTTAGAGTAAACAGGAGTAAATTTCTTTGCGCCTGCTAGACTTAAATTGTTTGTCTTTTGTTTGTTTTTTAATTTATTTATAATGTTGTTGAGGGTTGAGTGGAAGACCACTGTTTGGTGACATTCGTGTACCTAAGGAATGAACTTCGCCCTTTTAGGTATAGCACATTAGGTTTATGTACACATATTTTGTAATTGTTTTATTATTTTGCAGGTGTGCGTTACGCTAAATAAAGATTATTATTATTATTATGCCGCTATCTTGGATTTATATTAAAATGCTACTAGTTCATATTTTCCCTTTTACGAAGAAAGTAAAATGCATATATTAATGGTGCTACAACATTTCTAACTTTTCCATGAACTGCAGTGAACACTCGAAAAATTGCTTTCGGTATATTTCTAAATATAAAAAATAAATTATTCAGGAATAATAAAATATAAAGTTAAGTATTCAGAAATAACGGATTCCACATACAAAGATAAAATAATTTATACACATATGCATTAAGTGTTTTTGTAATTTTTTTCTTATTCATTAAGGAAGTTCTGGGTAATAAAAAATAAGTAAAGACCTATTATTAGAACTGTAATGAAAATATCCATTAAAAAGTAAATTATCTATAGTACATGTATGAGGTGAAAGGAGTCACTAGGGAAGTTCTGGGTAAATGTACTGATTTGGTTTTTACTTCCCTCGTTTTCAGTTAGATAGGTACGCGGTGATCATTTATAATGTCCCCCCCCTCTAACTTTTTTATTTGACGTTTGGTAGAAAAACGTCAAATATAAAAGTTTCACAAAAAACAATAAGCTATTTGCAGCATACATTTTTATATATACAGGATGTTGCCGAAATCACCCACAGATTAAAGTTATATTTTTTTAAATGGAACACCCTGTATATTATACGCTAAATTAAATCCTATGAAAATTCTGCATATTTTTTGTATAACATGTTCTATACCCAAATACAATAGTTTTCGAAATATCTGCGATTTATTCTAAAGCTTATAATTTAGCTTAGGTGGCTGTGAAGTAGATCGATACCAACAAACAAAATGTTTGTTTATAACTGACAGTGACAGTTACACATTTAGCAACATTATACGTTCTTTTTATTGTAAAATGCCCTATTCAGAAAGTGAAAAACGATTAATTTTGGAAACTTTTATCAAAGCAAATAAGAGTACTAAATTGGCTCAAAGAGAATTACGTGTAGTTAACCCCCGGATGCACATTCCGGACAAAAAAACCTTTCATCGAATTTATGAAAAATTTCAACAAACATCCAGCCTAACGAGAAAGAAGAGAACAATGGAAATTGATGAAGGTAGTGATTTAAACATTTTACTAAAAGTGGAAGAAAATCCCAATATTTCCATAAGAAAAATATCGGGAAGCCTGAGAGAAGAGCTTATTGATCCAAAAAATACATCTTATGGGAGGATTCAAACCACTCTCAAAAATGCAGGATACAAGGCATTCAAAATTAGGCCTACCACAAAATTAACGCCCAGGCATCGAGAAAAAAGGGTTGAATTTTGCCATGCAATGTTGGAAAAAGTTAATGAAAATGAACATTATTTAAAAAATGTTCTTTGGACCGACGAGTCATCGTTTTCTACTAGTGGAATGATAAATCGAAAAAATAGCAGACAGTGGGCCACAGTAAATCACCATTGCTACAGGGAATTTCAATTTCAAGGACGTCAAACTGTTAATGTGTGGTGTGCTATTTTAAACAATAAAATAATAGGCCCTCATTTTTTCGAAGATACTTTAAACGGTAATGGTTATATGAATTTTCTCCGGAACGAATTAGAAAACTACATAGATGAGCTCCTATTGGAGCAACTGAGAAACCTCGTCTTCCAACAAGATGGTGCTCCTCCTCATTGTGTCGTATTGGTTAAAGACTATTTAAACCAACAGTTCACGGAATGGATTGGAAAAAATGGTACGATAAACTGGCCACCTAACAGTCCTGACTTGACGCCGATGGATGCATTTTTATGGGGAACTCTAAAAGATCGTGTGACCGCAAATAACATCGAAAATAGAGAACACCTAAAAGTCTTGATTAGAACGGAAATTCAAATTCTAAATCAAGAATATTCCCAGTCTATCACTGCCGCTTTGGATCGATTACGAAGAACATACATCAAATGTATTGAAGAAAACGGGGGACCAGTTGAACAATTCCATTTGTAAGAATAAATGTATTATATTATTATCTAAATTATTAATTAAGTTTTAGAAGTTTTTTTTGTTTTTGAAGCTTTCAGGCTTCCCGATATTTTTCTTATGGAAATATTGGGCTTTTCTTCCACTTTTAGTAAAATGTTTAAATCACTGCCTTCATCAATTTCCAATGTTTTCTTTTTTCTCGCTAGTCTGGATGTTTGTTGTAATAAAAATTTCCAAAATTAATTGTTTTTCTCTTTCCGAATAAGGCATTTTACAATAAAAAGAACGTATAATGTTGCTAAATGTGTAACTGTCACTGTCACTTATGAACAAATATTTTGTTTGTTGGTATCGATCTACTTCACAGCCACCTGAATAATAAAATCGCAGATATTTCGAAAACTATTGTATTTGAGTATAGGACATGTTATACAAAAAATATGCAGTATTTTCATAGGATTTAATTTAGCGTATAATATACAGGGTGTTCCATTTAAAAAAATATAACTTTTATCTGTGGGTGATTTCGGCAACACCCTTTATATATAAAAATGTATGCTGCAAATAGCTTATTGTTTTTTGTGAAACTTTTATATTTGACGTTTTTCTACCAAACGTCAAATAAAAAAGTTAGAGGGGGTGGACATTATAAATGATCACCCTGTACATATTTTTTTAAATAATAATTTTTTCTACTTTGATATCTGGTTTTAAATCATATCATAATATAAATAAAAAGTTAAAAATTGTTATTATTAAACAAGCCAAATATGTTCTATAATAAGTAATTGAAAATAATCACGACCATACTGTCTGATCCGCTATATCTCAGAAACCAATAAAACAATCAATTTTAGACTATTAAAATTTTTACAATATCTTCTTTTCTTTAACATCGCAGCGCTTACACTGTTGAGGGCGTCGAAGTTCTTTAAATTCTAAATAATTACATTTTACTTAATTAAATATCTATTTATGACACATTTTCATATATCAGTTAATTGATTAAAAATCGCTGTTTACATTATAAGTAAAATACCATGTATATTTTAGTAACCAGTAAAATAAATAATTTGATCCAAGGTAGTGACCCTACAATTGTTTTATTCTTACTTATCATATTTAGTATATTCTTTTAGTGTAGTAGGAACTGTACAGGGTGTTCCAGCGAGGACTGAACAGGGACCTATTTTCGACCTTCCTTGTATTTTGGAAAAATTCAAAATAGCCAATCGATGTATTTATTCTTGTAGAATCCAAAAATATCATCGAAAAAATATTTGAACCAGAAACAAAAGAGTTATGCTATGCATCAGGTGTTTTTTAAATGGAATGTATCGTTTTTTATACGATTTTTGGAAAGAGTGATTTTTTTTATGTCCGTTCTGATTAAAAGATTTGATTTTGCGATAGCTGTTTATATTACATTTTAATGTTTTACAAACTAAAATTTTAGCTTCACCTGTTTAAAATATACGATAGGTTGGTATAGGTGATCAAGATAAAATGACGTTTGAATACTTTGTCAATAAAAATTGACATTATTTTAATTATTGTCGAAGTCTTCAACTAAAAAATATATATTTGACTCTGATCGAAATGAAATACTCTTTGGACGAGAGACTACAGATTGTTATGCTATTTTACAAGTGCCAAGAAAATGCAAGAGAAGCAAGAAGAAGATTTATTGCAAATTTTCATAGAAGTATATCCATCAATACAATTCTAAGGATAAAAAACCTATTTGAGGAAAATAAAACTTTACATGATAGAAAAAGAAATATACAAAGAAGAAGAAATCGAGACCAGGCCATTATAAATTATTTTCAAGTTAATCCAACCAAATCTATTTCGTATGCAGTTTGGGACCAATATTTTTTAACGGGACTTTAAATGGGCACAGATATTATGAGTTTTTAGAAAACGAAATTGAAAATTTCTTATCATTGGCAGAATATCAGAATTTAATTTGGCAACATGATGGGGCGCCTCCTCATGCCGTGCATGATGTGGTTCAATTTTTAAATCGGCGCCATAACGAATGGATAGGGCGAAATGGAACATATGCTTGGCCGCCCAATAGCCCCGACCTCTCAGTTTTGGATACATTTCTTTGGGGCCATTTGAAGAACGTCGTATACAGACAACGAAACGAAAATATTCAAGAGATCATGGGAAAAATTGTCGATGAAATAAACCGCCTTAACCAGGAAAATCATATTGTAACAGCAAGTTTAGAAAGGCTACAAAGGGGTTATCGATGTTGTTTCGAGAAAAACGGCGGTCACATTGAAAACTTATGTTATTAGTAGTTTTATTTTATTATTTAATAATTATTTTTTATTGAATTTTTTTTTCTATCATGTAAAGTTATATTTTCCTCAAATAGGTTTTTTATCCTTAGAATTGTATTGTGGATATATTTCTATGAAAATTTGCAATAAATCTCCTTCTTGCTTCTCTTGCATTTTCTTGGCACTGCTCAATAGCATAACAATCTGTAGTCTCTCGTCCAAAGAGTATTTCATTTCGATCAGAGTCAAATATATATTTTTTAGGTGAAGACTTCGACAATAATTAAAATAATGTCACTTTTTATTGACAAAGCATTCAAACGTCATTTTACCTTGATCACCTATGCCAACCTATCGTATATTTTAAACAGGTGAAGCTAAAATTTTAGTTTGTAAAACATTAAAATGTAATATAAACAGCTATCGCAAAATCAAATCTTTTAATCAGAACGGACATAAAAAAAATCACTCTTTCCAAAAATCGTATAAAAAACGATACATTCCATGTAAAAAACACCTGATGCATAGCGTAACTCTTTTGTTTCTGGTTCAAATATTTTTTAGATGACATTTTTGGATTCTACAAGAAAAAATACATCGATTGGCTATTTTGAATTTTTCCAAAATACAAGGAAGGTCGAAAATAGGTCCCTGTTCAGTCCTCGCTGGAACACCCTGTACATATAGTAACAAAATGTCATTATCAAAAACCATTTTTCGTTCCTGTATAGATGGCTTTTTCGCTTTAACTACTATTGGCTGTTTGTCGCTAGATTTCTCTTTTCAAAATCTCATTTCAATATTAATATATCTCATTAATACTTTCCAGGCACTGCCAGCTTACTCTTAGCTAGTTTAGAAAAAGAAAAAGAACTCTTGAGGATTTTCCTCAGGGTGTCCCAAATGGAAAACACTATGTTGCGAAGAATGAACCTCAATTCGTTCTTGATGGTTCCTGTACAGAGGGTAACCAAATACCCACTGTTATTGGCGAGGCTGTTCAAAGTCACTCCTACTCATCAAGAGATAAGAGAACAACTTAAAGAAGCACAACACAAAATCGAGTTGCACCTGAACCATATGAATTCCGAAACAAAAGACGTACCGAGTAAACTCTGGAGAAGGATAGGTAATTTTGTCAGAGCTATATCGATTTATTAATTATGAAACCCAGTTTATTTCTGGATAATATATTGTCAAATTGAAATCACTTTATGACGTGTTTTCTTCATTTGTATGATATACCCGCCTCAGGAATCTTTAATAGAGATGAGGTTTTTATTTTGTTTGGATATAGGTATCAATAGTTATCGGTTAGTTAATAAAAATATGTATTTTATGTAATCTTGGTGGCTTATATAAGAACAAAATATACGGGTGCAAATATTTTTTAATTTATAGCAAATTTTCAAAAAAATTTTAACCAGAGAACTTCATAATTCTACTTTCCGATGTTAAAGTAAAACTCATACCTTTAATACAAACTCCTAGACACATTAAATGGATAATCAAACATTTTAGAGATTTTAAAAAGTAATTTTCGCACATCTTATTGGGAAGAAAGTGGTTCATGCAATTTTTTTTTTAACTTTTGTTGCTCCGCAAATTTACAAAAACAAATTTTATTTTTTGGCTGCTGTATTAAAATAATCTTTAAAATTGAAAAAAAACAAATTCAGCGATTTTAAATAATTTGTATTTTGTTTTAAATCGACTTTTTTGTAAAATTTTTGATTTTTTTTACTTATTTACATTTATCTTTTTAACATTTTTCCTATGATTAATTTTTTGACTAAATTGCGAGTTTTTTCTATTATTTGTAGTACCAACTGCATAAAACATGCAGGGCGTTCAGAAATAGTTTCAGATTAGTTGAACACTTATGAAAACAACCATTTGTTCCAGCACATTTCAGCGCCCTGTAGAATGGAAAACAATAATTTATAATTTTAATACTAAAGGTATATTGTAAGTTTTTAGTAATTTGGAATATTTTGCCATGATGGGTTTCAAATTTATTCTCTAGAAACAGGCAGATTGACCATTATGTGTTAATTCAGAAACTGCATTGTTTTTTTTTTTGGTTTCTCGAATAATTGAGGACCGTTTTTTTAAAACTCGATAACTACATTTTTACCGAAATTGAGATATACATCGATTCTATATAAAAATTCAATGCCCGACCTGCTGGTAGCGTCAGATTCATGAAAACTCGATAACTACAAGAGTTAAAGTATAGCCAAATTCTTGCGGTTTTTCAAAACTCGATAACTACGCGGGGTTTTTAAAAACTCGATAAGTAACGAACCTGCTTTATTTGAATGAATAATAATTTAATTTCTGTCGCCGCGCCAGTACAGTTTAAGCTCTATTCTGGACCAGTGCTTCTTGTCACCAGGATCATCATCACGTGTTTTGTGTTTTGTTTTTCTTTTTAAAATATGAATGAAATAACTGGAGAGTATAGTAAAAACGTGACCCTTACAAAAAAGGGAAGAAAATTTCGTGTTTCTAATGAAAATAACGATCAAGTGAGACCAAAAATTACGCGCTATAAAAAAGAGAGGTTAGGTTAGAAAAAAGGCGTTGTTTGTAAAGCAGGCGAGCTGACAAGAAATGAAATACTAGGTAAGTACCTATTTTTTAATTCGCGCTTGAATATGGATTTTTATATAGACTGTCTAGGTTTTAGGGAAATGATATATGCAAATGACTTGAAAAAGATTGAACAAGATAAAATATTGCTGAAGTTTATGCAAGTTGTTGTACCTAAGCGAAAAACTGTAGATGAAACTGATCTGAAGCGAAACAGAAAACTTTCGGTCAAATACTCCATTAGAACTTCTACTGGTAATGTTCCTGTTTGCGCTGCTACATTTCAAAAGGTTACTGGCAGGTCAAGATAATGCTATTGATTATTATTTGTTAATCTGAACTTGACTCATGTTTTAGGTGCAAGTAAAGATAGACTATCTGGTATATCGAAAAAATTTCTCGCAGGAGAACAGTTGGTTGAAAAGCGAGGAGGTCGTGTACCAAACCAGACTGATAAAGATATTTCTGAAGCAATAAAGGTACACATAGGAAGCTATAAATGCAGAGAAAGTCACTACTCGCGTGCAAAATGCAGAAGAAACTACCTACCTCCAGAGTTAAACATACAGAAAATGTTTAACGCATTTTGTGAATCAACAAAATTTAAATGTTCTTTGGCTAAGTACAAGAAAATTTTTTATCAAAATTTCAATCTTGGTTTTGGGAATCCCCATTCGGATACGTGTTTTATTTGTAAGGAGTTTCTAGTTAATATAAGGAAAAACAAGGTGCTAGAAACAAAAAATGAACTCCGCACCAAGTATAGGCTACATAGGATGAGTGCAAAGGCTTTTTTCAGATACATGAATACTCACAGAGAAAATACATATAAAGTTTGTTTCGATTGTCAGCAAAATCAACCATTGCCAAAAATGTCTGTTGGTGAAGTCTTTTATTCAAGACAAGTTTGGTTTTATAACCTAGGCATTGTACATCATCAACATAAAAAGCAATCAAAGGAAGATATCAGCTTCTACGTTTGGTTAGAGACGCAGTCAGGGCGGGGCTGCAATGAGATAGCTTCTGGTCTATTAGATTATTTAAACAAGCTTGAAAACAAATTATCGGATGAAGGCAAAAATGGGTTGATCTTGGAGCTGTTTTCAGACTCATGTTCCTCCCAAAATAAGAATAGTGTCATGATGACAGTTCTCATCTACTTTCTGGAAAAGTCTACAGTTTTTAAGGAAATACGCCATTTTTTTCCCATAAGAGGTCATAGTTTCATGCCCCCAGATAGGGTTTTTGGAAGGGTGGAAAAGGAGTATCGAGGACGAGAGGAGATTTTAGGACCGAGGGAGTATCACCAGATTTTGAAAAACCACGGAAAGGTCAATGTTTGGGGACAAGACTGGAATACATTTGATTATAAGTCAGTATCGCAGAATATTGTGAAGAAAAAGCTACCTTACCATTAGTTAATAAGTATTCTTGTGTTAGCCAGACACAAAAAATGCTCTCCTGAAATTATTGATTTTGTAGTTATCGAGTTTTAAAAAAACGGTCCTCAATTGTTGGACTCCCTAATTTGTTTCTTATGTAGCTTTTAACCTCTGCAGTCTTTCAAGGTTCCAACCTGTGACCTCTCTTATATAAGCCGTTTGTGAAAGACTTCATTCAGAAGCTAAACAGTATACGCAGACAAAAATTTTTCACCGAATTGACACGACAGAATATTGACATTCTTGGTGAATGGTGTGGAACTTAAGGTCCGTATTCCCTAAAAAGCAGGGGCGTGAGGTGAAATTTTAAGAAGGTGAAGCAATTTTTAGAAACTTACCTATTTGTAATGTAATTCGATTCTTCGATCATTTTTTGCAAATTCGTCAATGATGTCATCATAAAAACGTCGATGCTCCGACATATTTTGGAGAAGTTTATTTTCAATAGACAACAGCGATGTATGCGAAAGTCCCTCCTGCCCCGTTGAACTTCTCAGGAATTTTTTTATACATTTAAGTGTTGAAAAATTGCGTTCTACTGATAAACTTGTGGCAGGTATTGTCAATACTAATTCACACAATTTCGACACTTCGGTGTAGGCATCTTCCAGCTTCTTGTCTTTTAAAAAGTGCATTAGTTCCTTAGGGTTATTTTTTACCCTAATGTCATCAGTTTCCTAAATCACTTCTAGTTCAGATCGCAGTAACACTCGGTCGAAGAACTGGCCATAATGAAGAAGAAGAGATTTAAACGCATCTGCTGGAAAAGTTTTTCCTTTAAATGCATTAAAATTGCAGAGCTCGAGAAATTTAAAATCATTTAAACTGTTAATTCTATAGTTTATTTCTTGCTGAATTTGATCGATTATTTCATAAAAGAGGCGTCTGTATGATGTTTGAACATCTCCCACTTTGTCTGTTCGAAGACGCTTGGCTTGTGGCTCTACATTTAACGTCATCGTTTTCCCCCACTAGGTCAGTCATCTCTTTTTTGGCTTAACATGGACTTAAAATCATCCACTTTTTTTAGGCAAAAAACAATATCATTTGTTTTAGTTGGTAATATATTAAAAACACTGTCCGAGAATGGAAATATTTCTGAAAATATGTTCGTACAAATAATTAAAATTAAAATCTCGTTTCAAACAGTCGAAAAATTGCCGTTCGTAAAAATATCTTTTCTTTAGACTTGAATGAAAATTACTCCAATGGAAATTTTGAAGTCAGATGTGTTAAAATATTTTGTAAAAATAAGAGCATTTTAGTGATAGCTGTACCGGGTGGTCGAAATTGGTCTGTTTTAACAGAGAAAACCTATTTCATGACTAGATAGAGCAAAACTGACTTAGGTGTCATGGGCTCGATTTCTGAGAAATGTATAATGGCAAAAACCGCCTGCCGATATTTTCACTGCCAACTGAGATATAGGGCGTTTTTCAATTTTCGGCCATTTTGAAAATTGTCCATAACTTTTTTATTTTGCGGAATATTAACATTCTGCAAAGACATTCTAAAGGCACTTTTTTATGTGCAATCCAGTGGCATACTCAGATTTTTTCTATAGTTGTCCGTTTTATCATAAATAGGCAAAACTTTTTTTTTTCAAATGAAAATCATAGTTGGCTATAAATTATAAAAAATGCTCGCGTTTAGCCCTTTTCAGTGATATAAAGTTGTAGGTACTTATTTTCAAAAATAACGAAAATATTAGGTGTTTTTGGTTTACATCGAAGTAGGCCTTGGAATAATGACGCGCGTTCAATATTTTGAATATATTGCTGTCAGATTACTGTAGTCTGGTGTAATTATTGCGTTTTGGTGTTATCTTTATAAAGTTGTGTTAAGTTGCTGACAAAATATGTTTGAGAATTATGAAAAGTATGATATGTTAAAATGTTACATATTATCTAACGAAGTTCCTGAAGCAGCTAGTGAATTATATTTTAATACATTTCCCGAGCGACGTCAACCGGATAACCGAATTTATCAAACATTAAAAAGTAATTTAGTAAATTACGGAAGTTTTAAAAAGTTAAGAACAAGACATTATGAACTAAAGGAAGAAAAGGAAATCCAGCAGCTAAATATAATTGGTGAGGTATTAGATCATCCTGGCACCTCCTCTCGAACATTGGCTAATATAACGAATGTTCCAAAGACCACCGTTTTAAAAATACTCAAAAAACATAAATTCAAACCGTACAGAACGAGAAGAGTTCATCAACTCCGTGAAGGGGACGCCGCTAGAAGATTGAGATTTTGTCAGTGGTATGAGCAAAAATTCATGGAGAATGAGAATTTTCCATTAAATATTATTTGGAGTGATGAATCCAGAGTAGATACTTCTGGTATATTTAATAGATATAATTCATATCACTGGTCCACTGAAAATCTACACGTAGTTGTGCAACAAGACCGGCAAGGTCGGTGTGGATTCAATATATGGGTGGGGATATTCCGAGGAAGATTTGTGGGACCTTATTTTTACGATGGAAATTTAACTGCAGATGATTATGTAAATATTTTGCGCACATATATTGTCCCTTTGTTGGAAGACATACCTTTAGCTGATGCCAGAAATATCTACTATCAACAAGATGGTTGTCCCCCGCACAATGCAAGGATCACAACTGATCTTTTAAACTTCGAATTTCGAGAAAATTGGATTGGTACGTGGGGCCCCATACCTTGGCCTGCTAGGTCCTGTGACTTAACTCCCTTAGATTTTTTTTTGTGGGGAAGATTGAAGGACTTGATATTTAAAGGAAGAACCTTTCACACAAAAGAAGAATTGCAAGAGGCCACTAGTCAAGCTTTTGCATCTATTAGCCCAGTTGAACTAATAAATAGTTGCAACTCGGTACGCAAAAGATGCTTAGTTTGTATTCAACAGGGAGGGGCTCAATTTGAACAACTTCTCTAAATATATTTATCAGAAACCTATCTAACTAAATACTTAGATTTTCATAATTATTTTTTATTTTCACTTGTAGCTGTAAATAGTAGTTTAGTTTGTTAATTTTGTTCAACTTTGCTACGTAAACAAAAAAAAATAAAAAAAATTAATAATAAATAATTAAAATAACGTTCGCTAGTGTTATTTAAAGTTGTGGTTAAGTTGCTAACAAACTATAAATCTTAACAATACATAATTGAGATATTGTCATCACAAATCAAAGCCTACTTCGATGTAAACCAAAAACACCTAATATTTTCGTTATTTTTGAAAATAAGTACCTACAACTTTATATCACTGAAAAGGGCTAAACGCGAGCATTTTTTATAATTTATAGCCAACTATGATTTCCATTTGAAAAAAAAAAGTTTTGCCTATTTATGATAAAACGGACAACTATAGAAAAAATCTGAGTATGCCACTGGATTGCACATAAAAAAGTGCCTTTAGAATGTCTTTGCAGAATGTTAATATTCCGCAAAATAAAAAAGTTATGGACAATTTTCAAAATGGCCGAAAATTGAAAAACGCCCTATATCTCAGTTGGCAGTGAAAATATCGGCAGGCGGTTTTTGCCATTAAACATTTCTCAGAAATCGAGCCCATGACACCTAAGTCAGTTTTGCTCTATCTAGTCAGGAAATAGGTTTTCTCTGTTAAAACAGACCAATTTCGACCACCCTGTATATATACCACCATCCTGTGAGATGGGTATTCATGAGGAACTTCATATCTATTTAGAAACTCTTATACAAGGATCTGATAATAACTATTTAATAATAGGCGATTTTAATATTCCCCAATTTTGTCAATCAAATTCTAATATTAGATTAGTTAATCAAATGCAAAATTTTATGTCATTTCTTAATTTAACTCGACAAAATATGATCAAAAACAAAAATGGTGTATTGTTGGACCTAGCACTTTACAATTCCAACCTCTGTAAAGTCGAAAGGTATAATTCTCCACTAGTAAGCGAGGATCCACATCACCCAACTTTACTTATTAAAATTAGTTGTAAACGTGAAATTGGTGACTGTGCACTTAACAATGCTCAACAATATAATTTTAAGAAGGCGAATTTCTTACTCTTATTTACATTAATACGTGATACTGATTGGGACATCCTTAGGCGGTTTGAATATGATGTGAATGTTTATGTGGATAAATTTTATGATTTAATAAAGTCATTAATGGATCAAGCTGTTCCAAAAATCAAATATTCAAATAGGTACCCAAAGTGGTATAACAGAGAAATTATCTCAGATCTGAAACGTAAATACCATTATCTTAAATTGTATAAGAATTATCATAAGTTAAAATATAAACAAAAATATGAATGTATAAGGGATAGTGTAGCCATAAAAATAAAATCTGCATACTCTGTTTATTTAAAGGAATGTGAAAATGACATTGGAATAAATCCTAAAAGTTTTTGGAAATATGTTAATTATAAAAAAGGCAACTCCACTATTCCTGGTTTAATGAACTTAAACGATCGATGACAGCTTTTTGACATTATTTGAGGATTTTTATCAAGGAAAAAATTTTATCAATAGTTTGCTCTCACTTAACTCATTTGACGACAACGAAATAATAAATACTGCTAATAAAATTAAATCCAACTCAGTGGGCCCTGATGGAATCCCAGGGTATATTTTTAGAGCATGTAGGGGGGAACTCATAACCCCACTGAAAACAATTTTTAATTTGAGTTTAAATACGGGTACTTTTCCAACTATATGGAAAAAAATCTAAAATTTGTCCAATTTTCAAGTCAGGTAATAAAAGTAATATCGAAAACTATAGCGCGATTTCCATCTTAAGTTTTCCGGCCAAACTGTTTGAATCATTGATATACAATAATTTATTTAATCATGTAAAATTAGTTCTGTCTAGCCAACAGCACGGATTTTTTCCGTTACGCTCTATAATCTCTAACCTAACTTATATGAGTCAATATTTAACCAATTGTATGGATAATAAACAACAGGT
Organism: Kuschelorhynchus macadamiae; assembly: GCA_030620095.1. Taxonomy (NCBI): domain Eukaryota; kingdom Metazoa; phylum Arthropoda; class Insecta; order Coleoptera; family Curculionidae; genus Kuschelorhynchus; species Kuschelorhynchus macadamiae. The sequence goes on from JAUTXW010004340.1 coordinate 61,190, forward strand.
TGATGCTGTCTACACGGATCTAAGCAAGGCATTTGATCGTTTAAGCCATTCCAAGCTAATTATAAAGCTTAGATTGTATGGTTTGTCAGATAACCTAATTAATTTATTTTCTACGTATTTAAAGGATCGTGAAATGTACGTAAATAATAATAATTTTAATTCTCATGTATTTGGTAATAATTCAGGTGTTCCACAGGGAAGCAACTTGGGGCCGCTTCTATTTTCAATTTATTTTAATGATGTGGTAGAATGGGTTAAGAATTCGGAGGTACTTCTATATGCTGACGACCTTAAGCTGTTCCGAATTGTATCCTCATTTTCTGACTGCTCCTTGCTACAAAAGGACCTTGACGCAGTGTCTTATTGGTGTAAATTGAATGATCTAAACTTTAATGTTTCAAAATGTAAAGTAGTGTCCTACTTTAAAGTTCGTTTACCATTACCTTATGATTATAAAATCGACTCATATAGTGTTAGCCGTGTTACTGAAATTAAAGATTTGGGAGTATGGTTTGACGAGAAATTGTCTTTTTCTACGCATATAGATAATATAGTGAGCAGCGCCGCTAAAGTGCTAGGATTTATATGCAGAAACACAAAGATATTTGAATCGTGTCGGCCATTAGATATATTGTATTTTGCGTTAGTAAGGAGCAAACTTGAGTATGCTTCCGTAATTTGGAATCCTTTATATGTGAATTATGAATATAAATTGGAGAGTATTCAAAGTAGGTACCTTAAATGCAAGTATTTTAGAGAAACAGGTCAATATTTGTGGCATCAAAGAGAATTTTTATTGAATTATTATAGTGTAACCAACTTAAAAAATCGCAGATATATTGCATTCATTATGCACCTATATAATATGTTAAATAACGAAATTGATAATTCGGATATTCTTAATTTGATCAGATTACGAGTCCCTAGGTCTGCAAATATTGGACCGAAATGTGTGTTTTATTGTGATAAACCTAGAACTAACGTTTTAATGCAGTCACCAATTTATAACATGTGCAACACATTTAATACATATTGTTCACAATTGGATATATTTTGTACTCCTGAATTCAAATTTAAAAGAAAATTGGCTCAGCTATTTGGAGACAGATTTGATTAATTTAGCTTTAAAACTAGATTATGTTATTTTATTTTAGGGTAGTGTAGTATTTATATAATTTTTATATAACTAAAACAAATGTTTTTTGCAAAAGAAGTGGATGATTTTAAGTCCATGTTAAGCCAAAAAAGAGATGACTTTGACCTATTTTGGGAGAAAACGATGACGTTAAATGTAGAGCCGAACAGATAAGGTGGGAGATGTTCAAACATCATACAGACGCCTCTTTTATGAAATAATCGATCAAATTCAGTAAGAAATAAACTATAGATTTAATGGTTTAAATGATTTTAAACTCCTCGAGCTCTGCAATTTTGATGCATTTAAAGGAAAAACTTTTCCAGAAGATGCGTTTAAATCTCTTCTTCTTCATAATGGCCAGTTCTTCGACCGAGTATTACTGCGATCTGAACTAAAAGTGATTTACGAAACTGATGACATTAGCGCAAAAAATAACGCTAAGGAACTAATGCAATTTTTAAAAGACAAGGAGCTGGCAGATGCCTACACCGAAGTGTCGAAATTGTGCATTAGTAGAACGCAAGTTCATTAGTAGAACGCAATTTTTCAATACTTAAACGTATAAAAAATTTCGTGAGAAATTCAACGAGGCAGGAGAGACTTTCGCATACATCGCTGTTGTCTATTGAAAATAAACTTCTCTAAAATATGTCGGAGCATCGACGTTTTTATGATGACATCATTGACGAATTTGCAAAAAATGATCGAAGAATCGAATTACATTACAAATAGGTAAGTTTCTAAAAATTGCTTCCCTTTCTTAAAATTTCACCGCACGCCCCTGATTTGTAGAATATTGCCGTGTTTATTTCCGACTTTTTTTTACATAAATTGGAAATGGAAATTTGCCAGCAATTTGTTAATTCTGCTTATCTTTATCAGGATAAATCTTTATTACATCACCCAATAAAAGTTGTTTAAATTATGTAATGCGCTTATTTTTGGTGTAATGTTTTTATTCTACAACTATTGATGTGAAGAGCTCATTAAGCCAGACTAAAATGTTAACAGTTATTTATTTCGAATGGAAAGTATAACACCACGGTGGCAGATTTGTTTTGGCAAGATTTGTCAAAAATTTAAACTTGTAGTGATAACTCAAAATATTATATTTCCATTACACGTGCGGTAATGCATATTATTACATTAGTAATGTAAATATTATATGACGAGAATGCTCGCCTGTCAAAACAAACAATAGGAAATGTAAATAAAATCAAAGGTACCTAACGCGATGCAGAGAAGTTTAGCGATTTGAACGAGTCAAGGCTAATTAGATTACTACAATATGCATCATAACTAACAACTGTGCGATTTTTTACAAAAGTAGAAAAAGCTCTCATGTATTTGACATTTAAAATATTGTCATTATGATCGTCAAATAGAGTTCATTAATGCTAACTATAGATATATGGATACCTATTAATAATTATTGATAATCGATAACTAAAATGTATCGGTAAACGATCGGTAAAATCTAATATCACCCATACCATGTGCCCTTCTGGTGCCCTTCTGGTACAAACCAAAACTTTGGATGAATATTTTGATCTCAAGCACTAAAGGTTCCTGAAGAAGCTTCGTGCAAAGGCAAAACTTTAAAAAGTCTTTTGAATTTGACAAAGTATTAAGCCCGTAAAAGATTATGTTATGAATTTATTTATTTTAATAGGTACTAATTCTGGAAGGAGACCCAGTACGGAAATGGACCTGGTAAATATCAAGTTAAGGAAGATAGCTGTCGACGTACTGGAGTGGAATCACGAAGAAGCACGATTCATTATGGAGGGGAAATTGTTGTTCACGCAACCGACAGACAACAACTGGAGGAAAGGGAGGACCATCAAACTTACCCCTGTAAATGCTTTGTTGGTGATAAACGGAAAGGTGAGTTTATTAATAGTTGATATTGTAAAACAAAAATCTTTTTTGGCTTTTTCACAACTGAATAAAAATATTTAACTTTAAATTAATTGAAGCAAATATTGTTGAGGTATGTAATTATATTAAATATTTGATTCAATTAATTTAAAGTTAAATATTTTTATTCAGTTGCGAAAAAGACAAAAAAGATTTTTGTTTGTCAATCTAAACGCAACAAATAATTTGAAAACATTTAAAAATTTATATTGTAATTAAAAAATTGTGATTCAACGGTAACTCAAATTTTTATAAAAGTAAATATAAAGGAGCGGGCAACAAAGTATCTCTATGTTGTTGCTAACGATCTCTTGAAGTAAAGATCCCTGAAGATGCCTCGTACAATTGAAACGTCTGTCCAAGAACTACGATTTCTTAACTTATTTTATTTGGCTTTTTACCCAGTTTAGTATTTTTGATTTTTTATATTTTTAATTTAATCTTATTTTTAGTTTTTGTAAATTTTTTTGTTTATTTTTTTTAGTAAATTAGAAGTTTTTTATTTATATTTAAGATTTAATTAAATTATTGAGACCAATGAGATGCAAAAAGTCCGGTATATTATAAGTTGACTATCAATAAATGGTGAAACATACAAAATAAATATATCTTAACTGCAAATCAAGCACCCATCATCATCCAGTCAATTAAAAACTAAATTAAAATTAACAATGGCATTGGTTTTTAAGAATAATTTACAAACAAAAATCTTTTTTGGCTTTTTCGCAACTGAAAAAGAATATTTAACTTTAAATTAATTGAAACAGATATTTAATATAATTACATACCTCAACATGTAGACTGTCTGTCTACGGAATGTTTCGATACATAATATAAATAATATTATTTAAGCAAGTATAAGAAATTATATCATTTACCTTAAGTTTTTATAGACACATAGTAGTTGTACAAATACTTTCATCCTATCGGGACTCATCAGTGCGCCGATCGTAAGAGAAAAAAAATAAATAATAGAAAAGAATTGATTTCAAAATTTTAAAATGTGTCAGTTTGTTTGACATGTAACCTAGATATGAAAAAAATGATAGTTTGCAGCCATCTATAACGTTATTTTTAAATGTGTTCAGATGCCTGCAGATTTGTTGCGTTTAGATAGGATGAAAGTATTTGTACTACTACTATGTGTCTATAAAAATTAAGGTAAATGATATAATTTCTTATACTTGCTTAAATAATATTATTTATATTATGTATCGAAACATTCCGTAGACAGACTAGTCTACATGTTGAGGTATGTAATTATATTAAATATCTGCTTCAATTAATTTAAAGTTAAATATTCTTTTTCAGTTGCGAAAAAGCCAAAAAAGATTTTTGTTTGTCAATCTAAACGCAACAAATAATCTGAACACATTTAAAAATAATTTACAAGTATGTGAAATTTAAATGTAAACAGAAAGATTTAGATTGTTCATTTGGAGAGATTCACAAAAAAATCTCTCAAAGAACAATCTTACTCCAGTCCTTGGAGACTAAAATACTACAACATTTGAGTCTGGATACTTCAGATGTTGAGCAGTTTAATTAACCGACTTATTCACCAAGACTAGATCCTTACCATTATTTTATTTTTAATTTTTACTTTTGAGTTATAGTTGATTATTAACTTTTTACTAAAAATAGAAATTATTTTCTTACAAAAAATAATAATAGAGTTTTTTTTTATAAATAAATATTGTATAGAGCCGTAAGAAACAGATAATTTATTACCTTTTTGCCAATTGTATCTATTCAGAATATTAAAAGTTATATTACGTAATATTCATATTTTCATTTCATCTCGATTATATTATATTATATCATAAGTTTTTAGTATTTACTACAACAAAAAAATCAAAATTACCAAACAAGAAAAAAAAGACACAAAAATCAACTAACATGTTTCAATAGCATTCAGACTATGTACATTAGATTAGAATATGCAGCCAGGTATCTAATTAATAAAACAGTAGGGGAAGAGCAGTTCATTTTTCACGAAAATTTCCGGTAGATTAACTTTAATGTCCAACCTATGTATATATATATATATATATATATACATACATATATATATATATATATATATATATATATATATATATATATACATATATATAAGTCACTAATTCTGTATGTGTTTTGGGAAAAGCGAGAAATATTATTTATTAAATTATTCACAATTATGATGCTAATATAATGTGAAGAAATTCTTATTCATCGTATTCTGAACAAAACTGTTTTTTAGACGCCCGTAAACAAGCCATCGTCAGAGAAAATCGACGAGAACGGTTTAATGTTTTCGATGAGGAACTCGGGGGTGCGGGAAGCGGCCCTTTTACTAGTCCGAGACAAGAACGGCCGTTACTCTTTGCTCAGGGATCCCCTTTACCTGGATCGATGCGTGATAGCCGCCGATCCAGCCTGGCAGAGCTATTTCGAGGTGCAGGAATTGCTGAACAAAGACACTTTTATATTTAAGGTGAGTTTATTAAAGATATATTTTACACATGTACAGAATGTCCTAACTGAACTTTGCTGTACCACGGTATTATGCTAATTTATAAAGGTGGATAATTATTGATAGCGCTTTTCAATGATTGCTCTGTTGAACTTTCAGAGCACTATTTTGCAGTTTTTATGTTCTATTTAACGCAGATTGGTCCGACATTTCTCATTTTACGTCATTTTATTAAAATGGGACTTGCTCTCAGATTGCTCTTGATTACTTCGGGTCCACAAACAAATATTGAAAAAGTTGTTTTTGGGATTCTAGGAATTTTGTCTCTTTTTCGTCAAACGATTGGAAAATTTAATAATGAGTATAAATAAAAAATATGCACTGAGCTACCGAAAATTGTTTATATTATTAAAAGTTTTTCTTTTCTAACAAATCATATATTCGAGGATTTCACAATGCAGTAAGATATGCATTTTTTATTTTATATCTAATAAATACGTAGAATAAATCAAATAATGAATTAGTTTTTTGTTAAGAAATAATTTTTGACATCTAGCTGCGACAAAACGTCGAATATTAAATCAGCAATTCAATTAATAGCAACGGCAACCTCAAATTTATAATTTTATTATTTCTCTTTTAATTACGTTAATTTAATAAACAACATTGAGCATGAAACGTATGTTAGAATCTTATAATTTTTATGCTGGATGGGCGGAATTCATTTTACTTTACGATCCATGTCTAGTTTTACCCTCTTTAAAGTGTTTGAGAAGATATTTGCTAATTTCTGCCGAGCCGGGATCTTTCAAGATAACTTTGATAATAATTGATAATTTTCTTAAAAAATTGTGCTTTTTTTTTCAAGTTAGATTTTCTGATTTTCCGGTACATTTTGGAATCAAAGAGTAAATCGATAAAGATTTTTAAATCTGTTTCAGTCAAGCGAATGCGGAATTGTCACTCTCAGCAAGAGTTCTATGAGCGGGAGAAAAAAAACTGTTTTAACAATGTAGTATTTATTTTAAATAACAAGCAGAAATAACGTAAACATATTATTTATTTTTTATTATTTACAATGTTTATAATAAATGAACGGCAAGAATAGGTCAGCTTGGAAGGTGCTGGCCGCTGATGATGCTACATTTGGGGAAGATTTGTCACATAAGTTCATATTTGACATATCTCTCTTTATTTTGTAAATTGTTCCAAGTGTCCTTCCGCAACCAGGCTTCCAGTTTTTTGATGTTAATTACTCCTTCATCAGTCTGCTAACATGATTGTCGAAGATCTTATAAATTTGACCTAGATATGGGGCTATTTTTGATGGCATTTTGACAAATACATTCACCCCTACTTACCACTTTTATAACCCAAAGATAACGATTATTAATGGATATTTGTCGATATGGATATGAAATTGTACAATGTCCTATTAAAATTTATTAGTTTGGGAATGTTTACCTTTTCGCAATAGTGCGGAAGTTATATTTAAAGTCAATCGGGTACGTGGTTTTATGCCGCAAACCGTCAGACAGATGGACTGACCGACAGACATACTGACGGATTGAGAAAACATCTGTTTTGGTAACTAAGGAACCCTAAAACGTGAAAATTTATAATCCTGGAATTTTCTCGATTACAAATATTTTATTTGGCCGCCATTTTGTTCCGGGCTCTCATGTTCTTATCTTTCTGTAATGTGTCTTTTAACAGCTTTATGGAAACTGTTTAAATCGGAAAAACCAGTTTTATTCCAGAGACCTTTTTTATTTTCAAAAAGTAAACATGGCCAGCCAAATAATTTATTTATATTTTCTCACCCTGTTAGCCATTGAAATTGTTCGTATTGTTTTTTCCGGATAAAAATGTCTAATACAGTTTTTCATTTTTGTGGTTAAATTTTTCATAGGCGGTTTTGCCCTTTCTTTGGAAATTATTTGAAGCTTATCAGCGAAGTTTAATGCTGAAAATCCCTTTATTATTAAGGCACACACCACACATTCACACACACTCTTCTTAATAAATTCTCCAACATTTTCGACGATATTACCGACAGCCGAAGTTGACGGTATTTGCATATCCACGTCCGTATTATTGCCATATATCCATATATTCCGTATCGCACCATGCACGACGCGACGTACATATCACACAACACACGGATAGCCGTTCAAACAAAGAACCTACTCCAACGATAGCTTCCACCCCCACTTAAAGCACGCGACTGTAATGCAAAAATTGCAAACAGCCGGTGGAAAGTTCAATAACCTCTGGCTCGATTCACAGGAAATCAAGCATACAGGACTTGGCTGCAGAGAAGGTAGCGGCCCGCATAGGTTCTATTCGATATTCTATTGTGGCTAGGTCGGAGTCAAGGCCGCATTTATTATGGGGTTGATAATTAAGATAATATTTTAGCATTTTTAAATTAATGGTTTCCTATTTCAAAAATTACATTTTGAAGATGTTTTGTAATTTTTTTGGGGAAGCACTGCTTCCCTTGCGTCCGTGGACTGCACGCCCCTGCGTTAAGTTGTGTTTTAAATTCAGTAGAAATTATGTGGGCACTATAGTCCGAGTGCCATAAATAAATTGAAGTTTAGTTGAAATAGCTTCCATGCCAATGGGGTGTTTTCTCAACAGGGTCCAACAATTCCCATAAATAGTTTTTAATTTTATTTTTAAGAAATTAAACAGTTCATATTTCTTAACAAAGATAACAATAAGTATTTTCTATTTCAGGCTGAAGATGAAGACCAAACCCACTTATGGTACAGAAAACTCCAGTACCACGCCCAAGGAATGGGAGCGTGGCGAAAACGCAGAAATGCTCTTGCGAACATCATGATTAATGGGATGGGACTTCGGTCGTAGCAATTCCCTGTTTAATTGATAGTATACAGGGTGGTCAAAATTATAATTATCACACATCTTTTAATATTTATGAACATAAGAAGATCCGTAAAGTAATAATAGTTTACTCGTTCTCTAGAATGTCTCTAGTTTTTATAGTCTCCGTACCACTTTGCATACCAAGTACTTTGTAAAATGTGTAATAACTATTTATATGGTTTTAAAAACTACAGCTTTAAGAGTAAAATTAAGATAAAAGTGTCCTTTTCCTACTAATATTAATTATTTTAAATTAATTATTTTAATTGAGTTTACGAAAAATATAAACAATTACCTCTACTGTATTTATTGTAAAATATTATCGACATTATGTAATCCAGATACGCTACTCATAAATTTAAATTCCAGTACACGAGTGTATAGATGATTGTTTGAAATAATATGTTACAAATTTAGTAATTATTAGCTGTGATATTTTGGTTTGGGTGGAGGATATATTATTATTAACAGTAGCTGTAGTTCCAGTATTGATGTAACTTATCTATTTTATTGTATTTCTAAACACTGTATTATAGTTGCAATAAAAATTAATCTATTTCATCTCATGCCTTTCATTTAACTCGGGTTCTCTGATGAATGAAAAAATTTTAAATTATTTTATAATAAGTATTTTTTTAACATTATTTATTTATTAATGCAATAAGAACCTGCCAACAGTTGTGTTCGAGTTAAACGAGACCTAGTTGTGTATATTTTTGGTAATATTCTGTTACCCTAAATATATCAATTTCTATCAAAATTTGTGACTTTAATAAACTGATCATCACTCGAAGCGTCCACCTTAGGTTTTTGCCCCATTTCAAAGTTGCGTATCTTAAAAGTATCATGAGGCCTTTGATGAATTTGAACTTTTTGGAATGACTGGTTAACTGGTTTTCAATTGTGGTATCAATTTAGTGTGTAGTATCAGATGATAGTGATATACGGGACACATAATCAGTGGTGCAACTATGGGGGGGCTAGGGGAGCTTAGCCCCTCCGCCAAACGATTGGTGATCACATTTTGAGGGCGCAAAACCGATAATAGTCAAATTGAAAACTGATATGGGTAGGGTAAATTTTCTAACATTGAAACATAATGGAAGTCATTGACATAGATAATTAATTTTTGTCGACTACACATATTTAAAATAAAAATAATATTCCAAAAAATGGCGAAAATTACTTAATTGTTTGTATCAAAATAATGTTTGTCCAGTATATGTACAGGGTAAGCCCGGCAAGCGAGACCTCCCCTTGATATTTGTGATAGCTGAAAAAATAAAAAAAAACTTTATATAAAATATTTAATATTCAGTGGACTTTATTTTATGACGAGCGTTCACTATACAGAGTGGTTCAAAAAGTTGGGCGTCTAACTTTGCATTTTTAAATGTAACCCTGTATTTTTTATTTCAGTATTGAATTTTAGTTTGCAATTCGGTATGTTTTTTGTATAACATATTATCATCGTAAATTTACAGTTTTAGTCAAAATGAATATTTTGAAAAAAAATTGTAGTTTCCTTCAATTATTGTGAAGCAACTACCTGCTGCAGCCAATACTAGTAACAAGCATTGTTATTAAAATTGCACCAGTTAATATCTATTTTTAAAACAACAATATTTCGATTTTAACTTTTTATTTATTAATAACTTATCAAACAATCAAGGAAGTAACAATTAATTAACGGTAGAAAACGTAAAAACTATTAAAACAATTAAACGTGATAGAACCAGTGGATGAAGATTGGAACATTACAAAATGTTAAACTCTCAAATGCCCGGAACGTGTTTCCATTTTGTTCGATACACAGATTTCTTGATTATTTTTCATCACATCTAAAAGTGTTACAGGAGTAATTTGGAAAACACATTTCTAATCCTCGTTTTCATATCTTCGATGGTAGTTGGTGTAATTACATATACTTGTTCTTTGATATATCCTCAAAGGAAAATGTAATCTCATGGAGTATGATCAGGATCTTGCCGGCCAGTTTATATTCACTTTTCTTTTCTATCCATTTGTTTGGATAAGTTTGATCCAAATAACTGCGAAGAATGTCGGAATATGAGGGAGGTGCCCGTCGTGATGGTACCACATAACTTTGTCGAACCTATAGACGGACCTCTTTCCAGTCACGTAGGCAAATTGTTTCTTAAAAAATTTAAGTAAATTTCGCCCGGTAAAGTGCCGTCAAAAAAATGTGGTCCAATAACCTGCGATCCTAAAATTCCGCCCCATATATTTAAAGACCAAACTCTCATCCGATAAGGATTTGAAGTACTGTAATAGTGCATGTTGTGTCTATTAACAGCTCCATTACTTTTAAAATAATTCGTCGATGTACAAAATATTTCTCAAAAATAAGTTCATTTTCAATAACTCTCGTTTGAAGATCTCTACAAAAATTTACCCTGTTTTGGAAATCATCCCCATGGAGTTCTTGATTCAGACAGATGTGATAAGGATGATACTTATTTTTTCTAATAATTCGGAATACTGTGCTCTACGAAATATTCAGATCATGTGCTAGTGAATAGGTACTTGGATTTAAATTGTCCACTATATTGAAAATAACATTGGTTTCATGTTCCTTCACTCATTATGAACTGTTTTTTCTTAGATTCTAGATAACTTCGATACTTGACAGCGATAGGTAAACACAAACAAAAGAACAACCACCATAATTACGCACATGTTTAGCAGCCTACTATTATTAATTATCACAGGCTCAAGTTAAGACGTCTTTTCGTGATAGATAATGACGACAGGTAAGGAAACATTTCATTCGATTTCGACTATGTCCGCGGACGTTTTAAAAGCGTTGTGTAAAGATGGGGTATTTCGATTCTTTTCTTATTAATTTTGAGAAGCGTAACATTGGTCTAAATTTGGCTGTGAATTCTTTTGTCTTATTTAAAATTTTGACATCTCACTCAAATTATGGATAACAATACAAGGATAGTCAAATAAATTTAGGGGCAGAGGGGGTTGCCCCCAAAACCTCCCTTGAGTGCGCCAATAATAACAATAAATTTTGCAGCAAGGCAAGAAAGCTATAAAAAATGTTTCAAGTATTATTTTGGCGAAAACTATTAAATTTACGATAATAGTATGTTTCACAAAAAATATCCAGAATTGCAAGTTGAACCTGGGTTAAATTCAAATAAAAATACAAAAGTTGGACTACGCCCAACTTTTGAAATACTGTATAGGAAAATTTTCATTGTAGTTCGTTGAATATTAAAATATTTTATATCCAATAAAAACTTTTATACAGGGTGTGTCCTGTAACAGTGGTCAATGCCAACTTTCTTATTTTAAATGCAACACCCCGGATATTATTTAATTTTTGGATTCTTTAGGAGATTCTAAACATATTTATATATATATATATATATATATATATATATATATATATATATATATATGTTTTCAAATTTATTGCAAAAATTAAGATTAAAAAAATAAAATTATTTATTTCTTCATAATGTATAAAAACAAAAGTAAAAAGTTAATTTAGGAACTGTTGAATATGCTCGCCGCGAACGTCTTGGCAAATTCCTAATCTTAAATAGAAATTTCTTCTAACGTTATTTAGCATCTCAGGCGTGACCAATCTAATCGCAAGCGTTATTCGTCTTCTTAAGTCAGCTAAGTCGAGGGGTTTGGCTTTGTATACAACATTTTTAATATGTCCCCATAAGAAAAAGTCTAATGGCGTCAGATCAGGGATCGCGCTGGCCATTCTATCGATCCTCGTCTCCCTATCCACCGATTTGGAAATATTCCGTTGAGGTACTGCCGGACATTAATTTGGTAATGAGGCGGTGCTCTATCTTGCTGAAACCATATCATATTCGCTGGAACTTGTGGGTTTGTTGGATCCGGATACAAATTTGTCAAAGTTGGCATGACATTATTTTGGAGCAGTGCTAAATAATTATCGCCATTCAAATTGCCGTCAATGAAAAGGGGCCTATGATATGATCCCTAACAATTCCTGCCCAAACATTAAACTTTTCAGGATATTGAGTATGTTCTTCGCTGATCCAGTGAGGATTTTCCCTAAACCAATAGCGGCAATTTTCACGATTTACATGACCGTGAAGTGTAAAGGTGCACTCATCCGAAAACAAAACATGTTCTAATTGAATAACATTGTTATCTAACATAGCCATCATTTGTTCACAAAAATAAGTTCTCCTATCATACTCGTCTTCCATGAGTTCCTGAGTTGGTATCACTTTATAGGGATGCATTTTATTTTCTTTTAATATTCGAATAATCGACGAATGGCTAATATCGAACATTGCGGCGGCTTGTCGACTAGAAATATGTGGGTTTTCCTCAAACTCAAGCATAATATCCAATTTAGTATCATCATTTATTGAATTGGCAGCTGCTTTTTTTATCTGCCTCACATGTCCAAGCTCGCGAAACTGCTTTTCTATTTAATTTCACCTGGGATATATGCGGCAAATTTGGAAATTCTTTTCATGAAATACGAGCAACTTCCACTTGTGTTCGTGTGTTATCTCCATAACCAATCATTTGTAGAATTGTTATTTTATGCATTTCTGTTAAATGAACCATTTTTCTGATATTAGGTATTATGCAGTTAACGAAATTCAAAAGACTATGACACTGACACTGACAACTACTGTCTTGCAAAGAGAAAGGCCAGGCATTTTACACAAAAGTAAACAAAACTTAAAAGTAAACAAAACTGGCTCTTTTTGTTCCATATCAATAAAAAAGGAACATGAATAATAATAAATTCGAAATAAATAAAATAAAAATAAATTTGAAAACACTTAATATTGCCGAAATAGTTGAAGATAGGTATAGGACATTGAACATAAAATATGTTTAGAATCTCCTAAAGAATCCAAAAATTAAATAATATCCGGGGTGTTGCATTTTAAATAAGAAAGTTGGCATTGACCACTGTTACAGCACACACCCTGTATAAAAAGTTTTTATTGGAGAAAATCAGCAACTAAAAAGTACCAATCGACGTGTCCAAGCATTTTACAAAACCTTCCCCCATTTATTTATTATCGAATTTATTCCATTTGGCTGATACACACTGTATATATATATATATATATATATATATATATATATATATATGCAGTATATAAGAAATTGGTTATGACAGTATTGGGATCTCGGAAACCGTGATAGTTACAAAAACGTTTAAATGGAGAAAGTTTTAGACAATTATGTTTGTAATTTAACCATTACTAGCGATATCTATTTTTTTTAGTTTTTGAGATATTTTGAAAAAACCAAAAAACTGCATTTTCGAAAAAGTCCTATAATTTATTTATTTATGAAAATTTTCAAAATCTGTAAGAACAGTATTAAGGCAACTTTTTACGTAGAGTGCACCTATTAAGTCAGATTTTACATACGACGTTTCGATTTTCTAGCAACCATCATCAATTTTGTTTTTTCTTATGGCCGCTGTGTTCAATTTTAACAGTTTTGAAAAGAAGTATTTCTTTAGCTTTTCAACGGTGTATCACACTTTGTAATTAGGTTATTACTAAAGGTGCAAAAAGTGCGTAGAGAAAATATTTAAACGTTTTTTGGAATTATCAAAAAAAATTAAAAATTAATAGTGTTAAAAGGCAATATGTAATTCAACATCCAGTTCTACAAAAAATTAGCAAAAACTACTCAATAACATTGCACAATGTTCACAAATGTTCAAGTGACCAGCCGCAGATAAAACACTAACATCTTTGCTCAAGTAGGCTTTGGTTTTGAAATAATAGAATGCTTTTAATCTGTCAAAAATGCAACGTTTAAGTTTTATTTAACATTCATCGCTGTTTTAATAAGGATTACAATGGCGTTAAACTTTTCTAATGAAGAAATGTTTGATATGTTAGTGTGTTATATTAAAAATGAAAGAAATGCAAACAGGGCCATGGATGTGTATTTTGACACGTACCCCGAAAGACGGCAGCCTGGCAGAACTTATTTTCAAACGGCTTGTTAGAAACTTGCTTGAGTTTGGCAGTTTTAATAAGATTCGCACAAAGAAGTATGCAAAAGACAACGAGCAACGCAAGAGGCAAATCCTAGTATATTTTAAATGAAAATCCGACTTCATCTACAAGAAGAAGCGAAACAGAACTTCAAATTCCAAAATCTACCGTTCATGGCGTCTTAAAAGTAACTAAATATCGTCCTTACAAGCCAACAATTGTGCAAGGACTTCAAGCAGGTGATTTCGAAAGAAGAATTGTTTTTTGTAATTGGTATATCAATAGATGTCAAGAAAATCCCGCTTTTTGCAATAAAGTCATTTGGTCAGATGAGACTGATTTTACAAACTGTGGTATTTTTAATAAAAAAAAATCATCATTATTGGGCTATTGAAATCCGCAACTATGCGATCCACGCAGGCTGCAAGAGCGATTTGGTTTTAATGTGTGGTGCGGGATGCTTGGTAAGATAAACATAGTCTAATTGTATTGCTTATAATTCAATATTTTCCATTACTTTTTAGGAAATCGTCGATCGGTCCCTTTATTTTTGATCAGACACTGACAGGCCCAGATACCTTGCCATGTTACAGAATCAAATAGTTCCTGCCATTCGAGAAGCTGTGCCAGATGATCAGTTTAATAGCTTGTGGTTTCAGCAAGACGGTTGTCCTGCACATAACAGCAGGGATGTGACAAACCTTTTTAACAACTTTTGGTGAAAACGTAATATCCAACAGTGGTCCTGTCCGCTGGCCAGCTAGATCCCCGGATATCACGCCGTTGGATTTTTATTTATGGTGATGTGCGAAAAATGAAATATACGAATTTGACCCCCCAAGAAATAGGCAAGTTCTTAAGCAGCGAACCCGAAATATTCTAGAAAATATAAATAGAAATACCATTCAACGGTAATCAGAACAGTTGATTGATTGATTTTCTGTTAATTCTTGTAAGGTTAGTACTTTTAAATCGCCATGAACGGTTGACTTCAGAATGTGAAGTTCTGTTTCAATTCTTCTTATGGAAAAACCAGATTTTCATTAAAATATTCTAATATTTGCCTATTCCATTCCTTGTCATACTTGCATACTTTCTGTTGCGATTCTTAAAATTGGCTAACCCTAGCAAGCTTCTAATCAGTGCAGCGCTTGAAAAGAAGTTCTGTCGACAGTCGTTCTTCGGGGTACATTATGTGCAGTGCACATAGTATTAATGTTACTGAGTAAGAGTTATTTATTTTATGCAGAATTTAATGTCCAATTAAAAAATATTGCTATTTGAAACTATTAAATTTTAATTTATATCGATAATTCGAAAAAATGTTTAAACAGTCTTATTTCAAACGCAAAGCCTACTTGGGCAAAGATGTTAGTGTTATATGCGGGTGGTAGTTTGAACATATGTGAACATTGTGCACGAATCAGTTATGTTATTAGGTAGTTTTTACTGATTTTTTGTAGACTGGATGTTAAATAACAATATATTGCTATTTAACACTATTAATTTTTAACTTTTTACTTTGATAATTCCAGAAATGTTTAAATATTTCCTCTACGCACTTTT
>JAUTXW010004341.1:0-415000 GCA_030620095.1 Kuschelorhynchus macadamiae
TTCGTAAATTTTTGGTCATTCCTACATGTACGCAGAAAAGAGACTCTATTAATAATACTTTTTATTCAAATATAAATTGTTGTTTAAAACAGTGAACACAATACAAATTGTTCTCTAAACCAAGTCACATAATCATTCTTCGAAAAGCCAAACATTTTGGTACAACATGATTTTATGTAGCAGTAGTTAAAATAGGGGAGCGCCTCCTCCTCCTCCTCTTCCTCTCTCTCATGTCCCTCATTCTTATCTTCCTCCCCTTTTATTCTCATTCGCATCATATTTTTAATTTTTTCTTTGTCCTTCCACATTTGATTTTGCATTCTGAAGTCTTATAAATAGGTGCATCAAGATCATTTTAGGAGTATTATTTACTGAAGCTGTGCTCGAGTTGCGTAAAAAGTTATTTTTGAATTTTTCCACCAATTGTGCATAAAATAAAAAGAAAAAATGTGTCAAGTAATAAGTAAATTACACATAATCTCGAAAAATTAGCTACATCTATCAGACAGTTAAAAGTTAAATATCTCAATTTCTTTGAAGTGATTTCGAAAGATGAATACACCAAGCTGTTTTATCCACTGAAACGAGATTATTTGGAAGCAATTGACTGTTGTGATGATTATTTAAAAGGAATTATAAGCCTTACTACGTTTTTCAATACATTTGGGAAATCATACTTTGTAGGAGAATTAAGCCACCTATTAGAATTTATAGGAGAAGATTGCCAATTTATACCTGCTATTATTGCAACCCAAAAGAGGTTTCAATTATACGAAGATAAAAACAGGTATTATCAAAGAAAGTTAATCCTATTCGCAAGAGACGTCCCCCTACATATTTAAAATATTATGTTAAATAAATGAAATGGCTGAGTTGCTGATTGCAGTTAAATTATTAGAGGAGAAATTTAGTAATCTTTCAAAAACCTATTTCTCATATTGTATAGCAAGTGGTCCGGAGTGGATAGACTTTTATTATAATCAAGCTGCGGAATTCGTAAAGGCTGCCCTCTGTTGCAACAAATACTTTGAAACATTAAATTTTTTTCAACTTATTCAAGATCTAAAAGATATTGGCTTTGGTTACTATTTAAAAGACTTGAAGCAATTTATTGACGAGGATACTATTCTTCAAGAAATTGAAAAGGAAGAATAAATTTAATAATATTCACAATGAAGCAAGTGGTTACTGAAATTTATGAAGAGTTTATTATATCTGCTGCATACTTCCAATATTTATCAATTGTAGGCGAAGAAGACGCAGAAGCACAAGATTTGTTAGCAATGTTAATAATATAGATCGAATGGAACAATGTAAATTAGCTGCTAAATTTTGTAATGATTATTTAAAATATAAAAATGAGTATGAACTTTTAAATGAATTTAGAAAATTAGATTTAAGGTATCATATTAATTGTATTCAATCATGGTTGGTTAATGCAAAATAAAAAGGTAATTAAGTTTTATATTTTTATTCATTCATAAAACAATTGTCATATAAAAATAACACATTTGTCAAAGCACACATACAAGGTGATTTTGAATGATAGAAGCATTTTGGTTCCATTAGCTTTAGCGCTGGTTGTTCATCTATTTCAATCACAGGCTTTTTAGAATATTTCTGTATAAAATCCTTTTTTTCGGTTCCTTTTACAAAAACAAAATCTGCTTTCTTCGTAAGTGTTTCAATTATTTTTGGGAAATGATGTAATGGAGTAAATCCATTATTCCAATGTATACAATGATAATTTTTCGTTAACCATACCGCCTGCTTGTGACAATCAGGTGAAAGAAACTCCATTGGAAAAGGCCTTTTAAAAATGTAATGAGTCATTTCATAACCATCAAGCAAGCTGCAAGCTCTTTCGGTATAAATTTATTTTTTTCATCCTTGAATCCTTGAATATCTATAACCAATCTCATATTTTCAAAGCAGCAAATTTTTTAATGAGACTTTTTTTACTTGAATAATTTGCAATTTCTTCTTTCAGTTGATTAATTTTAAAAATAAATTTTTCAATTTGTAGTTGTAGTTTTGATGTCATGACTAAAACTAAAAGCTTTTGAAAATTTCTTTAAATTAAATCGAAATATGAAAATAGTGGGGATAAAGTTTATAATTGTTTCACAATTTTAGTAAGAGGGTTGTAGCTAAATAATTTGTCATGTAAAATAAGACAATAAGCAGAAGTATCTTTTTTAATTGCATTGTGTGTCTCAAATTCAATTCTCATTACTACGGATCCCGTTTGAATTGTTTCTTTTTGATGGGAGCAATCAATATGTGTAATAGGACTAATGTTTTTGAATTGTTCAGGATTAAAAATGGGTTCATTTGGAACACCATAGTAAGACTGTCTAAAGTTGGCAAACATTTCGTATAAAGCAGAAAATTTGTTTTCTTCGAAATTTAAGTACAAATCGTGATAAGGATATCTTTCAGAATTTAAAATACTCTAATATTTGACAAGGTAATATTGTCAAATTTACTCATATCTTTAACAATTTTCCCTTTTCTGTTTTCTGAAAGCCAATCACAACATGACGAGGAGCTTCTAGTTTACTAGTTGTTTTTACCGGCCATGTGTGACTGGTTGTTTCGGTTAGAGAAGAATATTCAACAAGTTCAACTCCTAAATCCTATCAATATATCTTTATTTGATTCTAATATTTTTGATAGAGCAAGTTGTTGTGGCATATCAACTAGAATGTGAGGAACTTTCCAATAAATTTTATCGAAAGTAACCAATGGAGTGTCAGTGGCACTAACGGGGTGTGCGGATCTTCTTTGAAGATAACACCATCTAAATCATCAGTTGATCTAATAAGAACTAATTCCTGTTTCATATTCATAATAATTTTTCTGTAATCCTCAAAAAATCCTAAAAGCATTTTTAGTGGTATGGATACGGAAAATTTTCCATCATTATCAACTAAAATTTTATCAGCTTCTTTTCGATGTGGAAACCAACCTGCATTTTCCAGTTTTAAACTTTCGTTGGTATTGTGGGAAAGGTAGCTTTTTAAGGTTGATGCTAATCCAACATTTCTTATTGAATCTATAGTAATTCCGTTTAGTTCATAGCGGATTTCTCTGAACAAAAAGGCTATACTATTGTTAATAAATAGCAATTCTTTCTTATATTTATCTTCTGTATTAGTTAATTTTCCTTCGATATAAAGTAAATTATCTGATGGAAGAGTGTAAGCATCGAGTTCTTGAATTGGGATCCTTATTTCATCATTGTAATTGAATTTTGAAGGAATATATGGTTGATATGTGTGAAGCTCTGAAATAACGATGGAATTGTCTACATAAAGCTTTTCGTTTACGTTTAATATGTTCATTATTTTAAAACAGTGAAACCCAAAGATGTGAGAAATCCCTTTTATCTTTAAATCCTAAACCGAACTTTCTTTTACCCTTCATTATTCCTGCAACACTTAGAGCTGCAATTTTTTCACCAATAGAAGAATCCTTAGCTTTTACCCTATCCCAGGCTTTTTTTTCTAATATTTGGTCAGATATGTGTCTTCTTGAAAAATCTTCAGTCTGAGAGTATGATATAATGTGTTCTTTACAAGCGCAATCCAATGGATTTATACCAACGTCACCTCTAGTTAATCTTTTCTCCAAGTTGGTTCCTGGACCACAATAATTATATCCTGGTATATGAACTTCGAAGGGTAGTTTATTAATTAATTTATTTACTAAACCAGAGCCTTTTCTATTACGTCTTTTGATAGTTTTTTTCAACTTATGCCGACCCACAGTCATTGAAGTTCTTTTTATACTAAAAACACATTGACATTTTTCTGGTATAAATACTTTTACAGCTAAAAATATTTACTAGTGTCATTAAGAATGAGGATTGAAAAACAAAAATTCTCTTTAGCAGTAAATAATCATGACGAAAATTTTTTAAGTAAACAGTTGAGAAAGCATGGTGACTTATTTTGCGGTGGTTCAAAAAGAGGACTCATAGTTGGTTGCAGTGGTAGCGGTAAAACCAACGTTATGCTTACACTGCTCGAGCATCCTAATGGAATTAGGTTTGAAAATGTCTATGTTTATTCAAAGTCATTAGATCAACCAAAATATGAATATTTAAGAAAGTTGTTAAAGCCTATGAAAGAAATTGGATACTTTGAATACGATAGCGATGAGAACATTATTTCACCTCATGAGATAAAGGAAATAACGGAATTTAGCCGTTATCATTTTTGACGATATTCCCTGTCATAATCAATCTATTATTAGGGACTATTTCACGCATGGAAGGCATAGAAACACTGATTGTTTTTTTATTTTTCAAGGATATTCCTCAATCCTTAAACGTCTAATTCGAGAAAATTCCAACTTATTAATTTTATTTAAACAGGACTGTTTGAGTTTAAAACATATATATAACGACCGCTGTATATTGGATATGACATTTGATCAGTTTAAAAATATTTGTGTTAACTGTTGGATGGATCCATATGGCTTTCTTGTAATTGACAAAGATTGTGAAGTAAATCATGGCAGATACAGGAGTAAATTCGATTCCTTTATATATTTATAAAAGTAAAAAATTTGCAGTTTTATTTCATTTAAAACTTGTACAGCATGGATAAACGTTTAGCTAGAGAATTAATAAAATCGAGACAAGCCGTGAAGCAAAAATATCAAAGCTTGAAATTAGCTACTTCTACCGCTCAGTCTGAATTAGCACAAATTTATAGACCAATAACACAACCTTTTAAACAGCTAATTTCAAATATTGGTAAATCCGAACCATTCGATTTAAAAGAAGAAAGAGTTTCAAAGTATGAAGAATTCAAAACATTTACAAAGCTTTATAAAACATCAACTCCGACGAAAACTTTTCAGAAAACAGGAAAAACTCCGTTACTCCCCACAGAACTACCAACATTTTGAGATGACAGTAGTATCACTTCTTCCTCTTCTGTAGTACAACCATTGACATTAACTGTTATAACGGAAACTTCAGATCCTTCTAGTGACACAACAACAAATTTAAACGTCATATAAAGATTACTTAGCAGATTTTCATGACTTACCCAGATCATATATTGATGAGGGTGTGAAAGATACACAACATAAATTTGACCATTATTATGGAATAGTTCATGACCTCGAAACGGATAAGTTTTCTTTTGGTTTAACACAGATACCGGTAGAAATTATTGGAAAAGACATTAAAATGGGAGGAATAACGTACACAGGTACGCCAGGTTTATACGAATTGCTTTTCAAAAAAGAACCGAAAGGTTATAAGAAGGAAGATTTAGATAATTACATGAACATTCTAGCTAAAACAAATGTATATCGTAGGAATTTTGATTGAAATGAACAAGTTCTAGGAAATACATCACACAAATATGTTACCATAATAGGACCATATTTACAAAGAAAGGGGATTACAAAGACAAAAACCTTGCAAAGATTAGTTACAGCATTTAACAAACCAAAACCTCCGTTTAGAACAACTAGAGGCAAAACAACAGGAAAGGGATTAATTTTGAAAACAAACAGATCAAATACAGACTATGTATACTGGAATAATGTAAACGAAATTGTTGATAGGCTACGTTTAGTAATTTCATCAAGTGATGCGGGAAATAATGCTCATAGTAACGAGATTATCTCTATTATTGAAGAATTAAGAGAAGATAAAGTTATACTATAAAAACAGCTATTAAATATAATCATATTTATTGTTTAATGAAAGCTCAACTTGACAGTTGATAAATTTGGACGTCATATTACAAAACGTCAATTAATAAATTCTGCTTCTTTGGAAAATACAATTTATTCAAATATTGAAAGTAAAATTCTCAACAATTTTAAGTTAGATTTTATTAAACAAAATCAAGAGGGAATAAGTGACATTAATAATTTAAAAAGGAGATTAGGTGAAAATGAAACAAACAATGAAATCTTTGCTATAAAGCTTAAGGTTTCTGATGAAAATTTTTTAAAGTATGAAAACCAAATTAAAGGATGTTATACCTCAATTGAAAACGTTAATAAACAGTTGCTAACGCTAAATCAAATAAGTAAAGATTTGCAATTTTTAAATGAACAAGTTAAAAAGGAAGACAAAAAATTAAGTGATGATATCAACAAAATTAATAAAATAATGGAAACAAATATAAGAGAAGTAATAATTGAAAATCACAAGGAAAAGATTAAACAATTAAGAACTTTTATAAAAAGGTTAGATGATGAAAAAAAAAAAGAAATCAAAATAGTATTCTTAACAGTAGAACAATTGACCAACTCTCTTTGGAAGAAAAACAACAATATATTTGCTTTGGAAAGATAATGTCTAGTGTAATTAAGAAAATAGAACAAGAATTAAATAAAACAGAGGAGGAATTCAAAAATAGTGATAGTAGATCAACTACTTTCTTAACTGGAGAGATAAAAAACTCCTTTAATGCTTTAGAAAGGGAGATTACTAAAATTAGTAAAGTTTTAAATGAAAAAAGTTATACAATACAAATTGATAAATTGAATGAATGAGAAAAAACATATAAAAGTTATATTTCGAATTATTACAAAACATAGAAATTGAACTTCCTTTAAATCGAATAAACAAGTTTGTTGTCATGTCAGCCGTTAAACAACAAGTCGTTAATGAATTACATAAACCTGCTAGAAAAAACTACAAACGCAGAAGGGTGGTGGTGAAAGGGTTAAATGATCTTTTTCAAGCTGATTTGGTTGAAATGTTACCCTATGCCAAATTTATTAAGGGATTTAAATATATCTTGATTACCATAAATGTATTTTCTAAGTATGTTTGGGCCGAACCGGTAAAATCTAAATCTGGAAAAAACGTAACAGCGGCAATGAAAAAAATATTAATCAGTGCAAAAACTCCACCAAAAAACTTGCAAACGGACAGAGGGAGAGAGTTTTTCAATGTAAATTTTCAAAATTTGATGCAACAATTTCGAATTAACCATTATAGCACGCTTTCCAATTTGAAAGCGAGTATAGTAGAAAGAGTGAACAGGACTTTAAAGAATAATATGTGGAAAATATTTAGCATTCAAGGAAATTACAAATGGTTTAATATATTAGCGGATATTGTAAAAGAATATAACAATATAAAACATTCTTTAATAGGAATGAAGCCAAAACAAGTAAATAAAACAAATAAAAAGAGAATCTTGAAATTTGCGTTTACTCATGCTAAAACGTTAGATATAAAATCTCCAAAGTTTAAAGTGGGAGATCACGTACGCATAAGCAAGCATCGAGAGGCATTTTCGAAATGTTACACACCAAATTGGTCAAATGAGATATTCCACATTAAAGAAGTTAAGATGACAAACCCATGGACATATTTAATTCAAGACGAAGATAATCAGAGGACATTCTGGGTGGTTTTTATGAGCAAGAATTACTAAAAGTAAAGCATACCGATATGTATCTTATTGAGAAGATTTTGAGAAGGAAAGGAAACAAAGATTATGTGAACTGGTTAGGACTTGATAAAAAATATAATACATGGATTGATAAAAAAAATATTGTTTAATTAAATTGAAATTAAATTGTTGAATTTGTTTTATTTCTGTTCCTCACTTTATGCTTTAGCTGATACAAATTACAATGTCTGAAAAGTATCTACTCTTATGTGCTAATTAATTTCAAATAAAATTCACATTTGAGAAATTAAAATTTTATTAAGTAAAACATCAAATACAATTTTTATTAAAACGTGTCAAATATATTTTATTTCTATGTTCCTCAGATAATATCGAATCTAGAATAAGTTTACAATCATTTATTCTTTTTTCAAAACGGAGTCTATCTAAGTACCACATCTGAAAGTTACTTCTACGGGCTTGTCTGTAAGCAAAGCTCCACTTCACTAACACATGCACCTTATTGTTCTCTTCCAGAAAATATATTGTTTTCTTCGTAATATTTTCTTTTTGATCCATTTTCATTGTTTTCTTCGTAATATTTTCTTTTTGTTCCATTTTGCTTCAATTTGTTTTCCATTTCTTCAGGATATAAAGCAAGTAATTCCATCATAGTTGAAACATTTTCACTGTTAGGATTTTGTGTTGGCCTTATTATATTATAAACATGCGTACACAAGTCGCCACAATCAGCTGAAATATTATTTTGAAATATTGAATACTTGCCTTTTAATTATAGATAATATATAATCAATAATTTCCTTCAATCGCCACAAATTGTCCAAAGACTCTTGTCCTAAGTATATGAAGTGTGTGCCTTTTGTAATTTGCAGAACAGGGATATCATTTATTTCCTGCAGATGAATGTTGTTTATCTTCACACTGGTTTGATCAACTTGTGGAAAGTAGAAATTGTTTACAATAATTCCTTGATGAACACAAATGTCTTTCCAATTTTCTTCGGTTAGGGCGATTAAAAATCCAGTTTTTCCACCAATTACAATTTTTGGAGAAAAATCATTTAAACTAATGCCAACAAGAACAAATTTTGACAAAGAATTATTTAAAAAAATAAATTTTTGAATTAAGAAGCGTTTCTAAAGGCTTATGAACCACGGCGTTGTTCATAATGACTAAACGAGACTGAAACATATTGCGTTATTCTTGTACTTAAATATTCTCATCCCCACTTTCTTTAAAGTTTCGATTAAAATAGATTAATGAAAAAATAGATTTCCAGTTTGAAATTTGTAATAAAGATAAATAATTAAAAATAATTAAAATGGTAATATATAAAAATAATGCAAAGTTTAATGTAACACTAATGATGGAAAAGTAATAATTTTTGGTTTTTAATTTATTAGCATTAAGCAGATACTTTCACCACGAAAGCAAAGCAGTTGTAAAAAAATAACAATAAAATACTTAATTTAAAGATATGTAAAAGTTCATAAATAAGGATATTAATAATACTATATAAAATGTGTAGCTTGAAGACTTATTTTGAATGGTTACAATTATTCGATTCCTATTTTTCCATAAACAGTTATTTAAATCACAAATCCTAGCAAATTTCTTATGCTCCACAATAGGATCATCATAACTTAACTAATCAAAAATTTCAATACCACAATAAAAACATTTACAAATATCATTGATTGAAATATAGTAAAAGCCAGCTCCAGCCAACACTTCTGGCCTCAATTTTCCGTCGTTTTTCATATGTTTTTCATATGTTTTAAAATAACTGTTATCAATTTCTTTGTCAAAAGTTTCTAAGCACATTTTGTGAAAGGCTTATGAAGACTAACTTTGGTTTCAAAAACAACAAATTTAAATACCTTATAATATCTACATAAATATATCTAAATCTTCCTGTTGTGCATTCCATTGATACAAAGCAATATCTTAGTGTCCCCAAGCTAATGTATTAAAACTATAGGGAATTTTATACCGCTTATCATCTTCAGAACTCAAAGCAATTTATTAATTAACTCTGTAAAAATTGTGTGTTGTCTAGATCGAAAAACATACATTGAACAAAAGGTTTTAGAATGATTTTCAACAACATCTTTATAATGAATAAAATCCAACTGCTTTTTAATGGCACTTTTCTTAACACCTTTTGCTTTTTTTGTTAAACTATTTTCCGTTTTAATACAATATGCTTTTGCTCCAGTACCAAAGAAAGCAGTAATGGGTTCACCAGCATATTTTTCTTTGAATTTTCCTATAACTGACTTTGTAATAGGCATTTCATGAATATTACCAAATTCATACTTAGATGTATCAAATTTGTGAATATCTTTTATCATGTCAGAATAAATATTTGGAGTTGTGACGAATCGGTATCGGTGTATAAAAGTGAAATATTTTCCTGATAAAGAGGTTTTAAAAAATTATAAAAGAAATCATACATGACAGTTTTAGATATATCTAATATTGAGAAGCCTACATATATGGGTTTATTGTAAGTAACTTGAATCTTTTGCATTTGAATAGCTACCAAGTTTTCAGAAAATATTGTTAAGTCCTTGAAATATGGTTTTGCAATTAAATTCTCAGCACCATCTTTTCTTCTATTTTTTTCCCACTCTGTAACAAGTCTTACGTGAATTCTCCTATCAACATTTTCCATAGTCTTGCCATAAATACTATTATTTACCAACTTGTAAGTATTGCGATCAAATTCAATATTTGAATCATTTCTTCATCATTCAATCTTGAATTCAAGTCTATATATTTTTTCAACCAATCAGATTGAGAAAACTGTAAAACTCTATGAACTTTAGTCAACTTGAGTCCATGTTCCAAACATTGTTTTAATAACTGATAGTGAATAACATATTTTGATTTATCATTTAAATTGGGTATTAATTTTATGCATTTAGAATTTGGCGGTTTAAAGTTTTCAGGACAAAACGGAAAATCGTTATGATAGGAATGTAGACTTGTAGGATATTCTAAATCAACTTCTAAAACATATCCCTTATTAGATTTTTTAGAAATATTCATAATATTTAAATCGTTGATTTCTTTATCTGTTAACCAAACAAAATCTCTCGTTGGAATGTGCTGTGACATTGCATAACCATACAAATTTGTTGCATCATAATAAATTATGTATTTAGTTAGCTTTAAAGGATCAAAATTTAAAAGAAATGGATTATTAGCTTCAGATTTTCTACAAATGCAAGAGCTCACACCACCGCGAACGCTTTTTTTGAAAAAGTGTATCATATCTGGATCTGTTAACAATTCTAACTCTATTCCAGTATAACGCACACACGCCTCCCAGGATAAACCTGGAAAAGTGTAAAAATGAGCTGGATCGAGCTTATATGTGGATAAACAAGTGCTTCTAAAATTTTCAAAAATATCTGCCAAAAGTAAAGTATCAGAGAGTAAGTAAAGGTCGGAGTACTGACCAAGAGATTCACATTTAAACAATTGCCAAACCTTTACAGCTCTTTGATATTCTGCATTACTGATGTGCTCATCCGTTAAAGTATTATAAAATTGCTCTTTCTGAGGTAAAGTTGTTTCTTCTAATTTTAAATAATCATCAATATAAGTGTAAGGAAATACACCTTTTTGGCGAATAAGTTTAAATTTTTCTTCATCATTGAAATTTTTTTTATATCTTTACATTGTTCATCTTTTAAGCTTTCAGAGAGTTTTGATAAAGAATGGGATAGAAATTGAAAAGAATCAATGAACCTTAACGATATATTTGTTTTCTTAGCCTTTTGTGTCTTTTTATCAAAATAGTTATCCACATGAATAAGCTTTTCAAATGAAATATATTTTTCCTTGTTTTGTGCGATAACTGTTAGTTGTTCTTTGTTTAAGCATAATTTTTTAAGAAATAGATGAGAATCATAATTACGCAAATTATGCAATATAACTGGAATAAAGTTAGATATTCTGTAATTTATGTTGCAGAGTGAATGAGCTGGACCTCTATAAAGACCAGTTATATGACAATGATCTGCAACCCTGTCATTTAAAAGAGGTTTATTACAAATATGACAAACTGTTTCATAGTTATGATAAATTTTGTCCAGTTCATTCAAAGGAATCATTTTTTTAGGAACCTTTAAAAATTTATTGTATATGTTATACACGTCTCTTTCTAAAGAATTTATAAATAATGTATCACAATTTTGACCTCTATATCTTTCAAATTTAGAATAATTATCGTCGAAGGAACATTTAATGTAATAGGCAAATGAATGTGGAATATGTTCATATTGTTTTAAGGTGTATGAAGTATTAGGATTTTTGTCAACATTGTCATTATTTAAAGGCTTTAAAATGCATTCAAAATCTGCATACACCACGAAAGGAACTTTAATTTGTTTATGATAATTTACAAATTTCAAAATATTATCATATGAATAGTTTTCAAACTTATCTTTTATTAATTCTTTAGAAGGTAGGTTAATTCGTAAATGATCACAATCATAGCTAATGTGTTGTAATAAATTTTCTTCTGTAGGGAAATATTGTAAACAACCGTCGCAAATATATTTTTTCCGTGATGTTTAGACATTTGTGTAGAAACTAATTTTGATAAATCTTTAATATAGCAAAAATGAAAAGTTTTTTCATCGTCATCACTTATTAACAATAAATTGACATGTTGATTTTTTTTATTCGATGAATAATAAAGTGAACCAATTACTTCATACCCCTTTTTAGGATTTATAATTTCTAATCCATATACATTAATAGAAATGTTATTTTTTTCTTCAAAAATCTTAATGTTCTTTAGCAACATTGGAAATTCTATACCTGACATATCCAAAACAGAAGAGTAGTGTGGGTAGGATGACGTTTCAAAATCTAATCCGCTTGGTTGGTGAAGAGCAGACACAACTGCCCAGGCGAAGCAAAAGTTGTAGATCACAGCTTGACGTCTCTTGATCTCTTGAGGAAGTTCGATAAAAGATGAGGCTCTCAGCGGATTGTGCTTGTTAACATTAATTTTCAAATAAAGTAAATTCATCAAAGCCCATCCTGCAACGTAAAAATTAAAAAATTACTTTTTTTGTTGCTGTTGTAAAATAGAAAGTAAATTCTTTACCTGAATCTCTTTCTGCAAATTCGTCAGCTTTCTGGTCAATAATGGTGCAGATTTGCTCTAAAAGTTCTTTTGTCTGATCTCCGTGGCAAATGACTTGGAACGGCGCATTAAAAGATTTGACATCATAGCTGTCGCTGCTGGGGTTAAAATAGAAACCGAACAGTTCCATATTTAGCTTGATACATTTATGTTTCTGCAGTTCTTGATCTATTAGATGTACAATTTTGTATTCCGAATGTTGAAAATATTCTTTCACATTTATGAAGTTTTGGGGTGAGGAAATCCTATAAGATATTATTCGTTCCCTGAATGCCGACTTGATAATTTCAACACTTTTCTCCAAGCCTATTTTGGAATTGTTCTTGTGCACACTAGATCGAAGATGTCCACCCCATAGACTTTGGTTTATATTTTTCTTGCATTCTTTACAATATTTTACAATATTTGTATAATCTATAAATTAAGAAAAAATATTTTACAAAATAAAACATGAAAAATAAAATTCTTACCTTTAATAAGCTTTGGTTGTTTCAACCAACTAGTGAGTGTTGTGGAATTTCCGCAAACATGTTTTTTAATATGTCGCAATAAATTATCTTTTCTAGTGAAGACTTTATTACATGTTACACACTCATGCATTTTTGAAGTTTTCTAGATAATAATAATGAAATTAATATTGTGCATTTTTATTTGGTTATAGTCAAATTTTAAAAAAAGCAATTGCATTTTTGAAGTTTTCTGGATAATAATAATAAAATTAATATTGTGCATTTTTATTTAGTTATAGTCAAATTTTGAAAAAAGCAATAGAAATTAATTGACTTTATGAATCCATTTCTTCAAATGAGTCAACTAATTTGTCAAAGGCCTGTTTAACATAATTCACCGTATTTGCGTCTTCCTGTTTAATTGTGATCAAATCAGTTAAATTTTGAATAGCGAAACCCAGACACTTAAGGTTTGCTACTTGTTTTTTATTTTTTTTTATTAATTTTAATTTTTTTCTAATAATATATGATGGTTTCGAAATTGAATTTTGCTCAACTGGTGAATTATTAAGAGAAATATCCGAAGTTAAATTTGCTTCAATTTGTTTTTCTTGCAAATCAGAATTTACAATATCATATGGTGAATTAATAGGAGATATAGCCGAACTTAAATTTTGATCAATTTGTTCTTCCGAATCAGAATTTTCACTAAACAAAAAGGGAGAGCAAATTGGTCTCGGGAATTAATTGGCGATTTTAATGTTAAATAATTTGGATTAGATTTTTGAAAACAAACAATATCCTCATAGCTAGAATTTTCGAATTGATTTTCGTCAATGTCATTCAGTTCTTCAAGAGTTTGTTTAGTTTTTGTTGTAATTAAGTCCGTTTTGTTGTCAATAATGTCATTAAGATCGTCAAGAGTTTGTTGTTGAGTAGCTATATATAATGTAATATTTTTCGTTGTTGTGTTTGTTGGCATTATTCTGAACTTGGCTATTGTAAATAATTTCAAGTCCTGAATAGTTTGTTGTTGACTAGTTGTACATACGTCTGTTTCATTGTTTTGTTGGTTTGCAAAATTTTGCATTTGAGTACATGTATATAAGTCAAAGTCATTGTCAATTATTTTGCTACTCGATGCCAAAAAATTGTCCATTATGAAAAAAATCGTAATAACAAATAAAATACCAAATAAAAGTGTCCCAAATATAAATAAAAATGTCACCAATATAAATAAGAATTAAATTTTGCCAACTAAAAATGTTAGAAATATAAATAAAAACTAAAAAATTACCAAATAGACACAATGAAAACACCAGAAAACTCGCGAGCCCTGCGCAGTGTGAATGCAGAAATCAATTGCATTCGTTTCTTCGTTGAGGCGATTTTATATGAAAAAGTTGATCACATATGTCCTACTTAAAGGTAAACGACAACCACTTTCCCAAGCCGAGCAATGACCTTACCCCCTATCTTCCCCTCATTTCCCCCCTCCCTTCCCCCTTCCTTCCTCTCCCCCCGGACCCCTGAATTCCCGAGACTCAAATCCCGGCTCCCCAATTACAGGCTACTCTTTTCAGGTTAAGTTAGTTTAAGTTAGGTTAGGTTAGGTTAAAAAAGAAGAAAGGAAAAAAAAGGAGAAGGAAGGAAAAAGGAGAAGGAATGGAAAAGAAGAAAAAGAAAAAAGGAGAAAGAAGGAAGAGAGAGAAAAAGAAGAAAAGAAAAAAGGAGAAAGAAGGAAGGGAGAGAAGGGGGATCTTAGGTTAGGTTAAAAAAGAAGAAAGGAAAAAAAGGAGTAGGAAGGAAAAAGGAGAAGGAAGGAAAAAGGAGAAGGAAGGAAAAAGAAGAAAAAGAAAAAAAGAGAAAGAAGGAAGGGAGAGAAAGAAGATGGGGTGAGGGTGGGGGGTTAAGGGTATCTTAGGTTAAGTTAGGTTAGATTAAAAAAGAAGAAACGAAAAAAAAAGTAGAAAGGAAAAAGGAGAAGAAAGGAAAAAGGAGTAAAATAAAAAAAAAAAGAAGGAAGGGAGAGAAAGAAGATATGGTGAGGGTGGGGGGGGGGTTAAGGGGGTTGAGGTAAAGTGACAGAAAAAGGGACAGTGGAAAAAAAAACAACTCTCTTGTATCTGAGAATGATATCACGCAGGTAGTGAAAGTGGTGGTCGATGGGATATATACTTCAGAACAACCACTCGGTGATCATACAGTATCATTCGCTGTAATATCAGTTGTCGCTATTATTTATAACTTATAACCAAAATTTTTTTTTATCAAATATATCTATCTAAATCTAAAGCTCCTAACGATGGCAGAAAATATGATTGGAAACGCTGCCCAAATTGAAGAAAATAATATGGAGATCGCCGCTCAAATTGAAGAAAGAGAAGAAATTTTTATTAACTTGGAAGGCGATTCCATCAGTTATAAACATTCATTTTTTGACAAATCATCTAGGCTTATTAGAAGATCATTCTTGTTTAACATCGACATTAATTATATTGAGGAGGAAGAAGAAGAGGAGGAGGAAGAAGAGGAGGAGGAAGAAGAGGAGGAGGAAGATGATCAGGAAATTGACGAAGAAGTGGGCATGGATGGACAACTGCTAAATTTAGGAACCAAGGCTGACGTAAAAGTAAGCAAGTTTAGGGCTAGTGAATTATTTAATAATTTTGAAGAAAAAGATGTATGTGTTATACAAAGCTACACTAAAATTGAAAGTCGAAGACTAGGAACATTTGCTATTTGCCTTCCTTGTAGTGCAATTCACATGAGATATTTACGGAGAGGGGAGTCCGATCATGTGAGCTGCCACTACAAAAGAGCTTATGTTGTTAGTGCTTCTGATTTACATTGTGCTATTTGTAGGATACATCTTTTTCTACTAATTCCTGAACATGCTTGCTTTTACTGCAATAAAAATGAAAAAAAAAGAGATAGAAAATTTTGTCGTTAAATATTAATATTAAACATAGTTTGTAATGGTGATGTGTAGATTATTTCAACAATATTAATTTTAAATATAGGTTATAAACGTAATGGATAGATGTCAAAAATATTAATTTTAAACATAAATTGTAAAGATAATAAGTAGAATACGTCAACAATATTAATTTTAAAAAATGTCAACTGTTACTATAAGCGGTTATATATATATATATATATATATATATATATATATATATATATATATATATAAAATACTTCTTTTTATTCTAACATGTGACCCTGTATTTTTTTTATTGCAACAAGAACGAAAAATGAAATAGCTAATCATATGTAAAAATAATGTGTAGATTATGTAAACTGCCACTATAAGTGCTCATATATTAGCATAAAATTTTGTTAACGCTTGTTTCTGTATTCAATTGAGTTTTCTCTTACTTGATGCAAATTATATTAATATTATTAGTATAATTAAAAAATATTAACTTTCAATTTCCACTGTTTATTTTAAAAATGTTAAACCATATCAATTGTTTTGTTATGTAATGTGAAAATTAGTATGTATTTAAAAACTTCTTAGAACATTGTTGTTTTAATATAGGAAAAGGAAAAAAAATATATTAATATATTATTATTAGTATAATTAAAAAATAATAACTTTTAATTTCCACTGTTTATTTTAAAATGTCAAACCATAACAAATTAGTATGTATTAAAACACTTAAAGAATATTGCCGTTTCAATATAGGAAAAGGAAAAGGAAAAACTGTGTGTCAATTATTATATATATATTTACATTTACTTTTTACAAATTTATTTGACCAGAGTTTTCACAAACACAAATTATGAAAAATATTATCCTCTTTTTAAAACTACAACAAAATGATGTCTAATTACATCTTTGAAGATTTGTACCAAATAGTAATATCTAGTGCGACATACAAGACAATTGTTTACCATTATAGAACAACAATTTTCATCATTCCATCTTAAAATACGTTTTAAACAAAAAATGTGGGAACATGTATTTGGTCTACATGAATCATAATATTCGGTTATTTCAAAACAAATAGCACAAAACACTTTTTTCTCTTCACTCTCAGTTTTTTTCAAATTTTTTAAAACAATCCCATTTTCTTCTTCTCGAACTAATGGTATAGTTTCTTCTCGAACTCCTGGTATAATTTCTTCGAGGCTAATTGTGTGAAGCGGAATGGATCGATTTCTTTCTCCAACTGATTCACTCATTTTAATTTTAATAGTATTAATAGATTTAATCAACAGATTTTTTTTCTTTTAACAGTCACTCGTACCCTAGCATACTAAAATGATCTTGATGCACCTATTTATAAGATTTAAGAATGCAAAATCAAATGTGGGAGGACAAAGAGAAAAAATTAAAAATATGATGCGAATGAGAATAAAAGGGGAGGAAGATAAGAATGAGGGACATGAGAGAGAGAGGAAGAGGAGGAGGAGGAGGCGATCCCCTATTTTAACTACTTGTAGCAATGTTTTTTGTCATGGCAGATGCACTTGGTCCTGGTTGTGGTTGTGGCTGATATATTGCTCCTCAATTTATCAATAATATTTTCATAAATGTCTTTATCCATCTGAAGATAGGATGGTAAAGATCTAGTATTTCGGTGTCCCGTTATTTAGATTAGTTGCTCCTCTCCCACTCTCCAATCCAATTTTCCGTTTTTCCAGGAAAGGTTGACTGTTAGAAAAAATTGAAGGAGTTTTTTTACAGACGAACTAGATATGTCTCAGGAAGGCTTACGTTTCTTACCAACCATTTCGAAGAGGCGCACGATTTTATACCACCTGGCGTTGTCTTCAAATTAGATTGATTGTATTCTATTCTACCAGCGATTCTTGAATTTTCCAGCTCTCTGGCGATTATTTATTAGGATTTCCAGCTCGTCGGGTTTTAAAAATACAGAATTTTGTTTATGTTTTATTAGTTATTTTTGTTGATGATTGACCATGAGTTAGTAGTAGGGTAGTTCGTTTAAAAAAACTAATACTTCATGGTCCATAAGTATTTTCCCTGAAAAACTGCTATGGTTTATTTTTATAAGCATTTTTAAAAGCTTCAATGGGATCACTATAATCGTTGCTACTATGCAATTATCGCTGTAATCTCTGCTACTGTAGAATTATCGCGGTAATTCTGCGAAAATTATGGGAATTCTTATACATGAGGGAAATATTCTAATAAATATTTTGAATTCAATGAACAAGTCAAGATATGAAAGACTAACATTTAGTGATATTGACATTAATTCAAATCATCAGATTTCCCAATTGTAAGCTTTTAAAATTATGTGTGTTAGAATAATATTAGCAGCATTCAAAGAAGAAAAAAAGTTATATGGCTTCCTAAACTCTTCAAGCAAATAACAAATTAGTGTCAACAGTCAGTCAAAGAGAAAAAGTTACTTTTTATCTACAAAGTATGAAGGTACAGGTCGAGAAATAACCGAAATGAAATTTTAGTTTCAATTAACGGATTAATGTATCATAAATCAAACATTTCTTTTAGATCTAGACCTGAGAAGATAATGCAAAAGTGCAATAAACTATGGGCCAAAGCTGGAAGACCAAAGAGTGCTGAGTTGATACAAGAAGTACTACGTCACACACTCTCTTACCCCTCTGTCACCAGATGGAATTGCTACTACAAATCAGTTTCGCAGATTTTAGATAATAAAGACAAACCTAGGGAAATAATCGAAAAACTGGAGTAAATAGGGATTGACTTAAGGATACAGAAATGCAGTTCTTAGAAGAATACTGCACATTTCTTAAACCTATCGCCAATACTTTGGATTTTTTGCAGGGCAAAAATAACACCTATTATAGATATGTTGTACCTAGCATATTATCTCTAAAAATAAAACTGCTTAAACTAAGGTATGTAAAAGAATAATAATAGTAACGGCGTATACCAAAAACTGGTTCGACTTCAATGAAACTCTGATATTGTCACCGACGTTACCTCCACCTGAATCTGACAATGACATCAGACGAACTGAAATCTCTTTAGAAAACAAAATTGCATTAGAACTTAAAGTATTTATCACAGTACACGGAAATTTTTTAGTAAAATCACTAAAGGGTGCGGCTCTTTACCTATTAGGTTCGGGTACTCGTACCAGAGAGGGCTCTGCGGCGAAATCATATGTCCTGCAATCATAGTGCTCTTTGGCGCCCAGCCATTTTGTATTTGAAATTTTAAAGTTGAAGTTTGACGTTGTGTTTGGCTGTTCTGTATAATTTATAGTACAATTGTTTCAAGGAGTTTTTATTTGCAAGAGTTACTAATTAGCATTGTCGCCTTTGGCAATTTCGGTAATGATTTTTTCAAGCAACAAATATCGAAAGTAAAACTTTGTGTTTTGGGGTGCAAAAATCGAGAAAGCAAGCGATATCGCTTTCCAAATACAAGAAAGTTTCCAGATTTATTAACCTCCTGATTGAAACGAATAAAACCTCATAATTACGAGGTATAGAGTCCAGAGGAAATGTAGGATTAGTGTCTTGTGTGTGAAACACATTTACTGTCGAAGTACCAGGCAGATGAGGCCTAAAACCAACAGCAGTTCCTTGCTGAGATATTCTAGGTATGTATATTTTATATTATTTTTGTACAATTGATTTCATAATATATTCTTGAAGGAGAGTATAACGTGAACTAAAATACACGAGGTTAAAGTCTAGTCAGTGTTCTTAGTCAAAGTTATCGGTGATTTTACTCGAGTTAAATACTATACTGTGTATCCACTATATGCATTTAAACATCAATTAAGACATTGAAAATTAATTAAGAATCTAAAACATGAAGATTTTGCAAACTCTGTAAATAGATTATAAATAGGTATGCTTTCTCTAAATTTATCTTCTTTGTAGCTTCATCGTACAATCCAAAAATGTAGTGTTGCCTCGAGTATACCAATAATTACAGTTTTACATATATCTCTCTTTGGATATTGCCTTTTAATTTCTGTCTTTCTATTCAATTTTAAAATCTGTTAAGTCCATAATTTATTTTATTCTTCAAAACAAGAAACTTAATTATGTTTTAAAATTAATATCTGTAAATTATTTTAGGTTTTCTATTTATTGCTCCTGAAGCAGCTTCTAAGTCTAAACACCGCAGTGATGATGCTGCAATTACAAGCACTTCTGCATATACTGTACCTGCTAGACGAATGAGAATTGATGGTAAGTTAATTTTCATTGTTTTATGCACAATGGGGCAAAAGTTTCACCTTTTTAATTTTTTTTTCTATTTTTGTGCCGTGATTTGTCCTTAGTTACAACCATTTAAACTGTCTAAACTATTTTAACTTTATGCAGAGATTTATCAACGGAGTACAATTTTGTAATAAATAAAGAAATGTTTCATTTGTCTTAAACTTTTGACCAGCTGGTATAAATGGAGTACTTCATAATATATGAAGAAAACAGTTTCTAATATGTGGTTTTGGACGCATTAAAATCGTTTACTATTTGATCAAAATTTAAACTTTAAAAATATCCTAGAAAATTTTTTAAACAAATGCAAATATAATTGCACTTTTTTTGAAAAAGAAGCTTTTGTTGTCTTAGCCACTATATGTACTTCAGTGCATAATAATTTATCCACACATATCCAAAACTAGAGGAATATTTAAGACCTAAGTAAATGAAAGTTGCTC
This sequence comes from Kuschelorhynchus macadamiae, assembly GCA_030620095.1. Taxonomy (NCBI): domain Eukaryota; kingdom Metazoa; phylum Arthropoda; class Insecta; order Coleoptera; family Curculionidae; genus Kuschelorhynchus; species Kuschelorhynchus macadamiae. Next base: position 20,669 of record JAUTXW010004341.1, read on the forward strand.
AAAATGGTATCAGTTACCCTTGTCGACAGGATGTAAGTAAATTTAGATTCCGTTCTATGAAAAAATTATGCAAACATTTCCATTGTTTCTCTCAGTAACAGCAAAGGTTGTATCATCCGCTAACAGAATAAACCGAGGATCCTTAGAGCTGTCCGGCTGAATTATTATTATTCCAGAAATTTTTACAGTTTTTTTTGTTTTTACCGAATTGATTGAATCTTGCGAAAACTTCTTGGGCCCTAACATTTACAAGCAGTACAAATATAATATTATATATTATATATTATATATTATATATTATATATATATATATATATATATATATATATATATATATATATATATATTTGGAAACCTTATTTTCTTGGGCCTAGTTTAATAGTAAAACACAATTTTTCATATCAAGTCAACGTTTCGCTCATTGTGTTCAGCTTTCTCCAGACTTTATTTTAGTTTGCTTGATCACTAAAAAAGTATTTTTTTCATTAAAACAAAAAACACACACAAAGACGCAAACATTATATACATACTAGAAACATTAAAAGGTTCAAAAACTTAAAATTGTTACATTAATAATATTACATATGCTACTTTTTGGTAAAATAAAATGATTAGTTTTGACAAAACATACATATTTAAGGACACAAATTTAAAACAAACATTTAATACTTAATTTTATGGTACCCACCTTGGAAAAGCAATTTACATGTTGTGTTGTAAATGTTATTAGACTGATCGAGTTTGGAGTGTTTCGGTTATCAATTTTTTTTTTAGTAATAAAAACGGTAGAATTTATCTGATGTTTAGCTCGATGTGAAGCAAATAATATTTTTATAGATATACAGAGGCAAGTTTATCTTCTATTTAAAATATATACAGGGAAAATAAGATTTTTCAATTTTAAATGCTCTCTGATTATTTAATTAGGTTGAAATATATTTGGCTTAAACCACAAATATCTTTTTTATCATTAACTGCTTAATTCTCCTTTTTTATTTCTATTATTTCTTCAAAAGTCAATTTACGATAATTCTTATCTTGTGCTAAAATCTCGGTTGCACTGAAATTAGACTCATGTTTTGTTGTTTGTTTATGCTTGTGAAGGGCAGTAGAGAGGCATTTTTAGTATACTTGTGGCCTTTAATCCTATTTTCTAAGTATTGTGTTGTCATTCTGATATATTTTTTATAACAATTCAAACACGGAATTGAATAAACTAAGTTTGATTTCTTTTTTTGTAGCACTCTACTTTTTAATGGGGTATAAAGAGAATTTAATAAATTATGGGTTTTGTGACAAACAGTTATGTTATGTTTTGAAAGAATGGATTTCAATTTTTCTGATAAATTATTTGTGTAAGGTAGTGCCACGTACTTAGGATTTTTGTTTTTAATTCGATCTTTCTTTTTATTATAATACAGATAAGTTCTTTGGTTAATAAATCTTAGAATATTTTTTTCTGGGTAATGGTTATCTATTAACGTTTGTTTAACTTTTTCCAGAGTGTCTGGTCGGTATTCTGGAGAGGTTAGTGCGATTGCGTGGTCAGTTAATCCTATTATCACACTATTTTTTTGGTTATTTGAATGGTTGGAATTATAATTTAGATATCGGCCCGACCAAGTTTTTTTGGTACACCATTTAGTTTTTAAGTTGTTTTGTGCTAGATTTCTATTTAACGTTAAATCTAAGTTCATTATTTTCTTCAATTTCCGTTACACTTTCTTCCAGATACTCCATTACAAGTTGTGCTATTGTAGAACCCATTGCACAACCATTTATCTGTTGATAAAAACTTTCTTTATATTAAAAATAATTGTTGTTTAATGTGGTGTTTACAGCCTCTATAAAATCTTTTAACTCGAGTTTTGTATGTTCTTTTAATGTGTCCCATCTCTCTGTGATTATTTATTAATTCGTTTGGAATGTTGGTATATAACGAAACAACATCAAGCGATACAAGCTTGTAATTATGTGGAATATTAATTGTATCATTAAAATGTTAAAAGCAAAATAATCTTTTATAAAATAATAATTTTTTCCGCAAACTTTCGACAAGCAATCCGATAAATATTGCGAGAGTTTTTTGTTTCGCCATCTGATCGTATTGTTTGTATATTCTTCGGAGTATGGTTGCTGGCTCCAAGTGAGTACTCTGGATATCACTTAAAAAAGTCGTGTTTTCGGCAGCTTCAACCCTTGCCAATTTGTAAATCGGGAATTTTTCTTTAACCTTATATTTATATTTGGAAACCTTATTTTCTTGGACTTAGGTTAATAGTAAAGCACAATTTTTCATATCAAGTCAACGTTTCGCTCATTGTGTTGAGTTTTCTTAAGACTTTATTTTAGTTTGCTTAATCTCTAAAAATTTATTTTTTTCATTCTTGTCTACACTCTCCATTTTACAAACTGTCACATTATTTATTGCATTGCTTGTCGAAAATTTGCGGAAAAATGATTATTTTATAAAAGATTCTTTTATTTTTAAACAATTTATTGATACAATTAATATTCCACATAATTACAAGCTTGTATCGCTTGATGTAGTTTCGTTATATACCAACATTCCAAACGAATTATTTCCTCAAATAATCACAGAGAGATAGGACACATTAAAAGAACATACAACACTCGAGTTAAAAGATTTTATAGAGGCTGTAAACAGCACATTAAATAACAATTATTTTCAATATAAAGAAAGTTTTTATCAAGAGATAAATGGTTGTGCAATGGGTTCTCCAATTTCTTCTATAATAGCACAACTTGTAATGGAGTATCTGGAAGAAAGTGTAACGGAGAAATTGGATTTTAATATAATATTTTTCAAAAGGTTCGTTGAAGATTGTTTACCTAACTGCTATTCCAGAAGACAAAATAAATAAACTACTAAATATTTTTAACAATTTCCACCCTAAATTACAATTCACAATGGAAATTGAAGAAAATAATGAACTTAATTTTTTAGATTTAACGTTAATTAGAAATCTAGCACAAAACAACTTAAAAACTAAATGGTATACCAAAAAAATTGGTCAGGCCGATATCTAAATTTGAATTCCAACCATTCAAATAACCAAAAAATAGTGTGATAATAGGATTAATTGACCGCGCAGTCACACTAACCTCTCCAGAATACCGACCAGAAACTCTGGAAAAAGTTAAACAAACGTTAATAGATAACCATTACCCAGAAAAAAATATTCTAAGAATTATTAAACAAAGAACTTATCTGTATTATAATAAAAAGAAAGATCGAATTATAAACGAAAATCCTGAGTACGTGGCACTAGCTTACACAAATAATTTATCAGAAAAATTGAAATCCATTCTTTCAAAACATAACATAACTGTTTGTCACAAAGCCCATAATTTATTAAATTCTCTTTATACCCCATTAAAAAGTAGAGTGCCACAAAAAAAGAAATCAAACTTAGTTTATTCAATTCCGTGTTTGAATTGTTCTAAAAAATATATCGGAATGACAACACAATGCTTAGAAAATAGGATTAAAGGCCACAAGTATACTAAAAATGCCTCTACCGCCCTTCAAAAGCATGAACAAACAACAAAACATGAGTTTAATTTCAGTTCAACCGAGATTTTAATACAAGATAAGAATTATCGTAAATTAACATTTAAAGAAATGATAAAAATAAAAAAGGAGAATGAAGCAGTTAATGATAAAAAAGATATTTGTGGTTTAAGCCAAATATATTTCAACCTAATTAAATAATCAAAGAGCATTTAAAATTGAAAAATCTTATTTTTCCTGTACATATTTTAAATAGAAAATAAACTTGCCTCTATATATCTATAAAAATATTATTTGCTTCACAGCTAGCTAAACATCAGATAAATTCTAGCGTTTTTATTACTAAAAAAAAAATTGATAATCGAAACACTCCAAACTCGATCAGTCTAATAACATTTACAACACATTTAAATTGCTTTTCCAAGGTGCGTACCAAAAATTAAGTATTAAATGTTTGTTTTAAATTTGTGTCCTTAAATATGTGTGTTTTGTCAAAACTAATCATTTTATTTTTACCAAAAAGTAGCATATGTAATATTATTAATGTAATAATTTTAAGTTTTTAAACCTTTTAATGTTTCTAGTATGTATATAAGGTTTGCGTCTTTGTATATATTTTTCCTGTGTTTTTCGTTTTAATGAAAAAAATACTTTTTTAGAGATCAAGCAAACTAAAATACAGTCTTAAGAAAGCTCAACGCAATGAGCGAAACGTTGACTTGATATGAAAAATTGTGTTTTACTATTAACCTGGGCTCAAGAAAATAGAGTTTCCAAATATAAATATAAGGTTAAAGAAAAATTCCCGATTTATATATATATATATATATATATATATATATATATATATATATATTATATATATATATATATATATATATATATATATATATATATATATATATATATATATATATATATATATATATATATATATATATATATATATTATATGCAGAATACATATACATGTATGCAAAATTTCAGGTTAAACAAACATGAAAAGGTATATCAAAATCTCAGCAATGCAACATTATTTTATCAAGAAAATAATAATTGAAATCACAAGATCAAATAGTACTTTTTACTTCCCTCGTAAAAGTCAAGTGTTGTAATGGTGAAAAAATCACTCTCCGAGATTTTGCAAGTCATCACGTTTCAGGGCCCCTAGATGCCGAAAATGTTTTCTCAATTCCATCGGTCTGCGTGTGTCTGTTCGCGTCATAGCTAATTAAATACTTACCTACTTAACTTCAAATTTTGGTCAAAAATTAAGGGTCATATGGGATAACCTGGTAACATTTTGGTAAGAATTCAATATGGCTGCCTTATGAAATGCTAAAAAATTATTACTAAAAAAAATAGTTATCCAATTTGCCTCAAATTTTGTACAAGTATTAAGTGTGTTTAAATGTTTAAAAAATCAGCGTAAAAATATCTTGTTATTCAATTGACCTCAAATTAAATGTGATATAGAGATAAACTGGTATGAATTCATCATGATAGAACAAAATGGCGGTCTTAAAAAAATCGGTGTAAAAACCACTCATTCGATTTATTTTATATTATGCCCAAAAATCAAATGTGGCATTCCTAAATATTTGCACTATGCTAAATCGAAAAACAAATGCCGATCGTAAAATTTAGAAATCACGATCAATTTATTTATTTTAATTTATTTTAAAAAGAACATTCTGGATATTTTGCAATTTTTAGATTATCTTCATTATCCTCGTGTCAAAAATATATACTATATCTATACTTGGATCCGTTGTTGTTAAGGTACTCGATTTCAAAATTGCCTCTTATACACGGCTAACTATAGGCCTGTATATATATTTGGTCTAAAATGAACAAAAGAAGATAATATAACAGGATATTAACAACACCCCGTACACTTGGTTCGCAAAATTAAATAAAGTAATAATTTTCTGTTTGGATTTCTGCATTGGAACAAATATATTTATTATTTATCTTTTTTTTTTCAGACAGCAAAGAAGATACAGCCGAGTTACTACTTTTTTTAGACATCTATAAAGATTAAAAGTTATAGGAACAGAAATTGTTTTGTTTTAATTGGAAATGTGAACATTTTACGTTAAATTTAAAGAAACGAGGTATACTTATCAAAAAATCTCAAAGCAAACATTTGTTGAATTATAAGTTGATTAACGAAGATGTTATGCGATAACATCATTAGAGATGGGAAAAGTATATAATATTAAAAAAATGAAGTTATTGACGATACATTTGGTGGAAACTATTCAAGTAACATTATATCATAAAACACATATTCAAACTTTTCAATCATTTTTGCCAAAACGTGATGTTGAAGCTCTTCCATTGGACCCAGTAGAGAACATGAATAAGTCAGAGAATAAGATCACTTTGACTTATTTAGGACAGAGCTCGAGAGTGTTCGCTTGTAACAATACAAAGTCGTTATTTAATTTTGGTGTGCTGGGATAATATTATTTAACATTAATGCTACTACTATTATCAATAATATGATAAAAAAAATAGATTAAATAAAAAATTTAATAAGGGAGTTGTTGTATACAAAATCCGTAATAATAGAATACTCACACATGTATTTGCTATTAGATATGAGTGATGTTGCTGAAAGGTATGATTCTCACGGTAGCATCTTGAGCTACGACAATCAGTTTTCGTATGTCCTACATTTGGGAGTAAAGCTTAGAATAATGTCTGAAGATATTCTTTCACCTCTAAGTCAAGCGATGATCGACAAGATATGAAATATTTGAGGGATTCAACCAATTTATCTGTAGGAGCACATATTTGTGAAAAGTATCCATATGAATGTATTGCCTTGGATACTTTTTGTTCAGAAATGCTTGAGAAGGGTGTAAAAAATTTTATTTTCAATTAAAATCCCCCTACTCTAAGTGATATTGTTGAAAAATGTCGATTATAAGAAGATTTGGGTGTTGATGCAGAAGCTGAGGAAAATCTAAAAAACATGGTTCCTCAAAGCACTACCAATAGTGACCAGAGTGATGTATAAAATTATGAACTTCCTAAAAGCAATACCAACCATGGTCAGAGTGGTGTTCACACAGTCGATAAAATGGATGTAGATTAGGAAAACAAAAAAAGGAAAAAAAACTTTATTTATAAATAAATATTTACTTATTATCTTGTTCCGATTTTTTTTATATTATACAAGTAGGAAATCACTAGGTTATAGTTTAGTATAAGCTTAAAATAGTTGGTGTTAACAACATGATTGATAAATTTTTACGAAAGAAAAATAATCCCAAAGTCGGATTACTACAAGGTCCACCCGGGATTGGTTTTAAGCTTGCACCTGATGGATCATATGATATTCAAGGAAAGACTTTGTCCAATGTTGCTCATCCAACTAAAAACAATGATAGATACTCTTAGAAAGGAGAATGTTATTGAAGAAGTACACGAACTACGTAAGCAATTTGCAGACATATTAAATAAATATGTAGTAACGTATTTCGAAGAAGAGTTGGCTAAACTGGGTTGCGTTTGGGTGATATAACTCATAGAAGCAAATACAAAAGTGTCTTTGATAAAGGATATACACCCTCACGGTCGGCGGAAAAGTTTAAAATGGCAAAAGTTACCATTACCAATCCACCAACATATCTATTCGAATCCACAGAAAGTCTGCCTATTAAACGATGTTTTTATGAAGATGAACTACAAAAAACAAATAGTTTAAATGTATATTTAGTGGCAAAAGTATTTCGTCGCCGTAAAAAGAATAATGTAAATCAATTATTTGTAAAATGGTTGGATTTTCAAATCAATTTAATTCATGGATTGATTATTCAGATATTGTTTAAAATATTATATTTTGTTATAATTTTTATTTTATCGAAATATATATTTTGGTTGAGGTTACTATAAAAATAAACACATATTAAATTTTAAACTTGTTTTTATTTAAATACGTATACAATTATAAACTAAGCTTATCGACTAAAAATATTATTCTTTATTAGCTTCGTCATTATCATTAGTAGAGGTCTTCATGTGTGACCACGAATACCAAAACATTTAAGTGTAAGCATGGTAAACTTACGAGCGTTTCTATCTAGGTTATCGTTATATCCTAGTGTGCATAAATTGCTATAACAAATTTGTTCATACTATTTATACCTATTAAAATTAGCAATTAGAAACAAGACTGGTGGTTAAGTCACTCAAGCAATGAAAGCCATTATTGAGCAGGTCGGATATACGCCAGCCAATTTGCAAAGCGACCAGAGTAAAGAATTTTTTAATAACATATTCCAGAACCTTGTCAAGGAATAAAACATTAATCATTATTCGACGTACAGCATCAAAAAAGCAGCGATAGTTGAACGAAGCATCGTACTATTTTTATGATACCAATGAACGTTAAAACCACCTCGCGTATTAACGCATACAGTCAAATAAACGTTGCACCTAAAAAGTTTACGTATTATAAAAAACGTAATAGTCGAAAAACAAATATAGTATACCTTAAAACACTTTCAGAATACACCACACAATATTTCTATTTATGAGCGAGTTCTCACTGCAAATGATTCACGTTTGAATATGCGGTTTTCTATATAAACCAAGCCTTTAGGTCGAACATCCTCTACCCACGCATCACTTAATAATAAGCACCGCCACGGGATAAACGCATCTCAGGGTAAAACAACTTGACCTTCAAAATATCTCAAACAACAAGTACCCCACACTTAAGGTCATTTCAAAGTCATCGGTCAATAACATCTCAAGGTCAAACAAAAGTCAATTACATTTCATAAAGATTTTTCACACGTTTTCTCTAAAAAGTTCTAAATATTCCATAATAAGCAAATAGCGATTTTGAAGTTTATGTAAAAAAACACCCCTTTAGTATGTTTTTGACATTTTGACCCAAGAAGCCATCATAGTAAAATCATCCCTCTATATGAATGCCCTGCAGACGTTTCACCTTTATGAAGATAGAATTTTTTTGTGACCAAACATGCCCGAACAGTTTTGAAGGATTCCTAGTACAGGCGAAGGCCAATCCCGGCCATTATATCATTCGATAGGGGACTACTTCCTTTTTCATATGAGGTCAGAAAGACCTAGATTTATTAGTGTCCTCTGGGTGAAATTCACCCCCAAAGTCGAGATAATCGACGAAGAATAAATTATTGAAACCGAGGACTTTTGGGGCGATCCTGCTCAACCTCAGGTGTCTCAGGTTAAGGGCGAATAATAAGCTTAACGTTGATCGCAAGGGATACGACCGTTCACAGAAGCCGCAAAAGAGGAAACATATCGATCGATGTTCGCGACGTTGCCCGGGAAACTAACTTAATGACGCCGGGCCTGAAGCTAACCTCGAATAAGACCCTTAGTGAGTCTGAAACCACCACGAGGGAGGTCTTCAGTAAGGACCCTTCCGGAGAGAACTCATAGAAACCATCATAGAATATGAACGAAAGTTGCAGCTCCCAAATATGACCGGACAGGTAAAACCTGGGGAGATAGCTAGCAGTGCGACAAAAACAGGGACGAGGGCAAAGAGGCCGATGATCGACACACTATTCGTCCAACCTCTTATTATCATACTGTGTTCAAACAGCCCAGCAGGAATTTAATTTGTCAACTGGCACATCACCATACTCAAGTTTGACATCCCCCCAAGCATCCTAAAAAGGACTTCCTATCATGTACCTCGTCTAGGGACTCTTACTAGCTTGCGTGGTCCTATCTAACTAGTTTGTTTCAATTTGCCAACCTTCCTTAACTTAAATAACACTGGTGTTAGCAACATTCCTGTTTAGATGACCGAAAACAAGTTATATATATATATATATATATATATATATACACTGCGGTTTTCAATTTATTTTAGACAATATAATTTTGAGTAACATGTTTTTGTCAATATTATGTCAAAATATTATATACAGGGTGTTAAATAAGGCAATTTTATATTTTTATACCAGGATACTCAGTGGATGAATACAAAAAAAAACCAATTTGACAGTTCCTATATTTTTTTTAAATATGGTGATTTTCTGAAAAAAAATTTTTAACTAAAATTGTTATATTTTTAATACGATTACACAAGAAACAGTATTTCTTTCCTCTGTCGTATTTTTACACATGCCTTTAACTAAGTAAATGCCGGAAGGGTTATTTTAGACGATACAGGTTGTCCAAAAAATGTTTGTTTCTCGGTAATATAATAAATATATGTTTTTCCTTAACGTTTAGTAACTTCTCATTTATCTGCAAATTGTCACAAATTAATACATTTTGACTTCACTGGAGTATACCCTATGTCAGTGCCTCTAAACGGTTTTTTATTTTTGTTTGTCGCCTCACTATTGCTTCAGTTACAGCCTGACACAATTTAAGCGTGTTTGCATAATAATTTTTTGCTTTTTCTTAGTTTTTCTAGAATTTCAGGCTTAGTTGAAATAACAGATGAACCGTGCTCATTGTCATTTTTCTCCACTACAAATTGGTGAAGTTAGTTTTTCAATCCGACGTTTTGGATCCCGGGGACCATCATCAACTTTTTAAATTTAAATACGGACCTGGATTTTTTATTTCACTATTCGATAGATTTTAGAACCCTAAATTAAATAATGACAAAAAAGTCATATCATGTCATTAAAATTTTCGAGAAAATCGGTATTATTTGAAGAATTACCAAAAAACGCCATAGGTCTACGTGCTTATTTCTGACACCAAGCTCGATGTCATCGGTTCGTCCAAAGCAGAGATATAAAGGTTTGAAAGACAAAAAATGACCTTCCGCCACAACTTTATTACTGAAAATAGAAAAAATTATAGAAAATACCAATTTGCGTAATTACTTAAAGAATACAATGGCTGTATTTTCGACAAACCTTAATTGGGAAAATTCAAGAGAAAATCGGCATTTTCCATTTTTGAGTTGCCCGCTACCGGCCGGTTTTCGAACTTGAAAATAATTTTCAGCGATTTCCCTTGGCCGATTAACCTATAAATATTTTTTCCCTTAAGCTCTATCATTCACGGTTCCCCAGCTACAGCTGCTTACCTCGGTTATTTGCCCACCCTGTTCAATACCTAAGAATTGCGTCGTTTTCTGCTCGGTTTCTGTTATTATTGAAGTCATCTCTGGAAACAAATGCCTATTGCATCTATTGACCTCAAGCGGAAATGCATTTCCTCTCTCAAAGTTGTAAAATTATTATGTTTGTGGTGATATAATACCAGTTAATAATACCTAAATTAAATTTAAATGAAAGAAGAAACTGTATTCGTCTCTTAAATGGCGGAATGAGTGAACATGAGGTCGCTTAGCCAAAAAATGATAAATAGAATAAAAAGTCAATATAATGTCGACGGGAACGTAAACTTCCGCTACCATGGTGAACGTCGAAAGAAAATTGGACAGCGAGAGGAACGAATTTTGTACACAGTACTCAAAGTGCAAACATATTAAATGCTACTTTTAGGACACAAACCGGAGTTGCAGTATCTAATCGAACAATTACGAGAACGCTTAATCGATTAAGGTGAGTATTCTCTACTAATCTGCATAATTATTATTTTTAGGTAGGTATTCTCTACTAATCTGCATAATTATTATTTTCTTTGATTCGATGTTGTTAATCATTACAATAAACATTTTGTGGGAATTTTTAGCACAGTGTTGGTTTTTTATTTTAGGGCCAGACGTCGTGCAAAATGTCCAAAATTACTCCCTCGGCATCGAACAGCTCGACTGGAGTAGGCACAAAATCGTATTGGCTGGAGGGAATAGTGGAAAAACTGCCTTTTTGTAGACGAAACCAGGATAAATTTAATTTATTCAGAGTTTTAGCTTGGAGGGAACCTAACTCGAGATATGCAGAACAAAATATGGCAGCACAGCAAGCATTTGGTGGAGGAGGCGTTACTGTTTGTGCTGGCGTAATGTGGAATGGGAAGACAGAATTGTTTATTACTGAAGAGACTGTTACAGCTAGGTGCTATAGTAATAATTTTCTTATTCCCATAGTGCTTACATATGCACGAAACCACGGAGAAAATTTCGTTTTGGTAGATGATAATGCTAGGCCGCATCGAGCCCAGAGTGTAAGAAACCTGCTGGAATTTAATAATATTGAAAGGATGGATTGGCCAGCGAAGTCGCCCGATTTAAACATAATCGAGAACGTTTGGTTGTATCTAAAATTAATAATTACATTAAGGCGTAATTCACCTCTATATTTACAAGAATTAACTCGAGCGATAGAAGAAGAGTGTGAAAATGTTTCCCAGGTGTATATTAACAATTTAGTCTTAAGCATGCCCAGGAAATGTTAAGAGGTTTGCAATCGTAGAGGAGGACTCACAAAATATTAGAATAAATCTTAATAAAGTTTGAGGATTGATTAAAACTAAAACAGTACAAATTTAGTATCAAAAGTAAAAAAAAAATAATTTTGGCGAATTTTGTATATAATTAAAAACGTTTTCTTTTGAATTTTTATTTTTACAATTTGATACTTCTGACACAGGTAAAGAACTGGCACAGGATTGATGATTGTCTTTTCTACTGAATATGTGTTCAAAAACATTAAAATTTGTAACAACGGTAATACTGAGGCGACAAAGTGTTTTTAGTTAGTCGGCAAATTACTAAACGAGTTAAGGAAAATCACAAATTTATTTTGTTATAGAGTAACCAACATTTTTGGACAAGCTGTATAATATGAAATACCCTTTTTGATGCTTCGTTGGTTTAAGGTATGTATAAAGTTACGTCATACGAAGGAAATACTGCTCCTTGTATATTTTATTGTAAAAAGGGCGAAATTATTGACCTTTTGTTTTTCGTTTTTTGATAAAATCGTCCTATTTCAAAAGATATCGGGGTATGTAAATATCGCTAAAAATTGTTTTTTTTTATATTTGTCCACTGATTATCATAGTATAGAAATTTTACAATTACCTTTTTTTGTTTTTTTAAATTATCTTTAGAAATGAAATATCTTTATTTGGTCTGCAAACATAAGTCTTGAAAATTGCCCTACAAAGTGGCATTGGACAAACCAAGTCAATAGATGCATTAGGCATTTGTTTCCAGCGATGACTTGATTAATAACAGAAACCGAGCAGAAAATGATGCATTTCTTAGGTATTGTACCAAGTGGACAAATAATCGAGGTAAGCGACTGAACAACGGGAACCGTTAATAGTAGAGCTTAAGGAAGAAAATATTTATAGGTAAATCGGCCAAAAGAAATCAGTGGAAATTTTTTTCAAGTTCGAAAACCGGCCGGTAGGGGGCATAACAGTAACTCAAAAATGGAAAATGCCGATTTTCTCTTGAATTTTCCCAATTAAGGTTTGTCGAAAATATTGTATTCTTTAAGTAATTACGCAAGTTTTTCGTTTCTATAATTTTTTCTAATTTCAGTAATAAAGTTGTAAGGCAAGGTCATTTTTTTGTCATTCAAACCTTTATATCTCTGCTTTGGACGAACCGATGACGTTGCACTTGATGTCAGAAAAAACCGCTGTTTTTGCTCTTCACGTAGATCTATTGTCTGTAGCGTAATGATTCTACTCATGGTCACTAGATGGCATTTTTTGGTAATTCTTCAAATAACACCGATTTTCTCGAAAAAATGAAAAGCATGATATGACTTTTTTGTTATTATTTCATTTAGGGTTCTTAAAGCTATCGAATAGTGAAATAAAAAATCCAGGTCCGTATTTAAATTAAAAAAGTACATGATGGTCGCCGGGATCCGAAACGTCGGATTGAAAAACTATCTTCACCAATTTGTAGTGGAGAAAAAAATGACAATGCGGAAGTAAAAATTATTTTCATCTGTTACTTCAACTAAGCCTAAAATTCTAGTAAAACCAAAAAAAAGCAAAAAATTATTGTGCAAACAAGCTTAAATTGGGTCAGGCTGTAACTGAAGCAATAGTGAGGCGACAAACAAAAATAAAAAACCGTTTAGAGGCACTGACATAGGGTATACTCCACTGAAGTCAAAATGTTTTAATTTGTGACAGTTTGCGGATAAACGAGAAGTAACTAAACGTTAAAAAAACATATATTTATTGTATTACCGAGAAACAAACATTTTTTGGACAACCTGTATCATCTAAATTTTTTGGACAACCTGTATCATCAAAGAGGCATACGGTGAAACAGGGCTGTGCGAGAAGCTTATAATAATGACGTTAGATATCCCAATTATCCTGAATTAACAGAATAAATTTCACACTTTTTTAAATTTTTATTCGTCATTAATTTTAGTAAATATATTTCGGCATACATTGTACGGATTGAATTACACCTACAAGGAAGGCACAAAACTAACTTCCAATTGCCAAATATATATGCACATATAAAAATCGGTAAATTAACTCGTACATAATTCCACTACTTACAATAAACAGACTATTATATATATTTGTGAATATTTAATAGTTTAGTATTTAATTTTATTAAATATTATTTTTGTATAACATTATTTACGTAGTCAAAAAAAAAATTATTCCTTTTATTATTTTCCTTCATAAAAAGATGGTTTTATACCAGGACATAGAATTTTACCGAATATATAATCATTTTATTAGGTAACCATTTTGTTTTTCCATATACTCGCACTCAAAATTTTGATTTTTGTTCAAGATTTCCGTTTGGTGTAAAGTTGTTTTTTGATACTGTCCATTTTGTTCCGCTATAATGGATTTACACAAAAATGTTACCAGTTTATTTTTATATCACACTCTATTTGACAATATTTGACGTAAAATCGGATAAGTACTTTTTGAACTATGCCGCGTTCAGATAGGCAGACTGACGGAAATGAGATATTTTTCGGGGTCTAGAGACCACAAAAATAGAAACGCAAAGATCTGCAAGAAACTCGGAGAATAATTTTCTCACGATTATTTGAGGGCTAGCCCCCCAAGGTTTCGGCACGTATGTTTTTAAATGTGTTCAGATTATTTGTCGCGTTTAGATTGAAAAATAAAAAATCTTTTTTGGCTTTGTCGCAACTGAATAAAAATATCTAACTTTAAATTGATTGAAGCAAATATTTAATAAAATTGCATATCTCAACATGTAGACTAGTCTGTCTACGGAATGTTTCGATACATAATATAAACAATATTATTTAAGCAAGCATTACAAATTATGTCATTTACCTTACGTTTTTAGACACATAGTAGTTGTACAAATACTTTAATCTGAACCCATTTTTCACTTACGATCGGCGCACTGAAGAGTCCCGACAGGATGAAAGTATTTTAGTGTATAGTGTACAACTACTATCTATGTGTCTATAAAAACTTTTTACTTCAATCAATTTAAAGTTAGATATTTTTATTCAGTTGCGAAATAACGTATGTTAGGGTAGAGCCAGTATCAAAATAATTATAACAATTTTATTTTATTATTTACATGATTGTGATTAATATCATATAGGTATAAAGCTGTTCGTATCTGTATATATTATCCTACAATCAGAAATATTTTACACATTTAATTAAAGTAAAAATCATAACTAGTAGCTTTGGCCAAATCTAGAAATACGCACTGGTTTTAGCTAGTTCAATGATTACTAAGTTTATATTAAATATTATTATTGTGTTGCTTTTAAATTCAGGTCTATCCATTTTTGTTAAGATCTAAGAAAATAAAATTCAAAAGAGGTTTGGGGATATCAGTATAAGGTATATAAAACTAAAAGTCGGTTTGTATCTTAACAAATTCACATAGAAATAATTACTAGCTAAAAATACCACCTATCACCTACCAAAATCTTTTTTCCATTTTTTAGGGAATTATAAAACTGCGCACCATTGAATTTACCTTAAATTATTGAATGTCCACTTCGAGCGTTGCTTGCATACTAAATTTTTGAGGAATTTGGCCGAAACCACTTTTCCATAAGATATGCATGTAGTCTTTTGGCCTCCGGGCGTGTTAGAATTTTCAGATTCTCTCTTGACAGGGGGGAGGGGATAATTAGCTAGAGTGTCCGTTTGATTTATCTCTGAAACTATCATATTTAGGGAATGAATAAGTCAGCAGGATCATTTTTCTTCGGGGTATATTTATATGCATTTTTTACATGTGGATTTTGGAAAAAAGCGAATTTTTGCAAATTTGGCTAGTTCAAAAGGGCTCCCCTTAATCCTAATTTCCCTGAGTTTGGACCTTACAGTAAACTAGACACTGTTGTTTTATTTTAATAGCTTGCTCAAAGGGTATTGAGAGGCTCGGGCCCCTCCGAGCTGAATTCCTTGCCACGTACCTGTTCTAACAGCAATCTTTTTCATTTTTAGGGACCTGTTCTACCCTGTATATCTTCAATGGTAAGTCACTGGATACCAGAATATGAAAGACCATTTCTCGGTGCTCTAGCTTACTCAGGAAGCAATCTTGGTCCGATATTAGGATACATATTTACAGGAATTATAATTGAACAGACAAATAGCTGGCCAAATGCTTTTTATGTATGGACAACATTGGCAGTTGTGTACATGATATTTCACTACTTATATATATTTTCATATCCATATACCCATCCGTTTATATCACAAGAAGAATTAACCTTTCTTATTGAAACAGTTGGTAAGGTATTATTAATTTACTACAACTATATTAATTTTACTGATAACCTAAACAATTAATTATTATTAACAATATATCGTATTATTAATCAGCTATTCAAGTTATTTTTTAATTGATGGCTAAGTATGCAGGATGTACTTTAATTTATTTTTATTTATATTAGTTTATGCTTTAGAAATACTACATTTAAATACTGACAGTTTAACAGAATAAGCAATGAAAGATGATATTGGTGAAATTGTAAATATATGAGGTGAAACAAATTCGATGCTAACCGTTAGGATCTTGCGATCTACTCTTAGGTGTGGTAAAAATCGGACACAAATTTGAACATTTTGTTATTTATAGTAATAATTATTATAATTAAGAATAGGAATATTTAATAATTAGAAAACTTAAATATTTCAAGAACCATTAGGCTATATATATGGATGTATAAAGTGGTTTTAAGAAATGTGATAAATTTAGGCTAATTTAATTTTTAATATTTTGTAAAAATAAAAATATTAAGGGTTTGAACATATGTTTATTAGTGCTTCAAAAGCTTTGATACCTGAAACTTAATCTCTGCATTTGTGAAAGAGTTTTTATTGAGACATAAGAATTTGTTGTTATATTTAAAATGCTATTTCTTCTGGATGGTTGCATGGCTTTGAAAAGCGTATAGCGGAAGGTGATTCGAAATCGATCCCCGCTACCATCATTTCGATAGGGCCGGCAGCCGTGGTAAAAATTATTTTGTAAAAACAGTATTTTCATGGAGTGTTTTACTTAAATTATTTGAATATTTTGGTAAATCGCGCGTCAAATTTGGGAGATTGTATGAAATTTTATGCTGCAGCCACAATTAGATTTTTTTAGCAGTAGGTTTCTGTATGTATTGGATTTTATGTTTAGACAAAGGTTGTATTGTATCAATTTAATTTTTACTTTACCTTATAACAGGCTCATAATATTGTATCTATTAATATATTAATACTCTATGAAAGATAGACTTATTTCCCGGGGGGACAGACATATACCGTCGTTTGCTTAAAATATAAACTGATTTTTGTGAGCGCCTAAAACCAGATAATGTATTGTGAATTTATCTTAGGTTTTCAATATTTTGCTCTACTCTGTTATGTTATGTCTAGGTTTTTACGGATGTATGTGTGTGAATGAATTTGTTTCAAATTTGCATAAAAAATAAAGGTCGGTGTTTTGCGGGAATTATATTTTGGTTGTCATGGGCGTCGATCTTCGATATGGTAAAGAGGTGTAAAAACGTAAAAAAAATCATTTTTTTAAACACATATTTCGAAAAACGCGAAACATCAAGTTTCTACAGCGACATGAATATTAAAAAAAAATATATTTTAGGAATATTTAGCTTATTTAAAAAACGATGAAATTTCTTTTAGCATTTTCTATATAAAGACATTGTTTTCTCTATAACGGGCGGCACTGGTGAGATAATACCGTCTCGTAAGAAAAATTTAAGTTTAAAGAGGTTTTAGAAATAATAATCAAACACAAAATGTGTTTTATATAGTTCTATTCTATATCAAATATGTTTTTTTCTTCTATAAAAAGTTGCAAAACAGTCCCGTAACGAGAACAATCTTTTAAATGCCGGTAGTTGATAGTATATATATATATATATATATATATATATATATATATATATATATATATATATATACATATATATATACACATACTTATATATGTGTATGTTTTCATTCCGGGTGTACATCCGTTCACTACTGTCGTTCTTAAAAGAACAGTTTTGCTGACGTTTCTCCAAAATCACATTTGGCATTTTCGAAAGCCGGATAAACTTTCGAAAAAATATGACAATCTTCTAAGAAAGTCGAATCAGCCTCAAGTATCATCAGTAGACGTCGAGAAATTAGTGCGTAATATATCATCCTACAGTCTCTCAGAAAGTGAAAAATCTGTACTAAGTAAGGGTTTTAATTTTGCGATATTTCCTAAGGAAATCCCTAAAGAAGAAATAATAGCTGGAGTGGAAGCTTTCCTTGACTCCTCTGAAGAAACAAAAGCAGAGGAGATTCGACAAACGGTGGCAAGAATTTTAAGATCAAGCAAAGCACCAGAACAAAACCTAAATGCCACTGAACCAAGGGCCCTAACAAACCTTCGAAAAAATAAAGACATCACAATCCTTCCAGCAGATAAAGAAAACGCAACTGTGGTTATGAATACCAAAGATTACGTAGAAAAAATGCAGGTTATCCTACAAGACAATTGTTATAGGCCTGTTCCAAGGAACGAAACAACGTACCTAGAAAAAACAACTAAAAATAAAATAAAAAGTTCACCAATAAACCCCAAAATTCAACAAAAAATCATACCACGGGAAAGGTCGGGCAGATGACCTAAACTCTATGGTTTACCAAAAATACACAAACCAGGGGCGCCCATCAGACCTATTGTTAGTGCTGTTAATTCGCCGCTATATACAAAAACTGGAGAAATATTTTTCTGAAATTATGCAACCAGCTGTAGAAAAAGCTGATTCATTTGTAAAAAACTCGGAGCATTTCACTCGAATTATATGAGACATCGTTCTTGAAAAAGACGATATCATAGCAAGCCTAGATGTCAAATCGTTATATCCCAGTATTCCTATCGACAAATCATTGGACAAGATTGCTATGAACGAGGATTTCCAGGCACATATAATACAACTCTCGGAGCATTGCCTTAAAAATACTTATTTTTCATTCAACGGGCAAATTTATAAACAAATGGATGCTGCTCCAATGGGGTCCTCGCTATCACCAGTAGTCGCGAATTTATTTATGAGATACATCGAAAAAGAAGCTCTTGAGAAAGCAAGTTTAAAGCCCAAATTATGGGTTCGTTATGTGGATGACACATTTATTATATGGCAACATGGTCATGCAGAGCTCGAAAAATTTCTGACTCACGTAAATTCAATCTACCCCAGAATATAATTTACTCTAGAGTTAGAGGAAAACAACAAACTATCGCAAACATTGAGAAAAAGTAGCAGACTATGAAAAACAAAATAGCATAATAGGGCCATCATTATCTGGTTATTGGCAGTAATATGCGATTTAGGCTACATTTACGTTGAACGATTGTAAGCAACCATCTAGAAACAATTAAACTTTAATTAATATAAGCAAAAATTAATTTAAAATGCTTATATTAATCAACTGTCACGTCTTTATAACAATAAAATAGCCAGTTTGCCTATTTCTATAAACTGAAATATTGAGATTTGAGTATTAGAATGCTTATATACAGGTATGGGTATAAAATGGCCTGGTCATTTAAGTTTAAATGTTATAAACAAATCTGACGCATGTTGAGACTAAATAAAATACTTAGTTATTGTCTACTAAAAATAATGAGTAAATAAATCTAACATAGTTTAACTTATAAAAATGGTAAATTTTGTTTTAGTAGTTTCCCCGATAAAAAATTGTGTAGCTCGGAGGAAAAATCGAAATATTGTTGTAATTTAACGACAAAAGGATATCTTGTGGCACATTATTGGAAACGTAATTTAACGAGAAATTAAAAGGGTAAATAAAATATACAAGGTCCAATTATAGTCCATTAATAGTAGTAATTTTAATTTTTTTTTCGAAATGACGTAATATTTTGAAAAAAAAACATAAAAACATGCTTTCATGATTTTTCTAACCTAAAAAGTTTCATTTTAATCAGGTTATCTCAGATTTTTTGAAATACATTGTATTTCGAAAAATGGCAGGAAATAATATTATATTATATATATATATATATATATATATATATATATATATATATATATATATATATATATATATATATATATATATATATATATATATATATATATATATATATATATATATATATATATATTGTAATCGTGAAAAATTACCCTCGCTTTACGTTTAAGGGTATTTAGATGTCAAAAAAGATGTTCTCTCATTTCCGTCGGTCTGTTTTTTCGCGGCATAGCTTAAAACTACTTATCCGATTGACTTAAAATTTTGGTCAAAAATTAAGGGTCATAAATGGGGGTGATCTAATAACATTTTGGTAAAAATCCAATATGGCAAAACAAAACGAAGGCCTAATGAAATGTTAAAAAAATGTATTGCTAAAAAACCAATTATCCAATTTACCTGAAATTTTGCACAAATATCAAGTATTGCGTATAAATCAATTGGTAAAATTTTGATACGAATCCAAGGTGGCGAAACAAAATGGTGGCTTGACAAAATATTTAAAAGATCAGCCTAAAAAAAAACTACTTATGAGATTGATTTCAAATTTTGTGCAAGAATTAAGTGAGATATAAAGATAAACTGGTAAAAATATGATATGAATTCAAGAGGTTCGAACAAAATGGCGGCCAAACAAAATGTTTGTGATCGTGAAAAAATCCCCCTCCCTGCTTTTACATATATTTACGTTTTAGTATCTCTAGATGCCAAAAAACATATTCCGATTCACTTGTGATGCCAGTTCAAGATGACGGAACAAAATGGCGATTAAATATAATATTTAAAATTAACGTAAAAGATCTTTTTATTCAAATGACTTCACATTTTTCACAAAAATTAAATGCGATATTGGGATAAGCTGGTAAAAACTACTTATGCAATTTATTTTACATTAGGCCAAAAGTTTGGCCTAGGTAGAAACTGGTAAAATATTGTTATGACTCCAACATGGTGGAACAAAATGGCGACCAATAAAATGTCTGCAGACAGTATATGTATATGCGTTACTAAATGACTACATGTGGATTTAAATTGTGTCACACTTCACTATACCTAATAAAAGGAAAGATTCGTAACGAGGATAGTTCCGGGCAAAGGAAATTTACCGATTTTTTTGTGATGTAGATGCGAAATAAGTAAGTAAGTAAGTAAGTAAGTAAGTGGCAACGGTGTAAGACGTGTGACTGGTTTCGCTAAGCTTAATCCTTATTATTTCGGAAATTTGATAAAAATAATTTTAAAAAATTGTCATTTAGTGAACTGAATGTATAATTACTAAATCGAGTGTAAAGGTGATAAAATTCTCCGCAATAGAAATCCAAAACAACGTGTTCTTTGTTTACAAGGCAAGACAGGACTGAAGGCGGTGTTGCCAAGATGTCGGCGGAGGTGGAAATCTGTGACATCTGCAAGAAAATAGTGAAGGACGAAGACGATGGGCTTTTATGTGAAAAATGCAATATTTGGAAACACAGAATTTGCCTAGATATGTCAATAAAAACATAAGCACAGCATAAATAAGCACATCAAAACAGCCTTGGTATTGTAAGCAGACCAGCTGCACAGGTGCAGCTGCACCTGCTGATAGAGGGAAAAAAGAAGATCGGCAGCAAACTAAGACCTTTACTCTGCAAGATGTTATGGAAAAGCTGGAAATAATGGACCAGAAATATAGTTCGCTTCTTTTGAAATATAACGAACAAGTCGAAGCTAATCAGAAATTACAAAAAGAGGTGGAGGAGATAAAAAATCAATTAAACAAAAGAGAGCAACTTGATCTGAAAAAAAGGAAAAGGAAAATGAAAATATTGGTAATATAATCAATAAAATTGAACAAAAACTTGATATACCAATCGAAGGAGAATTTACGGCTTATAGAATTAGCAGAGATCGAACGAAAATGAATGCAATCAAAGTTATATTTAATGAAGCAAATACAAAAATGAAGTGGTTGAAATCAAAAAAGAAACTAGATCTAAATACCAGTGAATTAGGTTATAATTGCAATAATAAAGTGTTTTTGAATCATGATCTCACCAAATCTAATTCGGAATTGTACAAGGCAGCGAGAATCTTTAAAAAAGAAAATTCCTATAAGTTCATTTGGATCACTAATGGAAAAATTATGCTCAGAAAGGATGAAAACTCTAAGGTTGTAATTATAGAAAGCATTGAGCAACTAAAAAACTAGATAGGCCTCGAGATAGACTTAGTATTGCGTATATGAATATTCAAAGTATTAGGAATAAACTAGATATTGTGCAGTGTTTTGTGATAAATAGTAAGTGTGATATTCTTGTGCTAACCGAAACCTGGTTAAAAGAGGAAGAAGTATTCCTCTTTGAAATTAATAAATTTAGGGCTGTGCATTCATGTAGGGAAAGCAGAGGAGGAGGAGTGTCAATTTATGTTAGGGATGATGTTAAGATACAGGAACTGGATAAAGCTGGTAAACAGGACATAGTAAACTGGATCTGTATACGAGTGGGGGAACAAAATATGAAGGTTAGTGCAATTTATAAACCACCATCATACAGTGACATTGACTTCATGGTAGATTTCGAAAATATCCTTCTTAAACACCCTAAAAAACATGTAATTATAGGTGATTTCAACATAAATCTTTTGGAAAACTCAACGATTGTGAAAAATTATAAAAACATAATTATGCTTAATAATTTTCAAATTACTAATGTTATCAGTGAGGAAAATGCTACTAGGATTACAAACTATAGCAAAAGTCTTATAGATCATGTCCTATTGATAGAAACTGTAACTTAAACTGTAATATTAGGATAGAGGACAACTCGCTCTCGGATCATAGACTGATACTGATAAATGTTATGGAAGCAGTCAAAGTACATAGACCAAAGATAAAACAAGAAACCAAAGCTATAGACCATGTTGAATTTAATAAATTATTTGAACAAAAAATTAGTAACACCGCGGTTCCATCATTTCAAGCATTAACTGACTTAATCACTTATTGTAAAAAGAACTCAGAGTATACCAAAATTATTAAAATTCGCGAAAATAATACATGGATGGATAATGACTTGCTTGAAATGATGAAACAACGAGATAAATTATATAAGATGAAGATTAAAAATCCGGAGGATGTCGACATAGAAAATCAATTTAAAAGACTTAAAAATCAAATTAATAATAAAATTAAAGCCTTAAAGAATCAATACTTTCGAAAAAAATGGGACCAAACTGGAAACAATACAAAAAAACAATGGAAATTTATTAATAGCTTCTTTAAACCAAAAACATCAGAAATATGTGTTGATTCTTTGAGGACGGAGAGTGGAATGTTAAATAGTCCAATGGAGGTGGTGAACTGTTTAAATGATTACTTTGCACATGTGGGAGAGAATATTGTAGTAGAGTTAGGAAATGAAATCCGCTCATCCAATAAAAATATCACACTAAATGAGGTTTTTCTGTAATAAAACAGTTTTTGTGGAGCCCACGAGTGATGCTGAGGTTGAGGAAGTCATATTGGAACTGAAAAGGAACTCTGCCCCGGGACATGACCAAATAACTGTTAACGATCTACTCACTTTGAAACAAAATATAGATAATGTTTTAACAAAATTAATAAATGAAGTCATTGCTACTGGAACCTTTCCGCAGGAGTTGAAGACAAGTAAAATCAGTCCGATTCATAAGTCTGGTAGCAGGGAATCTATGGGTAATTATCGGCCCATATCAGTTTTCAGCATGTTTTCGAAAATAATAGAGAAAATAATTTAAAAAAGAATGCTTTCATTTTTATAAGAAAACATGCTGCACGACGAATTCCAGTATGGCTTCCTTAAAAACAGCAGCACCCTTAGCGCCGTGGTAGATTTTGTAGACTATATATCCGGAGCTTTAGATGATAAGAAAATTGTAATAGCTATATTTGTGGACTTAAGAAAGGCATTTGATGTTGTGAGCATTGATCTTTTGTTAAATAAGATAGACCGTATGGGCTTTAGAGGCAAAATGTACAATTTAATCAAATCATATCTGGTTGACAGACAACAATATGTTAAACTTAATACTGTTTCAAGTGAATTGTCAACTAGTTCGTTTGGAGTGCCCCAGGGATCAGTACTTGGGCCTCTGTTATACTCAATGTATGTACTAAATCTAAAGTGTGCCAATCTGAAAGCCAGGTATTTCACATTTGCTGATGATACTGTCCTAGTCTACTCAGCAAGTGATGAGGAGATCTTGCGCGCGATGATCAGTGCTGATCTTGAAAGGTATGTTAACTGGCTATACTCAAACAGGCTTAAAATTAACATAGTAACTAAGTATATGGTACTCAAACAAAAAAATAAAAATGTTACAAATTTTGATATAAAAATAAATAATGTAAGTGTAGAAAAAGTATCGCAAATAAGATATCTGGGTTTAATAGTGGACGATAAGTTAAATTGGACTAATCACATAAACAAAATAATAGAAAAAATTCTTCCAATGATCTCAGCACTGTATAGATGTAGGCAATACTTAACATTAAAAACGAAAATGAATGTTTATAACTCTTTCTTCCTCTCTCATCTTAGATACCTGCTTCCTGTGTGGGGTACGTGTGGCAAAGTCAACTTTGATAAGATTCAGACTCTTCAAAACAAAATATTAAAAATTCTATTTAATTACAATAGGCTTGATGCGGCCGAACCCATATATAGGGAGTTGGGTGTGTGTAGACTGGATGTTTTGTTAAAATTTGAACAGGGTAAATTGGTATATAGGGTGTTGAATAAAAGACAAAAATCAAATGTAAATATAATATTTTCAAATGAGGTTCATCAACATAACACAAGATTTCATGATAACATATATCAACTATTTTCCAGGACTAATATAGGACTCACTAATCCTGTTGTACAGGCATGTGGGTTCTATAATGGCTTACCTGATTCAATAAAAAACATTAATAGCCTCAATATGTTTATAAATAAATTAAAGATTCACTTAGGTATTGTATAATGTTGGGATGTGCACTGTTAACTGGTTTATTTGGGTTGTTTATTGGATTGCTTATTGTTATTATTGTTTAACTATTAACTGACTACATTTCGCTTACATTGTTACCTTAAGTTAAGCTATTCTCGAGGCCAGTGCTTTAAGCACTGTTTAGAGAATTTAAATATAATGTGTAATTAAAATATTTCTGTAATTTGGTAAAAATAAATGATTTCAAAAAAAAAAAATAAGGAAAGTTGTTTTAAAACTCGTCAGTCACCCTCCTAAGGGGCGAAATGTGTTTTTACTTTTTGTGCAATATTTCTTTAACTTAATGATCTAAAACCTTTCTTCCGCCAGTAGCTTTCGAAAATAATTATCTAAAAATATTTTTTTTTCTTTTATTAATTTCACTTTTAAGGGAGTGATAAGGGGAAAACTGTCTTTTCACTTTTCTGACGATTTCTCTTAAACTAAATGAGTTTAAAACAATTATTTTGTCAATGGATTTAAAAAATTATTAGCTCAAAATATACTTCTGGATTTTTCGAAATTTCATCCTTAAGAGGATAAAAAGGGATCATTTTTTTATTTCTTACAATATCTTTTTAAATAAATAAGTTTTTAAAACAACGCTTCCTTTAATGGCTTTTAAAAATTATTATCTACTAATCAATTTCCGGATTTTCCGAATTTCCTCCCTTTATGGCATGAAAAGGAGTAAAATGAGTTTTTATTTTTTCTACAACATCTATCCAACTAAATGAAATTTTAAGACGATTCTTTAAAAACCTGTTTTTAAAAATTAGTTACTGGGTTTTGGTGTTTTTACTTGTTTTACAATATGTTTACAACTAAATGAGATCTGCAAACAATTTTTTCGCCTAAAAATCGATTTCTGAATGTTTTAAATTTCACGCTTAAAGTGGTGAAAAGGGATAAGTTTTTTTAAAACAATTCTTTTATCAATGAATTACGAAAATAATTTTTTGAAATTATTCATTTCATATTAAAGGATAAAAAGGGGTGAAATGTATTTTTATTTCTTTTACAATATCTTTTTAACTAAATTAGTTTTTAAAACAATTCTTTCGTCAATGGCCTTCAAAAATTATTATTTAAAAACTAATTACCGGATTTTTTGGGGATGAAATTACTTTTTTTTACGGTGTCTCTTAAACTCCCTTTCAACTCAATAAGATTTTAAGCTGACTCTTTATTCAGCCGTTTTTATAAAATTTCTCGATTTCTCGATATTGTGAAATGTGTTTTGAATTGGTTTATAATATCTCTTCATCTAAAATTAAAACAATTATTTCATTAGCAGATTTAAATTATCAATATTCATTGTTGAATCAGTATTAAATATCAATTGCAGACTTTTTCGAAATTCGCTTTTAAGGGGGGTGTAATGCGTTTATAATTTTTTTACCCTATCTCTCCATTTAAATGTGGTTTTAAACCAATTACTTCGTTAATGCCTTTTAAACATTACTAAAGTTAATTTCTGAATTATTTCTTAAGGGGTGAAATTTGATTAACCACTTTTTGAAAATATATCAAATTACATTTTAAAATTATTTTTTGTCAAATTACTTTAAAACTAGTTATCGAAAAGTTAGTTTCTGGATATTCTAGAATTTTCCAGATTACTCGAAATTCTGCCATTAAAGTGCTGAAATGTGTTCTAACTTTTTTTTACAATGTCCTTTTAACTAATGGAGATTTTAAGGAAATTTTTTCAGTTTCAAAAATAAATATCTAAAAATAAAATTCAGGATTTCTCAAAATTCCAACCTTAAGTCAGTAAAAAGTGATTTTTTCCCAATATCTGTTGAGATAAATGCGATATTACTTTCTTCCAATAACGTCAACTAAATACGATTTTATTATGGCTTTTTGTCAAATGCTTCCAGAAATAATTATATAAAAATCGATTTCTAGATTTTTTTCAAATTTCAACCTTAAGGATTGAAATGTAATTTAACCTTTTTTACAATGTCTTTTCAACTAAAGGTGATTTTAAGGCTATTATTTTGTAAATGGCTTTTAGCAATAATCATTTAACAATCAATTTCTGAATTTTTAGAAATTTCACATTTATAAAGGAGGTACAAAAGAGTAAAATATGTTTTGGCATTTTGTAAAATATATTTTGTACTAAATAGCATTTTCACACGATTTTGTGTTAAAGTTTTATTAAATAGTCACTGAAAATCCCAATAATAATTTAACCGTCGAAATTTGGCGTTTGGCCGCAAAGGCGAATGAAACACAGTATCGCTATGTTTGTTAAAAAAAGGTCTAGACGCTCGTTGGCGCATAAAAGTATGTTGTAAGATGCAAGGGAAAATTCTACTCATTGCCAATTGCTATAACTAATCTTCAGCCGCTTGTTTTTAGTGTCGCCGATTTTACGTTGCCTTTTCCAGAGTTACGGAAAGAAATAATTTATGTATTTAGGCACCAAAAGAGTAGACCAAAAAGTTTTAACTTTGACAAATCTCTATTATCACTTTAGTTATTAGTTGTTATAAACACATTTCCCCATTCTGATTTGAAGGTGCAAAGAATCGGATCAGCTATTCCTCGATAAAAAAGGAATTCACATGATGAGAAAAGTTTCGGGAATGCTACTTTACCGAGATTTTTAATTATGTTAATTTAATTTAATGATCATAAAGATAATTTTTAAACCATTTTTTCTCATTTTAGTGGTGAAAAAAAGGAAAAAGACTCCATGGAAGGCAATTTTAACGAACGTGCCTTATTGGGCCAATATTGCTGGACATTCTGGACACAACTACATATTTTACTCTTTAGTTACGTTTACGCCGACGTATATGAGGGAAATTTTACGATTTGATATTCAATCTAACGGATTTCTTAGCGCCTTACCATTTATTGGTCTATGGTCGGGTTCACTAGGAATAGGAGCACTTGCCAATTTTGTCATTAATAAAGGATTGATTACGAGGTATAATTTTGGACGAATTTTTGGACCCATGGGTAAGAATAAAATATAAAGTATAAAACGAAAATTTAAAAATCCAAAGTTTTATAGCGCTAAACATACCTATTACAGGAACTCTCCCATGCTATTTCAAGGATATACAAAATTATAAAAGTTTAGTAGAAAATAAAGGTGATATCATTTTTTTTAAACTTATCACCGGTGTTATCAGATTCATTAATATCTCCTTATTATTTAAGATAAATCTGTTTCTGTTTAAACATAAACGCATAAATTTTAGGATTTAAGATATTTTACTTTGTCATGTTATTGGAAAAATCGGCAAACCAAGAAAAGAACAGTATAAGCGATTTCAAAAATTTTTTTGACCTTTTCTAGAATTTGACTATAATTGAAACATTAGTTGAACATTTACAGAGACAGACATCTTCTTAGTGATCATTTTTTAAAAAAATCCTGAAATGTTCATTTGTTTTAAATACATTTTTTCTAGTGTCTAGTGTCTGTTGAAGAACTATTGATCTATTTCGACAAAACATGTTGCCAAGGAAAATAACAGAATGTTTACTAACAGGGGCGTGGAGTCCATGGAAGCAAGGGAAGCAGTGCTTCAACAACAAAAATACAAAACATCTTCTAAAATGTCATTTTTGAAATAGGAAACCATTAATTTAGTTTATATTAAAAATGCTAAAATATTATCTTAATTATCAAGCCCATAATAAATGCGGCCTTGACTCCGACCCAGCCACAATAGAATATCGAATAGAACCTATGCGGGCCGCTAGCTTCTCTGCGGTCCTGTATGCTTGATTTCCTGTGAATCGAGCCAGAGGTTATTGAACTTTCCACCGCCTGTTTGCAATTTTTGCATTTCAATCCCGTGATTTAAGTGGTGGCGGAAGCTATCGTTGGAGTAGGTTCTGTGTTTGAACGGCTATCAGTGTGTTGTGTGATACGTACGTCGCGTCGTGCATGGTGCGATATGGAAGACAATAATACGGACTTAGATATGCAAATATCGTCAACTTCGGCTGTCGGTAATAACGTTGAAAATGTTGGGGAATTTAGTAAGAAGAGTGTGTGTGAATGTGTGGTGTGTGTCTTAATAATAAAGGAATTTTCAACATTAAATTTCGCTGATAAGCTTCAAATAATTTCCAAAGGAAGGGCAAAACCGCCTATGAAGAATTTAACCACAAAAATGAAAAACTGTATTAGATATTTTTATCCGGAAAAACAATACGAACAATTTAAATGGCTAACAGGGTGTGAAAATATAAGTAGATTATTTTGTTGGCCATGTTTACTTTTTGAAAATGAAAAAGGTCTCTGGAATAAAACTGGTTTTTCCGATTTAAACAATTTCCATAAAGCTGTAAAAAGACACATTATGTCCAAAGCGCATTTACAGACCTTCATAAAAGAAAAAGTCTTCGGCAAAACCAGAATTGAACACGCCCTTAATAAATAGTTGGAAATTAGTCACCGCCAACACAATGAACTAGTCGATAAAAATAGGCAAATATTAAGAAGACTTATCGATGTTGTTTTTGTTTTCTTGGACAGCACGAATTGGGATTTAGAGGTCATGATGAAACAAGGGTTTCTTCAAATAGAGGAAATTTTTAAGATTTACTTAGTTTAATGACTAAATATGATGATTGCTTAAAAAATCATTTAGAGCAGTCTAGCGTTTTTCGCGGAACGTCGAATCGAATCCAGAATGATTTAATTTCCGCTGTTGCAACCATTATTCTAAAAAGAATTAAGCAGGAGATTCGCGAGGCGCGGTTCATTGCTATTGTTCTGGACGAAACAACTGATATCACTAATTTTAGCCAATTATATATAGTAATACGCTACGTTAAAACCGACGGAAGTATTCAAGAGCGATTTTTAGGTTTTAAGAATGTGTCCGAAAATCGTACAGCAGATGCATTATATACCGTGGTTTATAACGTTACTAAAGAAATTAATGGAGAGAAAAAATTAGTTGCTCAAAGCTATGATGGAGCTGCAGTGATGGCAGGACAATTAGGGGGTCTGCAAGCTAAAGTTCGAGAAACTTTACGTGGCGTGGCTGCTTTTTTCCAAGTCAACTCAACAAAACGTACACAAGCTTTGGACTCCATTGTCCACAAACGATTGCCCAAAGTAGCTCCTACTAGGTGGAACTATAATGGAAGACTCGTGTTAACAATATCTGAAAATCGTGAATCACTGATTGAACTATTTGAGAATATAATAGAAAATAATGAAACGTGGGAGTCAGAAGCAATAAATAGTTCGAGGGGGTTTTTGGACTGTTTGAAACGAGATTTTAATTTTAATTATTTGCTGAACATATTTTCAGAAATATTTCCATTCTCGGACAATATTTTTAATATATTACAAACTAAAACAAATGATATTGCTTTTTGCCTAAAAAAAGTGGATGATTTTAAGTCCATGTTGAGCCAAAAAAGAGATGACTTTGACCTATTTTGGGAGAAAACGATGACGTAAATTGTAGAGCCATAAGCCAAGCGTCTTCGAACAGACAAGGTGGGAGATGTTCAAACATCATACAGACCCCTCTTTTATGAAATAATCGATCAAATTTAGCAACAAATAAACTATGGATTTAACGGTTTAAATGATTTTAAATTCCTCGAGCTCTGCAATTTTGACGCATTTAAAGGAAAAACTTTTCCAGAAGATGCATTTAAATCTCTTCTTCTTCATTATGGCCAGTTCTTCGTCCGAGTGTTACTGCGATCTGAATAAAAGTGATTTATGAAACTGATGACATTAGCGTAAACAATAACGCTAAGGAACTAATGCAATTTTTAAAAGACAAGGAGCTGGAAGATGCCTACACCGAAGTGTCGAAATTGTGTGAATTAGTATTGACAACACCTGCCACAAGTTCATTAGTAGAACGCAATTTTTCAACACTTAAACGTATAAAAAATTATTTCGTAAGAAATTCAACTGGGCAGGAGCGACTTTCGCATACATCGCTGTTGTCGATTGAAAATAAACTTCTCCAAAATATGTCGGAGTTTGAGTTACAGTTAACAGAATTCTCTTATTTTTTAACAATATGTACTTCCTATTTACAACTGTAGTTTTTTCTATTAATTACTTCTCTCGTGAAAGGAAGTATTGTAATCGTGAGAAAATGTCGGTCTGGCTGTCGGTCCGTCTGTAGGGCTGTTCGCAGCATAGGTAAAGAACTACTTACCCGATGGACTTCAAATGTTGGTTAAAAATTAAAGGTTACATGGGGATGACGTGGTAATATTTTGGTAAAAATCCAATATGGCGAAACAAAATGATAAACTGGGTGAATGTTGCAAAAATTACTAAATACTATTTATCCAATTTACCTCAAATTTTATACAAAAATCAAATATGTGGCAATTGACTGATAAAATTTTGGTACGAATCCAAAATGGTGAAACAAATGGCGGTTTAATAAAATATTTAAAAATTCAGTCTACAAAACTATTTAATATACTGATTTCAAATTTTGTGCAAGAATTAATTTTTAGAGATGAACTGGTAATATTGTGGTGCGAATTCAAGATGGTGGCACAAAATGGCGGCCAAATAAAATTTTTGTAGCCTGAAAAAATCACCCTCCAAGGTTTATAATAAGTACTTTTTCTGGCTGATATTTTAAATATTTTGTTAAGCCGCCATTTTATTTTGGTATCTTGGATTCGTACCAAAACGTTACCAGTTAGTTTCTACGTAATAATGATGTCTTGTGCAAAATTTGAGGTAAATAAGATAATTAAATTTTGAGTAATAATTTTTTTAACATTTCACTGACTATTTTGTTCCGCCATATTGAATTTTCAGCAATATATCACTAAGTCATCGCTATATGACCCTTAATTTTTCACCAAAATTTTAAGTTAATCAGGTAAGTAGTTTTTTAGCTACACCGTGAAATGGCAGACAGACAAACAGACCGGCAGACAGACCATTGGAATTAAGAGAACATGATTGTGGCATCTAGAAACGCTAAAACGATATGTAGAACCTAGGAGGTGATTTGTTTCACGATTCAAATATTTTATTTGGCCGCCGACTTGAATTCGTACCCCAGTTTTGCCAGTTCATCTCTATACCACAGTTAATTTTTGCACAAAGTTTTTCAGGCTAAATTCTTGAATTCGTACCAACATTTTACCAGTTGAATCCTACAAAATGTTTGATATTTGGGCGAAATTTGAGGTAAATTGAAAAAATAGTTTATAAGTAATATTTTAACATTTCACTAGGCTATGATTTAGTTTCACCATATTGGATTTTTACCAAAATATTACCAGGTCGTCCCTATGTGACCCTTAATTTTTGAACAAACAGACAGCCAGCCGGACAGACCGACGGAATCGAGAAAATGTGTTTTTTTGGCATTTTGAAACGTAAAGATCGCAAAAACTCTCGGAGTGTATTTTTCTCACCATTACAATAGTACCCTTTAACGAGGAAAGTAATTAATACAAGCAACTATGTTTGGAGATAGTACATATTATAAAAAAAAAATAGAATTGTGTTAACTGTAACTGAAACATTCGATAGTAACATGTCCAAGTTGAAAAGTAAATCAACTGATTTCAAATTTTGCGGAAAAATTATGTGATTTAGGAATAAACTGGAACGGATTCAATATTGTGGGACAAAATGGCGGTCTTAAATCAGTGTAAAAATTACTTATCTAATATATTTCGAATTATGTTCAAAAATCAAGTGTGGCATAGGCAGAAACTGACAAAATATTAGTAGTATATGACAGGCGGTACTGGGACACCTCGATGACATGCCATGTATCATTCACCTCCTCAACCTATCTTCAGCTCACCTCACCTGTCTTGAGCGACACACCTGTCTTCTTCGGCGACACCCTCTTCACCTCCCCACACCTGTCTCACCTGTCTTCGGCTCACTACACCCCTCTGACATCACATTTCCCGCCAATCTGGGACTTGTCACGTCACGGGTCATCTGTCACGCTGGCGCCATCTGTTCAACTTGCGCCATCTATTTTTCGGCTGCTCGCGCATTCACCATTTCACCAACAGCGTTCTTCTTGCAAAGACGTTATCATCGAACTTAAATGGCTAAATATGAATTATTAAAAAATTAAAAAAGTCTGGTTTTGAGCTCGCCAAGCCTAGCCGAATTCTAATTTTGTTTAGACACATGAAACGTAATATAGAGTTTCGCGAATTGATAAGAGAGAGATTATTTTTTGTTTTCCTGTTGCCTGTTAAATCTAACAATAATACAGTTTCCCGACTTGATAAGTGATTATTTTTGTTTTCCTGTTAATTCTTAAAATTAACACAATAATATGTTCGGCGTAGTTTAGTTAGGCGAATTGATAAGAGATTATTTTTTGTTTTTTCCTGTTAACCATTAAAATTAACAACAATAATATGTCCAACGAAACACCACTAAAGGTCAGAGGTTCGCTGATAGCAAAAGTTTTACGAATTGATAAGAGATTATTTTTTGTTTTTTTCCTGTTAATTATTCTGAAAATTAACACAATAATATGTTCGATGTAACTAAACTAAAGGTCTGGGGTTCGCTGATAATAAAAGTTCAAGTATGTAGATATAGTTAATCTTTCTGTAGTGGCATTTAGATGAGCAATAATAATTGGTTTTCGCGAATTGATAAGAGCTTATTTTTGTTTTTCCCGTTAATCATTAAAATTAACACAATCATATGTTCGACGAAACACCACTAAAGATCAGAGGTTCGCTGATAACAAAAGTTTCCCGAATTGATAAAAGATTATTTCTTGTTTTTTCTTGTTGATTATTAAAATTAACAACAATAATATGTTCGACGAAATACCACTAAAGGTCAGAGGTTCGCTGATAACAAAAGTTCAAGTATAGAGATAAGGTAATCTTTGTGTAGTACTATTGAGATGAGCAATAATAATTGGTTTCTAAATTTGTTTCGAATAATAGCTTTTACCAGGTGAAAAACTTACAACACTTAAAATAACTAATAGTTTACTGGGTGTTGAGATATATATATATATATATATATATATATATATATATATATATATATATATATATATATATATATATATATATATATATATATATATATATATATATATATATATATATATACTAAAATCAAACACCTTTATCAAAAGTTCTTGGCCTGAAAAGATATATGTAGAATAGCAGAAATATATAATTTCTGCAAGTGCAAAACGGCCTACAAGAAGAATTGCTTTCGATTATGTCACAGGGTAGCAATACCCTGTAAAATTTTAAGTATTATATTTCAAAGTATTGTAATGTGATTATCAATCAGATTATTAATGCAAGAAAATGTTTTTGTTGTGGTACTTTACCATTTGTTTTATTTTGATTTGATCGTATGTGGCGTTTGAATTAATCACCAATTAATGAAAAAAAATAAAGTTTTGTAAATTGTGGTTACCTCCATATGTAAAAACCCTTGGTCTGAAAATAAATGTTTAAGAACTTATAGTTTATCTGTTAAAAAAATATTGCACATTTAAGGGTCGTAATCATAACTAACTAACAAAAGAAAATAAAACTAATACTTTGGACATAAAACTTTATTAAAAAAATGTGTAGTTATTTACATATTTAAAGTACTAACTGCTGTCATGTACTATTTTTAGCAATATGATTATATAATACAAGAAAATGTTTTTTTTTGTGACACCTTACCACTCACAGAAAGGCTATAAAAATGTAAAGTTTTAATAGTGCAACATTATTTAAGTCTATATAGTTACTAACACATTAAAACTAACTGCTTTCAAGTACTATTTATAACAACCGGATTAGGGGGGTAATTGGAACCAATTGTTCAAAAAAATTTAAAGTTCCCAATCAGTGGAGCATTTATGGCGTCATTCTATAGAAGGTTTTGTTTTAAAATTTAAAAAATGCTTTAAATGTGTTGACAATACGTGTTCATAGTTTAATACAGATTCAGGTAAGATATGTTTTATCTCTTTTATATTGTAAAATAGATCTAAAAGGTTGTAATATTTACGAGATAAAACTTAAATATTGTGAAATGAGATCTTCCATCTTAGTTATGAATGAATAATTTAGACTTGTCTATAAGGATACATCACCCATCCCCTAACAAATATTTTCTAATGTTTTTAAGAAATCAGGGACTTCACAAGAATCAAAGGTAGCATCCGTTTAGTACGAAAGCTCTCACGGCTGGAGTCAACTAAGAAATCATGGTTCTTGGGTTAGGTTAGGTTAGGTTAGGTTAGGTTATTATTGAAATTTGTTTCCCATTTACAAAATTACAATTTGACCATTTTTTCCCATTTTCTACGAGCCATGTGTGTCATGACCAAGCATAAATATACGTTTCCGTTAATAAGTTCTAAACAGTTCAAAAAATTAAATTAATGTAAAAGACCAAGAAGTTACAGAATAGAATCAGTAATTTTCATTTATAGTAAAAATGGTTAGTGGCACTGTAGTAAAAATTCTTGTGACGTAAAAGGAGTCGCAACCTGGGAAAAAGTAATGCCCTATAAAGTGTTCTGAAATGTTTCATAGCCACTATGCAGGCTTTATTCACAGCATACAGTAAATCAAATGTTATATAATAAAAACTGAAAAAATTAAAATATTAACACTCACTATCTCAAAAACGAATGCCTTGCAAGCACATATTAATGTGAACTTCTAGCCCTAAAGTGAGCCAAAAACTATGTCCTGCATTTTTTGTCACCAACCAAAAAAACACCCTGTATCAAAGTAAATACAAAATTTGGACACTAAATACAATTTGATATTAGCTCGAAAGCTGGCCTCATGTTTTATTGCTAAATCTGCTTAAAAGCAGATGATCTTTTTTTAGATATATATTTGTCCTGTTAATGCTTAGAATATACTATGCTAGTGCACAGGCGGGACTAATGCTTCACAACCATATGCCAAGTGTGTCCAAAAAAGTATGCAACATATGAAAAACTTTATTAAGTAGGTATACATTAAGACATTTTTTTTTCTGATTAAAGTTGGTGCTTATAGAAAAAAATAGTTTAGACAGTAATAAACTTTAGGTCAGATATACAGGGTTATCAAAACATACAAACAAATGGATTTCAACACCAAAATTATAAAAAATACAATTTTTGTGGTGGCAGTTTCAAAGGCCACCAAAGTTTTTTCATATACGTTATTTTTCACTACAAATAACTCCTTTTAACTATACTAAATACGGAAACATTTTACTTAGCTGTCAATTACGATCTTTTATGCAGACCTTTCAAATTGCCTAGCACAGGATTGACACTGAAGAAAAAAACTAGGATTATTTTTTTAAAGTTATACTTAACGTTTTAAAGTCGTTTTGTTTCCATGCATTTCTGTTGAGTTATGTTCTGGTTTTTGATTGGTTTGCATTGTTTTTATGTCGTATGAAATTTATGGGGTGTATGCTTTTAACATACTGCCGTGCGAATTTTCTATATTTTTCTGAACAAATTTTATAAACATTAATCCGTAGAAAATAGTTGAATGTTAATTTAATTAAAAAGATAATGATATTAACCTAATAATGTGTCAAAGATTAAAATGAATATGTTGTAGGATTTATTTTGTCTTTAGCGCAAGATATGCTAGTATTATTTTCCCTACCGCTTAACAATTAACCAAAACCATTTCGATGTAAATTTTTTAACGTTCATACAAATATCTAAAGCAAGTTCTAAAATCCGCTTTGAACGTTTTATGAATATACAAATATTCCAGCCACAATTTGTTATCTCCTCTATGTCACTAATATTCACTAAATTCACTTTCGCGCGTTTTTTTGAAGCCCGGGCCACGAATTCCCACTTCGAATTTATTACCATAATACACAAATGTCTAATCTTCTTACTAAAATTATAATCCAAATTTTCTGCGACGCTGCCATGTCGCCGGTACGGCTAAAGTTGTCGTATTTAGTGGGGCTTTTCAAACCCGTAGAACCTATACAGAGTTGTATATCATTTACACACAACGACTAGAGCGCCAACTACAGTACGATACCGTGAACCCTGAAGCGTATGTTTTTAGAGAGTAACATGTAAATATGAAGCACAAGCAAAAAATTAGGTACAGTTTTCTTTAACTTCGGTGTGAACGTAGGAAAGCTTTATACACGTTTGTATTTACGAAGCCCGAAGGTGGGCTTCGAATGCCCGTGCAATATGACATTTCGGGCTTCCGAATGACGGAAGATGTATATATATATATATATATATATATATATATATATATATATAGAAGATTTAATAGCAATAATTCACGAACCAAACTGGTGGTAATATATGCCGGTTCGAGTCGACAGCACGTGTCAAAAGTGTAAAGGGAACTCAATATCTCCAAAGATCTGTACATTTTGCCGCTGTGAAAATTTTCACAAAAAGGTTACGAACAAAAGATAATTAATACACAAACCGTTTTGCATCATCTAAGAGAAGAGTACGAAAGAAGGTTGCAAAATAATTTGTTTTACTTTTCTTTGGTATTTTTTTCAATTGCTATGTCTTAACGTTATCCACTAATAGTCAACCAACGACGACGACGACAGAGAGATATTATCCAGAAGAGCGCAGTTATAATTTTGTTTTAATTAATAATAGACGATATTATATTTTGAGATCTGTAAATTTAAGGACATTTCAAGACACTGGTTATAATGTATGGTTTCACATACATTATGATTTAATGAAACCTGACAAATATGTAAAGCCAAAAGATAAAATATTTGATTTGGCTAATCAGCAAATAGGTCTAGTCCCTCACTTGAAAGACAATGTATCAAACAAAACATATGTTCTTGTGAATATTAAGGAACCTGCAGATATATCTTGCAACTGGTATACTGTCAGATATTTTCGAAATAAAAACATTTATCTTGAAAATAATCCTGTAGCACTAAAAGATATTTTTAGTGCACATTCCACTGTTTACAGCACTGATCAGACAGAATTAGGAGACATATTTAGTGTAAATTCTACTGTTTAGAGTACATGTCAAATTATATATTTTTTATTATAAAACTCTGTACGTAAACAAAATGGATTTTGAAAGAATAATTTTTTTATGTCAAATATGTAATTGTTTAGTACAAAACATATTAATAAGCAGTTTAAACATAGAATAAAATTATTAAAATATTGTAATACTTGTTTAACGCATTATGTATTTGGTATAAATAGTATTAGGTCTATGATTTTAATGTTAAAATAGAACAGTACAAGAATATAGAAATTAAAATTCAAAAAAACTACTATGGTTTGTTTTATTAGTTTTAATTAGTGGGTGTGATGTAAATTCACGTGATTTTTACTCACCAGTGGAACAATAATTTAGAACAAAAACGCGAATAATAAATTTTAACCTCATTATGACGCTTCAAAGCCTACCTCTTACATCATGTTCTTGGATGCTACCAACTTATACGGTGCAGCCATGTCTCAACATCTCCCACAACAGGTAGTTTCAAATGGTTAGACTATTAGAGGAACTTAAATACTTTGAAGTAAAAAGTTAATTTTTAAAAAACAATTTTATTTGAGCGGGAGTGAAATTTTTACTTTCTTCTTTTAAGCATCGATAATGCTCTATCAAGGTAGAATGAAATCTTTCCAGGGGTGAATTTGAATTACTGTGTGTAGTGTAATGAAGTTCTATTTTGTACAATTTACAAAAATCTTCAAGTTCTTTATTTTTAAATTCGGTTCCGCAATCTGTAGTAATTTTTAGAGGTAATCCATGATGAGTAATGAAATTTAGGACGTTTTCGATTACTGCCGGTCCTGTAAGAGTCCTTAAATGATACGCATGGCCGTATCGTGAAAATGTATCGATTATTGTCAAAAATGATTCGTTGGATATTTTAAAAGTATCCATGTGTATGTGTTCAAGAGGTTTTGAACTGGTGGGTGTAAGGTTAAATTTTATTACTGGTGGGTTCCTATCATGTTTATTTTTTAAACATGTTTCACAGTTATTAACAAAATGTTTCTTCATTTGATTTATGCCTCTATGACTTGTTTTTGTTGTATCGTATATTTCGAGTTTTTCTTTCTGTTCATTTAATGTTTCGATATCTTCTAAAAATTTCGAACATTAGACTAGTTTGAAAGATGCATTTTTGAAAATGTTTTGTAAAGTGACTGTGAAAAATTCGCCTAATTTCGAAGATCTGAAATAGATAGCATATGTCGTTTTTGGGTCCATAAATTCTTTTAAGAGTTTAATGATATCGGTTTGGGTATTCCTTTTGGATATGGTTAAATAAAGTCTAGTATTTTCGAAAACTTTTTCGAATTTACATTTGATTTTATCGATATCTCCATTTGTTATTATTATTTGATGTTTAAACGTATTTAAGGATCTCTCAGAAATAGGAATATAGTGTTTTCTGGAGAAGAAGGCACGGTTTCTAGATAATCTTGATTGTTTTTATCTGGGGGTTTTCTTGGAAGCTTTATTTGCACATCTGATATTATTTTTGTTTTTGGATTTTCACGTAAATGAGGTTGTAAAATTTCGTTAATCACTGATCTACTGGCGGTAAATCTTAAAGGTTATCGAGAAAATCATTTAATAAATTTTCTGTAGTATCCTAACAAGCCTAAAAATGATTTTATGTCACGTTGTGTTTTGGGTATTGGAAATTTTTGAATAGCAGCGATCTTTTTACTATTGGGTTTAATTCCGTCTGCCGTTACATGTTCGAGAAATTCAACTTCTCTACGTAAAAACTCGCATTTGTCAAGTTGAATTTTTAGGTTTGCTTCGCGTAGTTTTGCTAACACTAATTTTAGATTTTAAATATGTTCTAAACCGGTGCTAAATATTATAATATCGTCCATGAAAACCATACAAATTTTATTTTGCACTTCTTTAAGGACTTCGTCCATGACCCTTTGAATAGTAGAGGGTGCGTTTTTGAGTCCGAAAGGCATAATGCCCATTATTTACTGTGAACGCGGTCTTTTCTATGGAGCTTTCTTCCATCTCTATTTGGTGGAATCCGCTCGCTAAGTCTAGGGTTGAAAAATATTGTGCCCTACCTAATTTATCGTGTTTGTCTGTGATATTCGGAATCGGATAGCGGTCATCAATACTTTTTTCATTGACATTACGGTAATCCTGAACTATTCGCCATTTTTGCTTACTAGAGGCGTCAATCTTTTTCGGGACAATCCAAATGGGTGAAGACCAGAAGCTGCACGAAGGTCTTATTATGCCTACGGGAATGGGTTCTGTTAATGTCACAAAAATAGTTTTGTTGGAATTGTTTTGAATTTCTATTGGGGCAATTCCGTTTTTCGAGTGGGTCAAAATTTGGGGAATTAAATGACCGTTGATTGTGCCTGCTTTAGTTAAAACATCTCCTTCGAAAATGGTGACTGGGATATTTTTAATTATTTTTTCATTCAGATTTAACGAGAACGAAAAATTCACGTCTTTCGGTTGCCTATATTTAAATTGTATTTCAATGTTTTTGCTTACTAATGTTTTATTTACTAAATCGATATTTCAATTGATGTTTATGAGATCTTGTAAACCTATAATACCGTCGAAATAATCATGAAAATCGAACAATATTAAATATCATTGATTTAATTTAATTTAATTTGTTTTAAATTCCGCAAAAGCTTGTATCGAAGCCTGAAAACGTGTGGTTTGGCTACCGATTGCTGTTTTTATTATATTGTTACTTTAATATATACAGTTTGGGTAAAAATTTCCGCTATGGATGGTTTTAGAACAGAATAATTTTTTTATGTCAAATATGTAATTGTTTAGTACAAAAAATATTAATAAGCAGTTTAAACATAGAATAAAATTATTAAAATATTGTGATACTTGTTTAACGCATTATGTATTTGGTGTAAATAGTATTAGGTCTATGATTTTAATGTTAAAATAGAACAGTACAAAAATATAGAAATTAAAATTTAAAAAAACTACTATGGTTTGTTTTTAGTTTTAATTAGTGGGTGTGATGTAAATTCACGTGATTTTTACTCACCAATGGAACAATAATTTAGAAAAAAACGCGAATAATAAATTTTAACCTCATTATGACGCTTCAAAGCGTACCTCTTACATCATGTTCTTGGATACTACCAACTTATACGGTGCAGCCATGTCTCAATATCTCCCACAACAGGTAGTTTCAAATGGTTAGACTATTAGAGGAACTTAAATACTTTGAA
This sequence comes from Kuschelorhynchus macadamiae, assembly GCA_030620095.1. Classification (NCBI taxonomy): domain Eukaryota; kingdom Metazoa; phylum Arthropoda; class Insecta; order Coleoptera; family Curculionidae; genus Kuschelorhynchus; species Kuschelorhynchus macadamiae. The sequence goes on from JAUTXW010004341.1 coordinate 61,778, forward strand.
GTAAAAAGTAATTTTTAAAAAACAATTTTATTTCTAAAATATGTCTTAACAGTAAGAGTTTAAAGATGAGAATGAATTACATAATAATGATTAAATATATGTTAACTTCGGGCCTGGGAATCTGCATCAGCAAATCGTCATCCGTTCTTGAAATCGCTATCGTGGGAATTACAGCAGTTTCCATACATGTAAATAGGATGCCGACGTTCAAAGTTTTGATTTAAACGTAGCCAAAGATACTTGTTATATTTTAGAAGCTGATCGATCTTGAAAAATTTGATAAAACATGTTTTTGGTGCAACGTGACTTGTATTCGATTGCAGGAAAAAAAAGGCAAAGGTTGTGCAACGTGACCTAATATTTGATAAAACATGTTTTTACTGCAGTTCATCAAGCCATTGCTCTCAAACCAAAGTACAATGTAGGTGACCACGTGCTTATTTCAAAATTTCGTGGAGTTTTCGACAAGCACTACCGTCCTAATTGTGTTTTTCTTCAACAATAATAATAAATAAACAAAGAAGTAAGTAAATATTGAGGTAGATAAATAATATTTTCTGCCAAAATTATAATTATACAATATTGAACTGTCACCTTAATCAGCCAAATTCCACTGATTAATTTAATTCTCCGTTAACTCAAATTTAATGAAGAATGTGTCAAATTGGCTTTGTGCAACCTATTTTTTGTTTTAACGAAGCATTTGTCAAGTTAACCAAGCAATAGCTAATCAAACGTTAAAATAACAAAATTTGATTAGTTAGTAATTCGTCAAGGGTTTAATGCCACGTTACCTATTTAACGAGCTTTTTTGCAACCGGCTGTTAGTTCGCAAGTTATGTTTCGCTTATGTTACTGTCATTTTGTAATTGTGACATTTAGAAAAAATATTTGTCAATTGTTGAAAATGTCATCTTAAACCTTTAACTTTAAAAGTTAGACCCGGGGTGCGATTTTGCACTTATCATTTCGTTAGTTAACGAAAATTTTCTCCGTTCGGAAAGCTGTTCGGCATGACAATCGGATTTTCCGATCCTGGTTCGTTAAACACCAACCGACTACTAAAGCCGCCATTTTCTAAATTTACTGCCTTGGAGTTTCATTTCGTAAGATAAAAAGTAGTTTTGATTACTTGAAAGGTAAACCATGTTATATTAGCATATGCATCATACCGTAAATAATCAACAGATGCCAAAATATTCAAGAAAATCATGAAAACATGGAACCTCCAAATAGGCAGAGAAGATACTCGTAAACCCTTCAAATTAAACAAGGTAAGCTAATCTGTTTAAAAAATATTATCTATGTCATATTATTACGAAACCTGTATATTTTAGTTATTAATGAATCATTATTTTTAATTCAGTGAATTCTTCTTTCTTGATCATTTTGTTAAAAGTACGGGAAAACATAAAACGCTATCCTCAAAATGTACTTCTTTTGAAGAAATATTTAACAAAGTTATGAATATTCTGTTTAAATATTAATTACATTATTAGCTATATGGTGCAAAATTCTATATAACGTATTTTATTTTTAAAAGAAAAGGGACCTATGTTAATATGTATTCCATCTATTCTAATCCAGCACCGCGGCTGTTATGCAACCACATAAACATCATACATTTCTCCGCCTTTGAAACGGGGCCCGCCTTCCACAGAAAAATAATATAATAATATAGGCGAAATGCGTTCTTCGGGAGAACAAAGCGTTTTAAACTTAGAGTAAGAATAAAAATCTTACTCTAGGTTGTAATTGCCCGTTGTTACTGGGGAATGGCCCTCCCTATTTTAAGAATAGGCAGTATTTTATTTATTTTGGTCTCTCGTAACCTAACCTAACTTTTTTTAGTTCACAGATACACAGTAAACAAGTCGAACAGCTGATGGATCACTTGCGGAAACATAACAGTGGTTTAATAATGGTGTATTTAAGTATTGCAAAATTGAACACAAATACCAGTAACTAGGAACCAATTTAAGAATAATATTTTCTATTGATGGAAAGACTAAAGAAGCAATAAGGGCAGTTGAATCTAGATTATCATAATACTGTTACAGGTAGGCATGAATTTGTATATTTTTAAGCAAATAGAATGTACTTGCTAAAATTATATTTTATTGTTTATGTCGAGGTCTATGTATAACTTGTAAACAAAAGTATTCCTTAACAGGTATTATCAAAGAAAATTTATAGTGTAAGCTATTATTTTCTTTGGTATTATATATTTTCACTGTTGAGGGCGAAATGAAATAATCTTTGTTTTTCTTTAAAAGAACTATAGTTGGAATTATATAATGTTATAATTATTAGAGTAGGGAAATAATTAGTTATATTATATTACACAGTATGTGGTGTATGGAACATTTATTGATTATAGCAATATTTTTACTTTTTTGCAGAATATGACCCTAAAAAGAAGAGAATGATACAAGAAAGTATGTCAAGTATTTGATACAGTATTTTCATTTACCTTTCACATACTTAGTCAATATAAGGAAGAACAATCACCGAAGCACAATTACAAATTCCTCGATAAGCTATTTTGTTGATTCAAATTTGAACTCGACCATTTTGATTGTAGAAGATATATACCTGTGTAAGTATTAATTGTAATTATTTCTTTTTATAAACTTACTATAATATTAGACTTAAACAGATTAGGCTAGTATAATTCATAAGCTTATGTTTAGCAAAGTCTACTGCAAAACATACCTATGAGTTCGTTATTATAACAAATTATCAGTTTACAGTATCAAACAGAATTTAACACTTGAAACCTTGTTTAATTTGACTAATTGTTTTTGCACTGATATTCTGTCGGAAAACAGCAGCAAGATAATGCATAGCAATTCAACTGATGAATGGTGCACTTATTTTTTTATTATGTCATCCATTAAACTTTGTGCTAGACACCTCATTATGTTTTATATGTTTGTCTAATTTCTTACAGTGTGATACAAATATGTTTGAAGTGTTTGTTTTTCCTTGGGTTTGCTAATTGCAATTTTTAATGTGTATTTTTAAATTAATCTTTTGTTCAAATCTATGAATCGCTTTTGAAGTTTCACATCACAATAAAAATATTCTATTTAAAAAAATAACTATTATATGACTTAATAAGTTCATTATGTTTAATGGAATTTATTTGTTTATTCCTATGTAAAATTGTACAGGGTGCCTGATTATATTTTAAATGTTACGTACCCTAGAGGCCTTATGCTATGAGTTATCAGAAAACTTTAAATACAAATGTTTTTGGGTTTGAACAAAATCGTTATTCATTAATCATTCTTGCCGATTATAAATATACTAGGTTTAAACTTTATCTCTAAAGATAATAGAGAAATTTTAGAAAAACCCTGCCATAAGAGGCAATGTGTAAGAGAGAGATGGAGAAAGCTCCCAATATAGTGGAGTCAGTTGGAATACATTGCTTCTTATGATAGGGTTTTTCTTAAATTTCTTGATTATCTTTATAGATAAAGGTCTTAAACCTAGTCCATTATTAATAATCAGCAAGAAGAGACCATTTGAGGTGTATCTATTATACAGGGTGTGCCTTTTAAAATAACGCAGTTGATGCCCATTTGCTAAATTTCCGATTATCTTTTGTTTGTTTTTCTTGTAAATTGACCAAACCTAAACACTTTTATATTTAAAGTTTTTTGATAACTCATAATAAAGTCTCTAGGGTACTGTTTAAAATACAACTAAACATCCTGTACATAAAATCTTTATAAAATATCAGGTATGTTAAAAATTAAAAAAAACTACATATATATACATAAAGGAACAAAAGTGAACCAAACTTAATTTTGGAGAAAAAATTATACACCATATACATTATACCTATATCATGAAGAAACCTTATTTTTTGTAAGTTAAGTTAACTATGTTTACCATTTTTGACCAGAAGAGGTTATTTCAAATCCATTATTATGTAATTCTGGGATACCTTGTTAGGTACTGGAAGAAACTAGGTTGCTGAAAGTACATTTTGTAAGGATATATTAAATATTTATACAGGATGTCCCAAAAATGTTGTATAAGGTGCAGCTGCTGTTTTTTTTATTATGGACTATTTTTTTTTATTAAAGAACAAAACGTCTGGTTTATATGCAATTTGGTAAACTGAGGTTTAATACCTTAAAAAAGACTATACATGAACCTGTTTCGTTTTGTTTAAAATTTTATTTTTTAAACTTCAATTTACTTGAAACATCTTTATGTTGCCTTTTTTAATCATATCAAATAAAGTATAACTGACTTAAGTCTATGAAAATTAAGATTACTCACAGTGAAAACTGTATTTTGTAACAAGAAACATTTTTTTCTCGATTTTTTCTTCAGAATAACTTTATTTTATAAATTCAATTTTGTCTCTATTTTGTAAGATTTGGAGGTGATCATGGTATCTATTGTTCAGAAAGTCAAGAACTACAACATATATAAAATGTAGAGAATTTCCCTCAAGCTAGTTTTATAAGATTTATGTGTAGTCCTGGTAACTACCTCGCTATTCACCCTTTCTTATAGGCTTTGTTCAGTATAATTTTTAGAATACCTATTGGCATTGTGGATTGTGACGTATAAATGACGAACTTAAAGATGGAAATATTTGGACAATATTCAGATCTCAATTTTTGTCAAACAAAAATTAACATATTTAGTTACGGTTTTCGACACTGTCTAGCAGGCGCGTAACTAAGGGGGGCATAGGGGAGGTGATGTCTTTTTTTTGGGATATTGCATGGGCGCCCGCAGAACCATAACTGATGAAAAAAAAAACCAAAAAAGGTCATGCATAGTTCATTTGGTATATAAATGTAATTTATATATGTAATATACAATATTTACATTTTCCAGGGGAGGCAAGTGTCCCCCTCCCCCCTTCCCCCCATTCAGTAACAGGAGTCTAGGGACGCCTCTACGGTCTAGCACTAAGTTTATAGCCTAGAGGATGTTAATGCAGGTCTTCAATAAGTTGTTTTACAGAGTGTTTTGTAAAACACTTGTAAAAAAAAGTTTTCCTTGTTTTTTTTTAATTCTTTAGTTTTTTTTTGTACAGGTTGTTTTCAACGAAATTGTAATTTTTTTTTTCTCAACTTTTGTATCCCTTATACTATTATTTCTTACCTCAGTTATGAATAAAGGTAATGTCTCTAAATTTATAAATGCGACTGTAGTACAGGGCTTTCATTTATATTTTGACACCTAGTTACATCTTTAATTATAGAAAATTAAAAAAAAAACTTTAATTTCAAAATTTGTAGGATTATTCCTGTATTATGGTCTAAGAATATCAAATATTTCTAAAAATTATTGAAAAGTGGAAAAAACTACATAACATGGATTTTTTAAATTTGACACCTTGAATATTATCATCTAATTAAATTAGTATTTTCATACCGGTTATAAATATATGAGTTCAGAGAGAGAGAGAGAGAACTAATATCTTTGCCCCTTATGAAATGGCTTTTATCAATTTTTTGGATAATCTTTAAAGATATAGGTACCAAACCTGATATAATTGCTAACTTCAGATTCATTTAATGTTGCATTAAATGGGGCCAGCTAAAAAAATATAGGTTAAGTAATTTCTTCTATTCAGTAATATTTTGTATTCTTAGAAGATAATAGTGAAAAAATCCTACAATTATTCTGTTTTTATTTTCTATAGTTAAAGCTGTATCTAGTTGTCAAAATATAAATAAAAACATTATACTTATAAAAAACTGTTTTGCATATTTTTTACTTTCAACTAACTTCAAACTCATCATTAGAATTCATTAATATCTATGTACATTTAAATAATAACAGACCTTTTTACCATTATTTAATAAGTTTCATTAATTTTTAAACTCTCAAATAACCTTTTGATCTGATGGATCATGAAAGTTAGTTTAAAGTAAAAAGTTCACAATAGAATGGGGTAAGAAACAATTGTTTGATGCATACGGGAGCTAAGAAAAACAACATATCCAGAAAAATTTACATTTTGGTGAAAACACCCTTTATATAAAAAAAGTTTTTTGGTATTCGGGTGTGAATTATCGTGGGTAGAAAAGAACAATATAATATTTCGTTTTGTAATAGTCATTGTGTGTGTATAAACATTTTGTGAAAATGACAAGGGCTTAGATAATACTCTGTGTAACAGATTTCTTGTGGCCTTTTGCATTTTCGATGCGATAAATCCAACATATAGTGCTAGGCATTATCGAAAACTACAACTCAATATATAAATTCTGGTTGAAAATTAGTAAACTTGAATTTTGTCTACAAATTTGGACATCAGTACCTAAAATTAATTAATTATGTAGGGGTTATGGTTATATTGAATAAAAAAAATTGGGTTGAGGTACTATACATGCTGTTGGTTACAAACACAAGTTTAAAAAGCCATATTTGTATGGATATTCTTCATATTTTCTTAAGGGGAATATGCTTCTTAAGTATTGCTTTTAATTTTTAACGAAAATTGGAAATATACCTATTTTATCAATAACGAAGTTTTTTTAATAGCATATTTACAGCTGATTTTTCAAAAAGCAATTTTTTTACAATATTTTTTCTTTTTTTTAGGTATTTCAAGTCTCAGTGTGAGTCCTTTGGACCCTTTGTAAAAGAAAATGGTGTGTACTTACATATCACCAGAAATCAGCAGCAATGAAAACTAATTTCAGCTTGTAACAACTTGAACAATAAAAACATGTCCAATTGTAATATTTTTTTATTTAGTGACAAATATAGACTTGATTTTCACTATAAAATATCGCAACACTGTTAAAAAAAAATTAAAGAAGTTCCAGTCAATTTCATAATAATCAAAATGGAAAATTATTTCATTTATATCTTAAAGATTTATGACTATACTTAAATCTAAAAAAATAATTTTATTTAGGCGTTTTATAGATACAGATTTACAGGGCTATAGAAAGTCAGAGATTGATACCATTATGAAATTAGTTATGGGTGGTATTATATATGAATCTTTAAACAAATTTCCAAAAGTTAAGGTATGAACGTAGAAATATTTATTTTTCAGTTCCAACTGTTTCTTTTGGTAGTTATGTAAACTCTCCAAACGTCAATTTTTAGTTTTTAGACGATAAAATTACTCTATTAGGTATAGGATCAACTGTGCAGTAATTTTATTACTTTTAATGCAATGAAAAAAATGCAAAGTAAATTTTCTTCTTCCCAATCATATGGTAATTATCAGTATCTTTGAAATATATAGAGAGTGACAAAATATCTATTTTTATTAAATGAATACCCTGTCTATTTTTTACACCTATGAAAAGCTAAAAAATATCTTTCCAAAAAACTTCATGCCAAATTTTCTGATATACCCACCTATGATATTTAAAAAACTAAAATTAATACCTTCCTGCAAATGGCCATATTATTTTTGAATATATAAATTTCGTAACAGTTACAAATAGAGTATTTCTTAAAAGGGCTATACAGAGCATTCCATGTAAAAAATTACACTGTGTGTAATATTTTTTAGTACGAGAAATAATAAAAATATTAGAGAGGGACTACTTTAGATGGCAATCAATTTCCCTCGTACAGATTGTCTGCATATTCAAATAATTTATTAGCCCGTCATTTACTTTTGTCATACAAGATTCGGACTAAAATTTTACCAGTCTGTCTCTGTTTCTCACTTGAGTTTTATGCAATTTTATTTCATTAGGCCGCCATTTTGTTTCGCCATATTCTATATACCAAAATGTTTCCATTCCGTTGAAAACTTAAATTTAGCTGGATAAGTAGTTTTTAAGCTATACTGCGTACAGACAGAAGTAGGAAAACATGGGGCCCAAGCACCCTAAAATGCAAAGTTCTGCAAAATTTTAAAGGGTTAATTTTTCATTTTTTACCCTTTTAAACTGATCTAAATTCTGGTGGTTGCCCTTCTTCAATAAGGACTTTTATTTATTTTAAACTTTATAATTAAATGGGAAAAGTATTAACTTCTATTTGTTTATTTTTCTAATGATTTAATAAATCCTATTATGTATTTTAATAATTTTAACACATAAGTGTGTAACTTATTTTATTAAGACCATATTACCATTTTATTAAAAATCGTCTTAAAATAAACAATACATTTGGAAAAATAAAAAACATATTCTTATTACCAATTCAATAGATAAATATAGAAAACAAATGTATCAGAAATTAAAGTTGGAAGTTTCATTTTGAAAAAATATTTAATTCAGAATAAATATAACATTTTGACTAGTACGTCTAAAACTAGTCCACTCTAATAAAGATATGTATGCATTTATCACTACAGTACATTGAATTTGTAGACAATAAAGAAAAAAAACTTAAGCTCTATCTCAAAATATGGCTTACTAAAGTATTCAACAATTGTCTGTTAAAATTATTAGATTTTAGCTTAATGTTGATTCTTTAACAAATGTTTGCTTAGTGTCCTATTTATTTAAAAAGGTGTTATGTATCTTAAAATAGTTATTTCCTACCTCGAAATACCAGACAGTGTCTTTAAGAATATCATATTCTCTAATGTCTCTAAAATATCTGGAAATACAAGTGCAAAAATATTATATTACGCCTTTATAATAAGGTATAATAACATTAAAATCTGTTCTGGAAAAGCACAATATAATATCCACTAAAATGTTCACTTTTTTCACTGCACTCACATGTAGCGATTAATTAAAGACAAATTTAGGTCTCTTGAAATCACCACTTATTTGTTAACTTCTGTTTTATTAGAATATTAGTAGGTATTAGGTACAATATTATTCACCATCACCAATTGATGCCAACAATGCTGCTATATCTTCCATTTTAGAAGTATAACAAACACAAATATTAAGGATCTCCAGGCAGACCTTAGTAGCTTCAGATTTTTAACTCTTCATCACCTTTTAATTATTTCCAAAATAATAAAGTATACTTAATTAATTAGGCCAAACAAATGTGTCGTTTTTTGCTCAACGTCAACAAAATAATTTTTAGGTTAACAGTAATTGTCAAATCGTAACGAAAAACTGGCCTACTTGACGTCAAAAAATACATTCAATTTTCCATTTAGGAAATGGATGCTACTTCCAACCTTTGTCAGTTGTTTCGCTAAATCACGTGATTTAGCTATTCGTTAACTAACGAAATGATAAGTGCAAAATCGCACCCCTGGTCTAAACTTAAACCTCTTTAGTGAATACGGTTGTTAATGTTTACATTTTTCCATTCCAAGTATTTATGTGATATTAAATTGGTCATTGAACAAGTTTTTAGTTTAGAAGAGCATGTTTTAAACATTTTTATATATTTTTACTCTTATTACTTTACCCTCGTAAAAGAGAAGTATTATAATCCCAGTATTATAAAACCACCCTCCGAGATTTTTTCGGAACTTTTCAGGGTCTCTAGATGCCGGAAAACAAATTTTCTCAATAACGTCCGTCTGTCTGTGGGTCTATCGGCCTGTCTGTTCGCGGCATAGCTAATTGACTTCAAATTTTGGTCAAAAATTAAAGTCATATGGGGATGACTTGGTAATATTTTGGTAAAAATCCAATGTCAAAACAAAATGGCGGCCTAATGAAATATTAAAAAAATGATTACTAAAAAATCATGCAGTAATCAACTGGTGAAATGGTGGTACGAATCCAAGATGGCGAAGCAAAATGGTGGCTTAATAAAATATTTAAAAACTAAAAACTGAAAAAACTATTTAATAAATTGATTACAGATTTTGTGCACGAATTTATTGTGATAAAGAGATGAACTAGTAAAACTGTGGTATGAATTCAAGATGGCGGAACAAAATGGCGGCTAAATGAAATGTTTTTGATCCGAAAAAAATCCAGGTTTTTACATATCTTTACGTTTCAGCGTCCCTAGATTCCGAAAAACATATGGTTTTCAATTCTATTGGTCTGTCTGTCGGTCTGTTTGTCTGTCAGTTCGAGGGGTAGCTAAAAACTACTTACCCGATTAATTTCAAATTTTGGTAGAAAATTGAGGGTTATGTGGGGATGACCTGGTAATATTTTGGTAAAAATCCAATATGACGGAACAAAATAGCCGCCTAGTGAAATGTTAAAAAAAAATATTACTAAAAAACAAATCCAATTTACGTCAAATTTTGCACAAACATTTACATAGGAATTAACCTGTAATATTTTAGTACGAATCTAAGACAGCAAAACAAAATGGCGACCTAATAAATTATTTAAAAATCAGCCTGAAAAACTACTTATGGGATTAATTTAAAATTTTGGCAAGCAATAAGTGAGATATAGAGATAAACTGGTAAAATTGTGGTTCGAATTCAAAAACGGAAAACAAAATGACGTCCAAATAAAATGTCTAAAAAATTAACAGGTACGAATTCAACATGACGGTACAAAATGGCGGTTTTAAAAAATACGTAAAAACGAATTCAATTTATTTTAAATCATGCCCAAAAATTAAATATAAAATATTGGTACGGATCCAATATGATGGAGCAAAATAGCCCCCAATAAGAATGTTTGAAGAGACAGTATACTAAATGGCTATGTGCGGATCTAAATTGAGTTACACTTTACTATTCCTATAAAAGGAAAGATTCATAACGAGGGAAGTTCCGTGTAAAAGAAATTTACCGATTTTTTTATATGAGTTTACTAGAAGCGATGTTTTTCAAATTTATTTCTACATATCATACAAACTGAAATGAGTATAGTGAAGTATAAGTGAAGTAGAAATCATCGCTTCATAGATTTTTCCAGACCTTGATTTAACTAAATTTGCTTACTTTTGTAAACTGTTTTAGGTCAGTGGGGCTCATCCCTGTTAGCTCTTGGTGCAGTATATTCAGGATGTAATCGAGAAGCTGTTGTTGTTCTATTTGTCTTAGCTTTGTTCGTTAAATCTCTCTATTATATGACGATGACAAATAATATCAACGAATTGTCAAAAAATTACGGTGGCATTCTGTTCGCCATAAACAATGGACTAAACTCATTAACCGGCGTGATAGGAGGAGTCATCGTTGGAGCTGTTACGAAAAATGTAAGATGTTTTAATACCCATTTGCTGTAATAGGGATAGATTTATTGGTTAATAACCGACTTATTTTGAAGAACTTCGTTTTTTGATCAAAAGTGTTCGACTGTCGAAAATATAATATTATGGGCTTTAGCAAAATATTTGTTCTATTAACAACTATATAGCAATAACATAAAAACTTTCTTTTTAACAGGAAATTGTAATTTACTCAGTTGATCTGTAGGCAAGTCCACGTGAGTAAAAGAAACCTCTTTATAACCTACCTTAAATTTCTACTGTGTGTCACACCAGTGCCTTGCAAATATATTAATAATAAATTCAGTCTATGACGACTCGCTGACTCAACTGAGGTTTTTCCATGCTATGAACCCTTTATCCCAATAGCTTGCTAATGTTTTAGTCTTCAGGATTAAGGAAAATAATGATACCTATAATATAGAGAGGTCATCTGGAGGAATAAAGCTAAAAATAGCTCAATATTGAGAAGAGCAGAGTCGGATTGATGCATCGAGACACCGAGAAATTTCCTGGTGGGCACTTGAAAATAGAGGAAAGCATGGACCTCCCAGATCTACGCATATTTTTAATTGTGTTAACCTTTGGTGAACAATTGACAAATTCTCTAAACGGCCTATTTCCAACGGATCGAAAAAAAAACTTCGTGATACAGAGTAGTGTTGATACTTAACCAAACAATTTCATGTTTACCTCTATTATTTCCATATTTTACAATAAGACGATTATCACTAAGAATTCATAATAGGGACTAATTAATATTTCTCGGAATCCCCTCAAAGCTTCGAATCTTTACAAGATTAATGGCCAAAGTGTACGAGTTAAATATCGGGCCGAAGGAAAGACGTTTTTAAAAATCAATTTTATTCTTAAAAACACACCGAATTTAACAAATTTGAATAAATTTGAATTACGAGTTTAAAAGTCACTTATATTTATAGCATTTCGTTATCTTACGTACGTGGTGGTAGAATATATGAAGTCAGCGGTTAAGCAAAACGTAATTTCTCCACCCCTAGCAGGGCACATACACTTTTAGAAATTTCTATGACCTAAATTATTATATTATCTTCATTATTAATATTATTATTCTTATTTTGTTTATATTTCATATAAATAGGACATAAATACTTCCATAGTAAGATTAAAATTAAAATACAAACTATACTTTATAGTAAAACGGCCCAAAAACTTGGTTTATTATAGTATATAGGGTTGTTTAAAAGTTTAGAATTTTCAACTTTTTGAAAGTTAAGTTCTTCTTGTAAAGAGTCTATTTTATTAAAATTTACATTATTTAAATTGAACAGTTTTACTTTCTTATAAGGAATTTTATTTGTATAATTAAAAATTACTTTTGGTAATGGAATATTCTGAAATAAGCGTTTATTATTTTTATAAGCTTGTATATTGATATCACCTAATTTTAAACTGCAAGGAAATCTTAATTCTAATAAATAAGTTCCATTAAATAGTACGTTATTTTGCGAATTTTCGCACGACTCTATTCCTATCAGGTCATTAACGGTAACTAGTATCCATTTATTTTCGTCAATATTTTGAAGTTGCATATAATCAATATCTATGGGTATTGGATTGCAATTAGAACTATTATGTTGATATCTTATTAGTTGAATTTCGCAAGGAGTATTTTTATAGAAGTTTTCTGAATGGATATGTGTACATAGATATTCATTATTAGAAATATATTTACATGGTTGATTCGAGTATCCAAAATTTACTTTATTTATTAGTAAATACTCGAAATTTGGTACAATTATTTTATATCATTCCTAGTGGGTAAAGGAAACAGTTGATATAAATCATTTTATTTTTCTCTACCAAAGGAATTTCTACAATAAATATAACTTCGTTATCTTTGATATAACTCTTTATTTCTAGCGTGTTTTCTATCTTTAGGATATTATCTATAGATGGTTCAAATGGCAACTTTTCAACTCCTAATTTGGAATTTATCTCTTGCAGTGGCGGCTCGTGAGTATATTGAAGGGTGAGGCTACATGAGGTTAATTTTGTTTAAATGTGAATAAATTTCCACGTCACCCATGAGGTATTATTCTGCGACGCGTTGACCTTTTTTTTTAATGGAGGTCATCGCCAATAGCCCTATTAAACCATTAAAAACTAAAAAAATAAACTCTAAAAAAAGTAAATAAAAAGTAAACAAAACAAGTAAAATATGTACACCTATCACTAAAATATAGCGGTGATTGCGATAATAAAAACATAATTTAGTATATTAAAACTTAAAATAAATAGTTGTATGAAATAAGATAAAAAAACTACTTTTTCTACATTAAATCTATACGTCTGTCTTTTAAGGTTGCAAATTTATCTATAATTTGGTCGTAAAAGTTTTGGTCTTCACTAAGTTCTGACAGTAATTCCTGCTCTATTGACATCATTGCTAAACCCGAAAGCCGTTCTTGTGTCATTGTGTTTCTTAGGTAGGTTTTGATCCGTTTAAGACATGAAAAATGGATCGTTCGGCCGATACACTTGTTGCGGGAATAGTTAAAACTAAATTAAAAAGCTTATATGCTTCCGCAAAAATTGCTTTAAAATCTTTAAATAACAAAGCTAGACTTTTTTCGACATCTAAATTTGAAAATTGTTCATCCCAATACAATACAGAAAGCTCATTCTTTAATCTATCTCTGTCAAAAATGTTTGGATAATTTTTTAATAAATTATTTAATAAGTCGTCTGGAAAGCATTTAACATATTCCGAATATTTTGTGCAATCGACTAAAGCAAAGAAATTTAAATTATTTAAATTTTCAAACCGCGTCCCTAATTGAAGAATTATACAATCTATTATTTCGAAATATAATATTTTATATTTAGTAAAAATATCAAAGTCGCTAGAACATTGCCCTCGACGTGTGTTAGTTGGCAGAATAGTGGCTTTTTTAGCAATATTGAAAAGTTCTTTGAAATGGTCCTCGTTTCTAAATTCAATAATTCGTTGCTTGGCAAGGTTTATTTGCGAAATGCAGTAATTTATATCTAAATGCTTTAACTGTAATATTTGAAACAGTACATCAGTGCAACTAAAAATTTGTTTATAAATATGCGTTAAAAGGCAAAATTCGAAATCATTAAAATGCTTTAGAAATCCTTTTGCACCATTAATAGATTCTGTTCCAGAACTTAAGTCATTAATAATAGTTTCAAATACTATAATTAAATTGTCCCATTCATTAGCCACTAAGTTTAAAATTTTAGACCGTGTATACCATCGCGTTTCTACAGCTCGCGGAATTCTTTTACCTACTATCTGATTAAGCACAAAAGACCGTTTTGGTGATTGGTGGAAATAATTTGGTATTCCTAATAAAGTGGCAAAAAATATACGACTTTGGGTAATCAGGTTTGTTCCCTGTTGTAAAACTAGATTTAATCTGTGGGCGCAACAATGAGTAAACATAGCTAAAGGAGCAATAGATCTAACTTTTGTTTGAAGCCCATTTATTTCACCTGCCATAACACTAGCCCCATCGTAACACTGCGCGACCAATTTATTTTTAAAGTCATAAGGCTCTAAGCTGTTTTGTATTAAATGAAAAAGGCTCTCTGTTGTTCTATTATCGCTAACGTCAAAAAATCCTAAAAATCTTTCTTTTAAAGATCCGTTGGTCACATACCTAACTGTTATCGAACACTGTGATTTTTCTGTTATATCAGTACTATCATCCGCAATTACGCCAAAAAAACAACAATCGGTGTCATTGATTTCTTTTTTTATATATTCTTGAATATAGTCATGTATGCAACCAATTAGTTCATTTTGTATAGTCTTAGATTGTCCCGTAAAAATATTACTAAATTTAGCACAATGTTCAGTAAGTTCGGAATTTCTTTTTATTAAGCATGCAAATATTTCCTTAAAATTGCCACGGTTAAAAGAATATCTTGTTTCATTATGACCTCGAAATGCCAAGTCCTGTTTACCCAAAGTAATAGTAACATCAATTAAATAATTTAATAATAAACGGTTTTTTCGAACATTTTCATTATAAACAATTTTATTAAGCCTTGCATTTTCTTGTAGTGCATCCGCAATAGTCGCCCTATTTTGCTCCAGTCTTGTAAGTGCTACTTTTAATATGCTCTCTTGAACTTTCATGCGATTTTACTGCTCGTGAAAAATTTTTTAAATCAGAATATCCGCCCCCTGAACTCCAATTATTTTTGACGCAACCTAATAAAATACAAGGCCAACAATATAAGCTTTCTTTATAAATACTTCCGCATAGCCACCTATAAGTTTCGTACCAAGATATTTGAAAAGTTCTTGAATATTTTTTACCTTGCCTCTTATCGTTAAATATTGCTAAAATTTTCGGCGTCGGACGGCTACCTAATATCTGTTTCTTTTCAGTTTCGCTTCTTCTTAAAAAAGGCGTTTCAATTAATGAAGCAATAATGTCGTGAATAGGATTCATTTCAAAAGCAAAAAGCAAATACAAAAAATGGAACGGTCCAACTTACCAAATCAAAACAAAACAAAAACTTACTCACGCGTATTTATTCACCTTAAAAGACAGAACGCCCTCAATCAGCGATTATCGCAATCTATTTCCTATTTCTTTCTCAGCCGCACGCACCACGTAAAAAGAAGCCGTTGGAATATTTCGCTAGTCATGTGATTTAAATAATCAATAAAAGCATATCCAAGCTACAGATTTATCGCCTCAAGAATGCAATAGAAAACGCGTGCATCGGCAATCGCCATCCCGCTCTGTCGTAATCAGGTGACTCGCCGGCATCGGCACCGGCCGTTGATAAATAGGTCGAAGTCGAAACTTTCCAAGCTAAAATTATTTCGCCTCATTCGAGAGCACTTTCTTTAGGAATGGGTTTGCACGGATTGCACGGTCGGTTTTTTGATGTGGTCAGAATTTATTTTCTAAAATATTTATTATGGGATTATATTTTGTTTTTTTTTTAATGTTATTATGTTGTAAAACTGTTAGAAAGTATATTTCTAATTGGTAATAGATAAAAAGTTATATAAAAAAATTCTCTTTTCCTTTATTTTGGGGGTGAGGCGCGGCCTCAGAGGCCTACCCTGACGAGCCGCCACTGATCTCTTGTAATTCATATATGAACTCTTAATGTTTATTATAGCATTATGAAAGGTATTTAACTTTGCAAACGTAATAGCTAATTCTATTTTTTGTAAAATATCATAAATATTTTGATAGAGGGTAGTTATTTGAGTAAATGTCATTTGAATTCGGAATAGTTGAACAAGATGAGTTTTGTCAAGTTCGATTCAATTTATAGTTGTTATTATTTGCTTTACGTGTGATTCTAAAATAATTTGATTATGTGAAACATTTTTAATAATATTTTCAAAATTTTGTATTGATTTAGTTAATAAACTTGTTTGTTTAATCAAGGCAAATTTTAAATCATGTTGATTTTTTATTAATGAGTCTATATTTTGGTCAATACGTTCAGCGTCATCTCGATCCATGTTGCCAGTTATACTTTTAATTACAGTACCTAGTATAACTAAAACTCGTTTTTGACGTTATTTTCTTGGAAATATTTAACTTATCTGATTATTAATTTTCTGTTTTAAATTATCTGCTATAACATATGAATTATAAAATTCTAACTTATATTGCATGAGATTATTTATATTTTCACGAAGTAAGTTATATTTATGGTTTATGTTATCAAATTCTTGTATTAAGTTTGTCATGTCAAAAATTTGAATAAAAGTCCAATGATTAGTGACCTTTTGTGCATTTCCTATTCGATAAGGAAGGATTCCTGGGTTATTATTTAAGTTGTGGTACCTGGAGGTACCTCCTTGGACGTAGGACCATTTGTAACAAGTGGCTTTTTTAATTCCTTTATATTTATAGTTTCGACTTTATCGGGATATTTTACATTTTTTATTTTAACCCGGTTATGTTCTAACATTTCAATAATTACGTAGGATCCCCTAAATTTGGGTTTATTTTTATTCCTAGCTGACATCTTTTTATAAACTTTTTGGTTTACCTTTTGGGGTTAGTTTTTGCTAAAACTCTCTCTTTGCTTTCATTCGTTTTATCAGTTACTTTTTTATACTTTGCGTCGATTTTATCTTTATGCGACGAAACGTAGTCAGAATAAAACATAGTAGAAATCAAGTCGAGGGGATCCCTGGAATTTGTATGACCTAGGATAATCTCATGAGGTGTAAACTTTGTTACACTGTTTACGGTTCCATTGTAAGCTATAATTGCATAAGGCATGAGTTCAGAGACGGATTTGTTTGTATCTTTTTGTTTTAAAATTCGAAGATGTTCAATAAGGGTAGAGTGAAGACGCTCGACGGGGGAGTTAGATTCATGATGTCTGGGTGTAGTAAAATGTATATTTATTTTTTGAGATTTTAAGAGTTCTTTTAAAAGTTCATTATTAAATTCTCCTCCATTATCACAAGTTATTATTTCAGGGCATCCAAAAAATGAAAAGAAATTAACTAACCTGTCACAAACAGCTTTTGCATGCCTGTCACAAGGGTAAGCTTGCCCGTATTTTGAGAATGTGTTAAATATAGTTAAGAAGTTTTGGGTTTCAAAAACAAATGTGTCAATATGTATCATTTGAAAAGGTTTACTAGGAGTTTCTGTTTTTGTGAGAGGTATATAAGATTTAAGCCTACTATATTTGGATGTTTGGCAAATATTACAATCATTAATGTACTGGGTTATGTCAGTTTTCATTTTGGACCAAAAGTAAATTTGTTTTAGGCGTTCATACGTTTCATTTATACCTCTACGATTTGTTTTACCTTGATGTTGGTGTGTTATTATCAAACTTTTTTTTTTATTTATCCGAAATGTTATTTAACAATTTCGAGCATATTACTATTTTTGGTTTATTAAAATTTTGTAAATAAACGTTAGTAAAAATTGGAATTAATTCTTTATTATTAAAATATAGATAACACATTTTTTCAGGGCTTAAATATTCTCGAATAAACTTTTTTATTAAATCTGGATTTTCAGGTAATTCCACATTATTAATTAAGTTTTTCTCAAATTTCTCTGAGTTAAGTTTAATTTCGTGATGCAGGGATTTTTTAATAATATATTGTAAGGACTTATTATTTATCATTTCATCAAGATTGCTGATGCTATTAGGTTCCATATCAGCTTGATTACTATGCACGGTTGCATCAGATGTCGAAGGTGGCTTGACCTGAATGTCAGCAATAATGTTTATCTTTTGCTTACAACTGGGTCTTTGTTCTTCGATTGCATCATCATTTATCGGCTTTTCAGCAAGATTTCGCAGGAAGTCTACGATATTTTTATCAGGGTCACCCGGGTTATTAATTGTTGATTCATTCTCATAAACATTTAATTGTATTCTAAATAAAGCATCTGCGTTAGAATTGTGAAGGCCTTTTTTATAAATGATTTCACAATCATATTCTTCTAATCGTAAAAGCCAAACAACAATTTCGAATTGGGTTCTTTTAAATTAAAAAGCCAAACTAAAGGCCTATGGTCTGTGTAAATGTAAAATTTGCGACCGTATAAATATGGACGAAAATATTTACATGCCCATACTACAGCTAATAACTCTTTTTCGATTGTTGAATATTTCGTTTCAGTCTCGTTCAAGGTTATAGATGCATATGCTATAGGTTTATCATTAGGGATAGTTCCTTGGGATAATACCGCGCCTAATGCAAAATTGCTTGCATCTGTAGTTAAAAGGAATGGTTTAGAGAAATCAGGATATTGTAAAATTGGGGCATTTCATGATTATGTATTATTTGTATGTCTTTCTTTAATCAGCGGGTTAGGGGTTTTGTTATTTTGGCAAAGTCTTTTATAAATCTTCTATAATAACCTACTAAGCCTAAAAAAGATTTAATTTCTTTAATAGTTGTGGGAATTGGAAAATTTTTTATAACTGAGATCTTATCAGGATTAGGCTTTACTCCGTCATTACTTACAAGGTGTCCTAAATATTGTACTTCTTTCCTTAAAAATTCGGATTTATCAAGTTGTACCTGAAGATTGGAATCTCGCAATCTGGTAAAAACTTTTTTTAATTTATCTACGTGTTATATTATATATATATCTTCAAGATAAACAAAACATATTTCATTTTGTAAGCCACGTAAAACGTTATTCATGACGCGTTGAAAAGTCGCAGGGGCATTTTTAAGTCTATGACATACGTAGGAATTCATAATGTTCTGTGTCAGTGCTAAATGCTGTTTTGGAAATGTCCTCTTCGTTCATTTGAATTTGATGAAATCCATTGGCAAGATCTAGAGTTGTGAAGTATTGGGCTTTACCTAGCTTGTCTAGAATCTCTGTTATTTGGGGAATAGGAAATTTTTGAGCTATCGTGACTTCATTAAGCTTACGGTAGTCTACACAAATTCGCCAGCGTTGTTTCCCTGATTAGTCAAGTTTTTCAGGAACAATCCAAATAGGGGAAGACCATGGAGAGTTCGAATCTCGTATTATATTTTGTTGTAAAAGCTTAGACATTTGATCTCTTACTTCTCCGCGATGTATTTCGGGGTATCTATAGGTTTTTGTGAATATGGGGGTATCATCTTTCACTTTAATCTCATGTTTAATGGTATTTGAGAAGGTTAAAGGTATTTCTTCGCAATGAAAAATATCTCTAAATTCATAAAACAATTTCCGTATTTGTTCTTTTTCTTCACTATTGCAATGGTCAAAATTAATATTTTTTAAATTAGCCTTAAGCTTATTATCTAAGTCTTTTGATGGTAAATATTGTTGTGAAGGGTGATCAATAAAATTTATTTCATTACGGTTTAAGGGTTCTATGTCGAAAGGTTGCAGGAATTCAATTTTTATAGGGTTTTCTCTAGGATTTAAGGCTGTTGTTAAAGCTAAATTGTTTTTAATTTCTACTAGACATTCAGGAATTTCAATGTGTCCTAGTTTTTTATAAGAAAGAATACCATAACCATTTGAAGCATTAACAGGAATCTGCATTTTTTGAATACTTCTGGGCTCTTTACTGATATTATTCATTTTAGTATTTTTATTTTTATAACGTATGGGTATATCTGCATTAGGTAATTTTAATACGCACTTGTCTAAATTGGCATTTAATTGTTTTATAAGATCTAAACCTATTAATCCATCGAATTTTTCAGAAAAATTAAATAAATAAAATTTATGTAATCGTGTAGTATTAAAGGTAGGAAAAATTGCTTAGGTTGCTACTTCATCGTGAAACGATATTGCGTGAGCTGTTTGTACTTGAAATAATTCTTTTTGAATTAAATATGGAAAATGTATATAAGAAATTTCGGGATTAATAAAACTTCTTGTACTACCTGTATCGAATAAAAACTTAGCATTAATTTCTGGAATATTAATATAAGGTAATTGTATATTATAATTGTTTAAAAATATTATGTCATATCCGTTTTCGAAGTCGTAATCGGAAAATTTCATATAATTGATTATTATTTAAATTAGCGGAATAACTCAAATCTGCATCGTAATCATATATTTCGTTATATAGAGGTATGTCATATTCATTTTGGCTATCAGTTTGTAGATTAATGTCAAAATTATCATAATAATAATGCAAACTATTTGGTAAAGAATTTTCTGAGTTAATTTCAGGAGTTTGCTGCACAACTTCTTGATTATACAATTCTTGGGAAATAAAATTCCTCTTTTGCATATTATTGTGTAAAACTGTATTGCCTGAACTAGTGTCCATTGGCTCTAGTTTATTTAAATTTGTCTTTCTGGACATCTGTCCAAAGTTTTGAGTATTAAACGGTCTACGTTGGACTAAAGTTTGAGGTCTTACAAGAGACATTTTGTTTTTGTTGGCAGTTGAACCAATTGACAATGAACTTAGCGAATCAATTAGATTATCTAAGTTATATTCGTTTATTAGATCTATTTTGATATTTATTTTTTAATTTACTGGATACTAGTGAAAATTTTAGTTACTGCGTAACTTTTGCAAATTACCTCTTTGTTACTACGGAACGGGTTTTTTTATATATGTATGTATATAGAGCGATACAATATTTAGAAAATGACTTTGTTACTGCGTAACTGTTATTTTCTAGAAACAGTTGTCTTTCTATCGCATTAAAAGAAAAATAGTAATAATTTTTACAATTAAATAATATATATACAGTTTTTGGATTTGAAAAAAAAATAGTCAATAGAACTGAAAAAAAATCACTTGAAAAACAAAAAATATTCACTTACAATGCCAAAATTGTAAGAATCTTCATTGGTTCTTATTCTAGCTGGATCGGCGGTGTTTGTCCTCACCAGTTCCCACGTAGTTTTGGAGACAATACCGTTGATGTTCAGTCACCGGGTCTTCCAAAATGTAGTGGCCAAGAAACCTTTGATATGCAGTCACCGGACCTTTTTGGGACGTTCTGCAGTTCTGAGCTGTTTATTCTGTTTTCTCGTCTTCTTGATTCTTTTCCAATTGGCTGCTTTTCTCCAACTGCGGCCTAGGATCGGCACTATTTGCTTTGGGTTGAAAAGGGCTTATTGGAATTTTCGTAGGTTTTTTTTCCGAATAAATTCTTGAAAGAAACCGTAGTTCAATATACAGTTGCCCTACGTTTCAGAATTATCCTACCGACTGCGCCAGTTAAATGTCGGGCCGAAGGAGAGACGTTTTTAAAAATAAATTTTATTCTTAAAAACACACCGAATTTAACAAATTTGAATTACGAGCTTAACAGTTAAACTTTTACGGTCAGGATTACTACAGAAGTGTTCTCTCAATGAATGTCACTTATATTTATAACATTTCGTTATCTTACATACGTGGTGGTAGAATATGTGAAGTCAGCGGTTATGCAAAACGTAACTTACGTAGCAAGAAAATGTAAAAGGGTTATTATTGGGTTGTACAAACGAAAAAATACCCTTCGGGTATATAAGAATTAAATTACCAGTGAATATCTGAAATAACAAATATTAACACAGATTTTTTAAAAATTTGACATTTAATATATTTACTGACACTTTCGTTAAAGGTGTGTCGTTTAGTTTAATATTTTAAACATTTGAGAACACATTTTTTAACAATAACATATAAATGCAGTCCTCAAACCTTATAAAATTTTTGGAAGTTGTTTATATTTTACCCTATAATCACGGAATTCTAAAAGAAATAATGCGACCCCAAGATAGCTAACATTAATATATTAGCAAAAATATGACTTTGCCAGATTTATACTACAATTTCGTAAATAAAGAGTTTTTATACGCCTTTTTGGAAATCACATGAATAAGCAATTTTATATTTTAGATTTCTTCGAGAAAGAAAAATCAATACGGAAAATAATATTTGACCTTTTCCAAACTTTCACATTTTCCTTCTAATTGATATTCTTTTTGGAGGCCCTCTTATTAAATTTTCCGGTGAGTCCTCTTACTAACAATCTGACGTTGAAGAGGAGCAGATAGTTAACTAAGTTGTTAGCAAAGGAAACATACTTAGTAAATTCAGTTTTATTTTAAAACTGAAAAATTACAAGTGTCAGAGCGAGGGCAGACTAACAAGTGGTTCAATGCCGTCCTTTGCTTCTATTTATAGGTTATCCTTATCTCTACATAAGAATGTAATGCTTATCATTATATGGGATGTATCTCCTTTACCTCTTGATGGGCATATATACTGGAAGTTTTTAAGACCAAAAATTATTTGAAAATATTCAATTCATTAAAATTAAATTACTATGTCATTTTTTGATCCCTATTCTTAGGTTCTTTAATTTATTTAGGCCATAACTATATATATTATAGGATTAGTTTTTAAAAATCTTATATTCTTATAGAGAGTTCTATTTGTGGAATTTAATTTAGTATTATGGATTGGTATATTTAAGTATACATTTCTTGTGTTTTTATAACTCTTAAATATTATATTATGTATATAAGACTACATGTAGAACCTAATTCAACTAAATAAGTTCAATTCAACAAAATAGTATTTTGGGTATTTTACAGTTTTCCGTTTGTGTAAAATTTTTATTGGTCCCTACAACCCATTTGCCTACTTCAATATTTTGAATTTCTAAACTATCTAATTTTACCGGAATTTGTTTTGAATTCGTGATATTATGCTAATATCTTAATAGCTGCATTATGCAGGGCAATATTTTAAATATATTTTTATTTTGCACTTATTATAAGAATATTAAAATTTGGTACTATTTTTTTTTAGTATTCGCCATTAGGTGTTGGTGTACTAAATAAATGAAATAGCGTATTGTAACAGAGAACGGAAGTTTTCACGGCTTTGGTCAATTAAGAAATCATGGTTCTTGGGATTAGAGTGTGTCAAATTGGAATTACTATCCGACGTTTCGCCTTCGATTGCACGAGGCATCTTCAGGGATCTTTACTCCACGAGATCTGAGCACTGAACGAGCTCGGAGAGATTCAGGCGGGCTTCTATACCCGACTTGTGCTCGCCGAACCATGACACGTGGAAACCGATCTTAACACAGAGTTCGCTAACCTCTATAGGGAGGAAACCAAGAAGGATGCCAAAACTTTTGGCGATCTCCGGAACAGCAAGAAGAAGTTACTCTGTCAGTTGGCCTTTCTCCTTAGATGCCGAGAGGAGGATGTAGTACCGAAATCACTACCGGTGAAACATCATGTTACTTCTAGAACTGCTAAGAATATTTATAAGCATGCCAGCAATGCATTAGTTAGAGAAAGGGTTAAGGCAATACGTCGTGATTTAGATATAAATGCCCGTAAACTTTTAGAAATTCACCTGAAATTAGCTTTTAGACTTGCAAGAACCATATTCACAACTTTGAACAACATCACCAATGCACAAGCAGAAAAAATCTATCAAGAAGTTACACTTAAGCAACAAAAGAAGTTTGAAGCACTCCTGAACAGAAAAAATCCAGTGAAACCTCCGCAGAACACAATTATCAATTTGTCATCGAAGACGTTAACCGAAGCAGAACAGTCCGTCCTTTCCAAAAGCCAAAATTTCGCAATAGCACCAAGAAGCATTCCCGTAGCAGACATAGTATCCTCCGTTGAAGCAGCAATCAGAAGATTACCAGTAGAGCAAGCCGATGAAGTCAGATATGAGACAGCGAAGATCATTAAAAACTCAAAATCACCGAAGCCGAATTTCTCCGCAGCCGAAAAAATAGCAATGAAGACCTTAAATGAAGATGAAAACATTCTGGTCCTTTCAGAAGATAAAGGTAACGCTACAGTCGTCATGAACAGAACGGTCTATGTGGAAAAGATAGCTCAACTTTTGGATATCACCTATAAGGTTATGCAGACAGACCCTACAAGTAGAATAGAAAAACGCATTAGCAATCTGATTAACGCATCCAGTCTACCACCAGCGGAGAAGAAATCATTGAAACTAAGCAGTTCCAAGATTCCCAGGTTCTACGGTCTTCCCAAGATACACAAGAACCATGTACCACTTCGACCTATCGTCAGTGCAATAGACTCGCTTTCATACAAACTAGGTAAATATCTTTCAAACTTTATTAATCCATTGACTGGAAAAACAGATTCTTTTATAAAAAAAACTCTGCACATTTCGAGAAAAAACTTAAAAAAATCCGATTGGATCCCGAATATATTTTGGTCAGTTTCGATGTAAAATCACTGTACATAAATGTTCCTGTCAACGACTCAATTTCCATTATATCAGACATATTGGATCATAATAATCTTGATAAGAACCTAACAGACCTAGTGAAAGCTTGTCTTACATCTACTTATTTTATTTTTCAAGGAACTTTTTATGAATAAACTTCAGGGGCAGCTATGGCATCTCCTCTATCACCTGTGGTAACGAATATCTTTATGGAAGCCTTTAAAGATATTGCTTCACCATCCGCTCCACTAAAACCAAAACACTAGTTCAGATATGATGAGAGATGATAGTTTTGTAGTATGGCCACATGGACATAATAATCTTCTCATATTTCTGGATCACCTCAGTCAACAACATCATAATATCAAGTTCACAATGGAAATTGAATCTAATGGGACAATTCCCTTTCTAGATGTATATGTTCAAAGGAAAGAAAATGGTACATTAGGACATTCTGTGTACAGAAACCGACGCATACAAATAGATACTTACATGCAAATTCCCACCACCAGCACAAAAGAAATCGGTTATTAATACACTAGTATTTAGAGCCATTTCGATTTCTGATCAAGATTCTCTAACATCGGAAACATCGAAACTGACCGAAGCTCTGAGAGGGAATGGTTATTGCACTGAAGATATTACGTGTTCAATTAAAAAATATAGTAATCCAACTCCGCGAAAGGAGGATAATAAAAAGCCATCGTTAGGTAGTGTTGTTCTTCCTTACATACATGGCTCTACAGACTAAATAGGATGATTACTTCGGTGGTCCAACATACATACAATCTTCAATACACATAAGAAGATTAGACAATGCTTGCGATCGCCGAAAGATATTGTACATTTTCAAACAGAAAGAGTATATAAGATTCCTTGCTCCTGTGGAGTGGAGAAACAGGACGCTCAATATCAACTAGACTTAAGGAACATGAAGGATGTATTAAAAAGAAACAAATTCAATCTGCTGTAGCTGAACACCAGCATACCACTGGCCATATTATAAATGTAAAAGAAACCAAGGTTCTAGCATCGGTTCCAGAATTTCACAAACGAAAAATTAGGGAATCTATTGAAATTTTTAAACATACAAAAAATTTCAATAGAGATACGGGTTACGGTCTATATCACACGTGGAAACCGATCTTAACACAGGGTCACGGCTCGGCGAGCACAAGTCGGGTATAAAAGCCCGCCTGAATCTCTCCGAGCTCATTCAGTGTTCAGATCTCGTGGAGTACAGATCCCTGAAGATGCCTCGTACAATCGAAGGCGAAACGTCAGATAGTAATTCCAATTTGACACGGTCTAATCCCAAGAACCATGATTCTTAATAACGTATTGTCTTGTTTTTCGACTAAAGGGTTTCTATAATAAAAGTAATTTCGTTATTCATTACATAGCCTTTAATATCTATCTATCTTTATTGACTGTATGTTCTTCCTTGAACTGCAACAAATTAACGGTGTGACTAATTACCTGGGTCGTACATTGGATCTCGTTTTCATCGACAACTTTGATGGTCATTCTATTTCGCCCCAATGAACTCCTTAGGATTGACAACGATCATCTGCTATTGAGGGTTCATTTAATCTCCGGTACATACCAGTCCTTAAAAATAACAACACTATAACGATTTTTACAGACAAGCTGACTGGTCTTTTCTCACAGCCGATGGCGATCTGGATCGAATTGTTCACCGTTTTTACGAATTGCTCTATGAAGGCAGTGAGGCTCACGTTCCTATGAGCGCAATTAAGAACGAAAAGTATCCCAAATGGTTTGATAATCATCTTTGGAAACTTATAGCCCGCAAAAACCGGCTTCACAAAAAGTATAAGAGATCTGGTTTAAATTGTGATTATGAGGAGTATTCCAATGTACGCCGTGAAGTGAAATTTAGAACAGATATGTGTTATCTTATGTACGTGACAAACACTGCGCACTTAATTCACAGCAACATAAAACATTTCTGGTCATTTGTTAAAAACCTCAAATCCGACTCTTGTCTACCAAGCAAAATGACCTACAATGGCATGGATATTAATACCACGGATGATATCGCAAACGTATTTTCTTGTCACTTTCAAGCCTGCTATTCTAATTACACTGATGCCGACCTGTCGAACATTCAGCCAGTAGAGTTTGCCACCAATTTATCAATGCATAGTTTTACCATCTCGGAAATAGCGAAATAAGATATCTCAGCTCGATGTGTCAAAAAAAGCGGGTCCTGATGGCTTGTCCCCACTTTTCGTTAAAAATTGCTGCCAGTCATTTTCAGGTCCATTATGTAAAGTGTTTCTGAAATCTCTAGAAAATGGTCACTTTCCAGCAATTTCGAAAAATTCCAGCCTCCTACCTATTTTTAGGTCAGGTGAAGAAATATCGAAAATTACCGTGGAATATCGATTCTTTCATGTATTCCTAAATTGTTGGAAGCCATCGTAACAGATAAGAGCTTCAATACTTTTAAACACTACATCATTCCCGAACAGCGTGGATTTTACAGAAGGCGCTCAACGGCAACCAACTTAGGCGTATACCATAACCTCTTAGTTTCCTCGGTAGAGGCTGGCAAACTAGTGGATACACAGACCTGTCTAAAGCCTTCGATAGTGTATGTCATCCACTTCTTATTAAAAAGCTGCCTGACATTGGTATTTCTGGACTGTGCCTTAAATTCATTAAATCATACTTGTCCGAGCGTCGACAACGTGTAACTATTTGTGGCTCTACATCCTGTGAATGACTTTTAACTTACATATCGATAATATTGTTCTTAGGGCTTTTAGGTTATTGGGTTTTATTAAGAGAAATACCAGACACGTTAAAGACACAAAGGCGCTTTCTTGTCTTTATAACTTCTTGGTCCGCAGCATACTGGGATACTGCTTCGTTATATGGTCACCACATTATGCTTCTCACATAAACAGACTCGAAAGAGTGCAGAATAAATTTGCAAAATACCTGCTATACAAGCTTCACTTTCCTGACTCTAATCTTACCTATGAGACTAGACTTTTGCTTTGTGGGTACAAAAGTCTGCAGGGTCGGCGTAAAGATGCTCTTTTACTTTTTCTGCACAAACTTAGCAAGCACAATAGACAGTGGTATTTTACTTAGTTTAGTTCACTTGTTAGTTCCAAATAGGCGTACCAGACAGGTTCAATTATTTTTTGAGTATACCCATAGAACCAACTATGGCCGAAGTGCCTTTATGTATCGTTTGGTTTCAAATTATAATAGGTATTATGCAGATTATGAACTTTTTCATTCGAGTCATTTATCTCTAAAAAACACTTTGCGTCTAAGACACTAATTTATATTGTTTGTTCTTTACATGATTTTTTTCCTTCTTTTTTTACATTTTTGATTCTGTTTGTTAATATATATTCTTATGTGTTTTCATCCTTGTCTACATATATATTTAGTAATTACTTTTTTTATTGTTTTCATATTTATAAATTATCCAGTTTATATGATTTGTCGTATATTGTTTCTTTGTGTTTTTATATTGACCACACTGAACTTTTTATTTTCCTTTACCATTTAACCTAAAGTTATTGTGAGATAAAAATGTTAGTTTTTAAAGATTTATTGTGACTACCATTTGGAGTTTATCACTCTGTAGTGTATTGATAAATAAATAAATAAATAAAAGATTTTCTCATAGTTTATATTTTCTAAATTTGTTTCAAATGGCAACTTTTCTGAATTTAAATGTTTTTCATCAGATTAATTTCTGATAACAATGCTTGAGGTTGAAGTGTAGAATTGTGGAAATTATTCAATTTGGCAAAATATATAGCGACCTCTGTATTTCCTAATATGTCATACATATTTTGATATAACATATATATTTATGTTAAAATCATTTGAGTTTGGTAAAATGTGATATTTCTTCTAATTTGAGAATATTTTGGTTATAAAATATATTTTTAGATATTTCTTGGAGATTTCTTATAGAATTACTAAGTATGGTAATTTACTTGTGCACTGACAATTTAATATTATTTTGATTATATTTTAAAATATTTATTTCCTTATTTATTAATATTGCATCGTTTTCGTTTAAATTTCCCATTATACTTTTAATTATATTTCCTAATCCTCTAATTGATCCACGTTTACGTCTGGTTTATTTCCGTGGTAACATTTCATTTATTTAACGTAATATTTTCTGTTTTTCAATAATTATATAAAAATTGTAATATTCCGTATTATAGTCAGATTTATTTTTCAAAAGTAATTTTAACATTATATTTTAAGGTTTGACATGTTACAAAGTTATTTATAAATTGAGTAATATCTTGTTGCATTTTATGCCAAAAGTCATTTTACTTTAGCTTGTGATATGTTTCTGTTTCCTATTAAGATTAGTTTTAATTTGATGTTGATGAGTCATCAATAACATGTTTTCATCTTTCTCCTTAATATTATTGACTAGTTTTGTACATCTTATTATTTTTAGTTTTCTACAGTTTTGTATGCATAGGTTTGTAAATATAGGGATAAATTATTCGTTATAAAAAATATACGTAACACATTTTTTCGTTGTTCATGTAATCGCGAATAAATTCGTTAATAATGTCAGGTTTCCGGTATTTCTACGTTGTTAATATAATTTTGTAAGTGTTTGAAAATCTACTTTTATTTTATAATGAGGTGATTTCTTTATTAAATATTCCAAACATTTATTATTAATTAATAAAATTACTTTGTTTTCATCAGGTCCTTTGTGTAACAATTTTTGTAAATTTTAACTCGTAAAAATATTTTAATTGTTTAGTTTTAACCCATAAATATGTTTTTCTTTTCTGGCATTTTAGTGTCCTGAGGATTCAATAATAAAGTTACGAAACTTTGGCAATTTAAAAAAGACTTCTGGTTTCTAACCCCAAATAATACATTACTTTAACTAATAACTTAATATTAATTATTTCATCTAAGATATTTAATCAGGGATGTTCTGTTTCATATTGATTACAATGCACAGTATTTCCTGAGGTACTTAAAACTAGATTACGCAAGTATTCAACAGGTCGTTAACAGCATCTCTTGGGTTGTTTATTGTAGAGTCATTTTCGTAAAGTTTAAATTCTCGATAAAGCATCTGTATTGGAATTCTGCGATTTGGTATAATCTAGCTGCATTCCAAGCAATTTGCTTGGAATGCAGCTAGATTATACCAAATACTGCTGCTTCCTCTACGAATGGGACAGTCAATCACGATCGGATCACTATAGAAAGAAAATTTGGCTACCGAGAGAGTCTTTTAAGCCAGTTTAGTTCCCCCTGAAAATATTTTTTCCGCTACTTCATACAAAATTGGGACTTATGAGAAACTTTGTGAAGGCCATGGACAAAGAAGGTCGTGCTTTCAGTTATTTGAAAAAACAGTTTTCGGGAAACATAAAAGCACAAAACTATAAAGACCCGATCGCCCAACTTTTTTTGTGTTGCCAAAACCTAGGGTGTAATATGTCATTGAAAATTCATTTCCTGGATTCTCATCTGGATTACTTTCCGGAAAATTCTTCATAAAACTTGAGATATATATTAAGCTCAAAACCAAATAGTAAGGTATAATTTAACATAAGCTTCATTTTGAATCCTAGCATGACCTTTTTGGTCAACTTTTAATTTTTAAGTGAATTTTTTCTGAAAAATTAACTTTTTATTTTCACTCATAGCGTCTAAACGAAAAGCGACAAAAATCAAATTTAATAATGAAAAATGCGTATTTTCACGTTCTCTTTCGAACTAACGGGTCCGTTCTGGCATCAAAAAATAGGGAATAGGAAAAAGCTAATTTTGATTGATTAATTTTCATTTTTTACCGTCCGACAAAATAAAAGCTTTAAGGTTACGGCGACGATGCCCACCTAAACTATACGTAGAACACTATTAAATAATGCAACAAACCACGGACTAATTAAACCTGGTGATTTTTAACAGAATTTAGAAAATCAAGTTTATGGAAAAAATCCAGAAAAAAAACACAGACATATATTTTCATACGTCAAATAAGGGGAAAATAATCGCAGTCCACAAAATATCAAAATAACTTAAGAAAAAATAAAAACCGATTTCCGGAGCAAATTTTGCTGCTGCTTTTACATGTCAGAGATTAAGACTGAGCAAATTCCGAG
Organism: Kuschelorhynchus macadamiae; assembly: GCA_030620095.1. Lineage (NCBI taxonomy): Eukaryota > Metazoa > Arthropoda > Insecta > Coleoptera > Curculionidae > Kuschelorhynchus > Kuschelorhynchus macadamiae. The sequence goes on from JAUTXW010004341.1 coordinate 92,674, forward strand.
ATCCCCGAAAATAAGACTTTGCTCTGATTCGTCCAAACGTGCATTGTAGCCGGGTACCGGGAAAAACTAGCAAAACTGGCGCGTTTTTTGATAATTTTAAATGAACTTAACCTCTATCGTAGGCAAACATTAGTGTTATCTGATAAATCTTCAAGTTCGCGACCCTATTATTTATTGATTCGCTTAAACATATTTTGATTTTCATAAATAACATGTGCTAATATTAATGCCTAGACTTAAGCGAATTTTGTTCTCAACTTGTGACTAAAATATTTTTCTAAAACTGCGAGCTATAAATTTCAATTGTGAGCTTAAACATATCTCCTGTGGTTGTTTTTAACTTCAAAAAGTATTTTGCTTAACTTATCAGTGTCAATCTAGATTTGTTAATGACAACTTAAAGTTGTAAGTTCTGCCTTAAGTGAGTCGAACTTCTTATTCAAGACATACCGATTTTATGACTTTTAAAGGTTCTTTCCTTAATTGGATGGATCCTAGAATGTTTATCAGATAAAACTTGTAACGATAAATTGCATGTACTGAGTGTCTCCCATATTACGGCATGGTATAAGTATAAGATACTATTTAAGTTGTAGCTTCCAAAATACGCTTTTAAATAATCCCATCAGACTATTTGGCTCGCACAGCTACTGATACTTACGAGTTTTCTTACCAGTGGAGGCTTGTCTGGAGTAAGTGCATTAGAAAACCGTGCAATTATAAATAACAATTAAATAGTTAAATTTATTTATTGTATTACCAACGCATGATAATTAACGTGCCTATATGTGTGGTGTGTTATAACTACCATATTTTAATAATTTCACGACTAACATTTTCGAGGCGCGTGGAACGCCGCGGTGGAATAAGGATTTGAATTTTAGTTAGTTGCTAAATTTGTTTAAACAAAAATTAATTGTTGCTAACCCGTTTTGTAAAATTTTCTTTACCACATTTGTTGACAATCAATAACCCTATTGCAAAATAATTTTGATATTAACTGCAAGTAAATTTTACTTTCTAGTCAAAAGTGAAATTTTGCTACAAAGAAAAACAGCTGCTTGCTACCGGACGTAGAGATTAGACCATACGTTGTCTTTTAATAAATGAAAAGAATTAGTCGATAATCTCCTGAAAGGAGTTATCTTTTTATAACGTTTGACGAAAAGAGGAGGAGATAGGTCCAATCAAAAAGATCCATTTGGACACTCGTTAAACAATTTTTTTAACATTCTCAATTTAACAGATTTTGTAAAACTTTTAATTGTAAGTTGTGTTGTCCTCTGGACATTTTTGTAAAGCATTTTAATTTTAAATTCAAAGCAATTGTAGTAAGTTTTGCGCTTTACAAAGACATTGATTATTAACTCTTCCTCAGTTGAATAAACTTTTCGGACTTAAACTGTGAAGTGAAAAAATCGACTTAAATAAAAGTCAGTGAAGTGCAAATAAACTTTCAAAAAATTTTAAACATAAAGTAAACTGCAGGTCCCTTGAAAGACTTTACGCCAAGTTTTAGTAAGCCACTTCTGCCAGTATAAAAAATTGGACAAAAAATAATTTGTAAACTAGTTATAGTATTTTATCCACCCTGCGTCCACGTGAACAGAGGTTGAATAAATCGTAACTAATTTTAAGATTGATGAATTAGTGATATTTATTTAACCAAACTGACTTACTTTCCCACATAATACCTTCCCGTCGCTTCCCTCAGAATTTGTTTCACAGTTGTGAAGTTTCGTTAAAAAAATAAAAAAATTACTAAATAGCATATTTGGGCAGAGACCATCTTCAGGATCTCTTTTCCATTGAATATGTCTAAATTCACGCCCAGCGACTTTTCTTCTCCTTTAGATTCCTTGGGAGTCCCAGTCTTTTTTGAGGCGGGTGCCCATATTCCAGCGGGCAGCCGGTGGGGGGACATCTATTAACAACCCCGTACCAATGACGAATCTAAAGCATGACAATAATGTAACTAATTTTAGTGACAGAAATTATAAGCATGAAATTGTTAATAGTAACCAGCCGAATGAGAGTGAGAACCCGAAAAAAGAACATAACAGTTTAATAGAAATAGCAAATAGCTACTCCCCCAGGGAGAATAGTCATAAAAAGTTTGACACTTCATGTAGGGCTAATTTGGGGGCTTTACATGCTGAAAATGACCCTTTTGTATTGCCTAACGTGCTGGTCAGCCGTTGTCGTTGTCCTTAACGCCAAATTTGTAATGCCAGTTCCTTAGAACTAAATCAAAACATAAATCATTTAGCGTAGACAGTATTTTCAGTCAAAGCACTAATGTTGACAGTGGTACCCTAGAGATACAAGATTTAATCAAATTTAACAACCTTCTGTCGATTGAAACCAATAGAAATAAAGCTACACGGCAAATAAGAAAACGCCGGTAAAACAGGTTGGGCTTTCTCACCATCATAAGGTACAACCGCATGACAGCGTACCTATAAAAAAAATTATCCCAATTAACTCAAATACTTTAACTACAAATATTAACACTCCTTTGTCTGGGTTCACAGGTGACCAGCCATGGTAGGACCAAACCACTATTATTATTCGGCCTAAAACGGTATTCTGCTCAGTACAAACCAGGTTTCTAAACAACAAACCCTAAATTCAGTGACGATTTAAATACCCAGTTGCTTTAACATTCTAGTAAGTAATGAATTCAATAACTTAAGAGCTATCTAAAGGCTGATGAGCAAACAACAAATCTATTTTTCAAAGGTTGAAGTAGAAAGAAAGAAAGGAAAAAAGAAACAGAGGTTGTGATATTTTCTAAAGGATAGATACAAATGGCTTTTTTGTCATAGGTTTAACACATTTCTTCCAAAGTTCTTTTAAAGAGTTAAATATTTGAAGTTGTGTAGTACAAAAAAGAGACAAAATTCCAAAAAATATATCTAGTTGAACATCTTGCCTTATACCGCTATACCGGCCTTATAGCATACCGCCTAAACAGGTATATATTAATTATCAAGAATTGCAAGAATTCGAAGTATTGGCATTAGCTTAAATTGGCTTCGTGATAGTCCTGACGTTCCAGAGTTATTTGAGCTCAAACTTGAACACTCAGAAGAATTAGAATTAGAATTATTCTATCGCGTTTTACCTAATAGCGTTCTTAATTACTCTAAGTTGTTCAGAATACCAGGGATCTCGACTAATAAAAAAGAACGATTTGGATTCTTCACTCAAATTTGTAATTGTGTTCAATTATTTTTTTTGGGTTATCGCTTGATGGAACCGTGATTGAGTTTCGTAATTATTTCAAAGTTTTAGTTATTTACTTCCATTCATCCTTAAAACTTAAAATATTTGCGAGATAATTCAAACGTTGACCGTTTTTTAGAAATTTAAGAACGTGTCGTAATGCAGAACATAATTCCTCTACGGTTTTATTACATCCGCTGGAACACCATGAACCGTCAGTTCTCATATTAACATGTCTTTTTTAATATAACGGTTCTGCTTATTATGATCCATCGTACATAACTATTATGTAGACGCAGGATCAAAACAATTGAATAGCAAATAAAGCAATAAAATCTTGTTAAGTAAGCAAGGGTAATAGAAAAATGGTATTAACTATAATAAATCTGCATAAAATAAAATTGGTACCAAAAATACATCACAAAAATGCCACTGTTTAAATATAGGGGCAAATTCAAAACAATCAAATAAAATATAAAAATATTATACAGTATTAATCAAATAAACTACAATTAACTGTAATAAATAGTCAATAATGTAAATTAATTAAATACAAATATACACAAAATGACCTATTACAACCATTTATTATTCCATTAACAGAAACGTATTTATTTCAAAAGTTCAACTGTAAAAAAATAGCTTCAGGTGATAAAATTTTCTTTTCGGTATGGTATTCTGCTAAACCGGAAGCGAACTTTAAATACCAAATATCTATAAATTCTTGAAATTTCGCTAAATAGTCTACCCGACAAAAATTAAAGAAAAAACGTTTTTCGTTTTTTTTTTAAATCTAACAACTAATCATTTAAATACAAATTATCATAAAATACAAATTTTAAGATTTAGCACTTCTATTCTATCTAAATGATGAGGAAATAGAAACGGGTGACCCGATCTCGGGAAACACCCTGAAGATATCTTCGAGTTGACTGATAATATAATTTTTTTCTTAAATTTCAGAAAAAATTAAGCGAATGGAAAATAGTATTTTGGATTACATTCGGTTATGCTGTGTTTACATCGGTAATATACGTGTTGTGGAGTTCTGTTGACAGGCAAGCATTTGATTATGAAGAAGATGAGCAAATACCTGAGAAATCTAACTAACTAGGTAGTTGTTTCGATTAATACCTTATAGAATAATCAACAGTCATTTTAAATCTTTTATTTCAATTATATTTTTGCACAGATATCTTAAAACAAATAATATATTTATGACTAATAAAATTTAAGAGTAAAAACAGCAGTATCATTGTCTGTTCAAGAAATTAACTGAAATGGAACTGCAGAAGTATATAAAATTGTTGTTTAATCAATAATTTTAATTATACAAAAACATCAACTTTAATACGAAGGTAAGTAAAAAACACTTGAATCAGTTTTTTTATATAAAGTTGGTGTTTATTCAATAATTTTAACTATAAAAAGAACATCAACTTTAATAAATATGAAGGTAAGAAAAAAAGAGTTGCATCAGTTTTTGTGTAGCCATTTTGTTAGTGCATAATATTCTGAATATAATATTTTTAACAAGTAAAGAAAATGAAAATATTATTGCTGAATGTTTTTATATAGCAAATAATGCTACAATGTACAATTTTCAGTGTTTTTTAAATATCATCAAACTAATTTTAAACATTAAAAAATATTCTAAACTAAACTGCCAAGCAAAGCAAGCTATATGTCAGGTCGTGACGTTTTGTCTCTTTTTATATTTTTTGTACCATAACCGTACGGCTATGATTTGAATAACATTCGATATTATAAGACTTTATATGGTTTTTACATATTTTATAGGCTATTACATAAACACTAAAAAACGCAATAAAAACAGTTGCGAGAGTGACGAAAATATTTGTTATTGCGGCAAAATAACAATTTTTGTTGTCAGTGTATAACAATTACAAATTTACGTATAACACACTGGCAATTATAAAATTTGTCTAGTCATGTAGAATCACAAATTATCACACTATTACTGTCTCCAACCTGTCGAATAAGTCTATGAGTTGAATTTTTCTATATATAAATATCATCTACTTCATGGGTAGAAAGTTAATAGAGTCAATATTAATAGGGCAATACTATTTAATGTAACATATTTTAAATGCCTAATCAGTTTTAGTCAGCGGCGGCTCGTCAGACCTCACTCGCTTTCCTATAAATATACATTCTTATTTTTAAAATTAATTCTTTCCAAGTTGATACATTATTCTCTGAAAATTGTCTGAAACACTATCAAAATTTCATCAAATATGCGTAAATCATAAATACACACTTTACTTTACTAACCAACAGTACAATGTCCAATAACTGCAATATCATTTCTTTTTTATTCGACTTTACCTATACGCGGCGATGCGAATTACGCCTCGGCACTTGAATGGTATTTGGATTTTTAATAAGTCTGAGAAAGAGGGAAAAGGGTCGTGTTGCATATGTAGATTCATTTCATCTCTTTTTATTGCATTTGAGGCGATGAAAACTTCGTTTAATGATTGAGACGTTGCCATTTAATGTTAGCACAGATTGAATATAAATGGAAATAATTATTATTTATCGGTAAATGACAATCGCGCATCCGGCTGCCAAATGCAAGCCGTTTTTGTTTTTGTTGATATTTGCGTGGACGTGTGGGGTATTCGTATTTGACTGTTACCGGTAACGGTTTGAGATTGAGCGGGAAGTGGGTGGATATTGAGCAATATTCGGCAATAATTTGGTGTTTGTTTCATAGTATTATTTCATGAATGTCGCGCGTTTAGTTTGTGTCGAGTGTTACTCTATCTAAAGTATTTTTGACGTTGCGTTAGTTTAATTATTGAATAGATAGACTGATAGAGTAGTTTATATGAATTAGTGATTAAAATTTAAAATAAACGAAACATGTGAACTATGAATCCAGTCCACGATATCGTTATGTCACTATTGACAACGGCATTTTCCAGGCGTCCCGAGGATGAGAAAAAAGAAATTCTTCGCGGAGATAGACCCATGCCGAAGATAAGTACCTTAAGTAATGATAAAAAAGACGGTCGACAATATAAACGATCATTTCAAACGTCATGGTATCAAACACACACTTGGATTTGTGGAAGTGTTTTTAAGCAGCGTTTATTGTTCTCGTAGGGGCGGAGTCTGTATTGAAAAATTATTTAGGTTTTTCCCGAACATAGCTGATCCTTGATAGGTTTCCCCACCAGGGATGCCATGTTCTCGTGTGGGATCGAATTTTGTTCGATTGTGGGCGGAGTCACAGCCTTCTCACCTCGTCTTTCCCCTGCGGGGACGCTGTGCTCCATTTCTTCTTTTGAAAACAAAGAATACAAATTACCTTCCCGTTGTCCTGTAGGCTTTTGTTTGGTTCTTTGTAAGGACCTGCGGTCCTGATGTTTTTTGTAATTTGTCATGTCGCCGCCTTCGCAGATAGAAAGGAGGTCGACAACAGATTCCCCACCCTGACTCTGTCGAGTAGGAGAGAAATCCAATTCAAATAGAGAGTATTGAGATTTTTTGTTATAAGGTTTTCTAATTTCTAACGAACTGTCTGCGTATAAAGTGTGCAGAGAATCGCGCTTGCGGCTACTATCGAGCAACATAGTTTCGTTCGTTGTGAATTTGTTTAATTCATTATTAGAATGAAATCTATTATTTATAAATGAGGGTTCATATTGATATTCTCTCTCCCGGGGTACCTCCATGGAGATGTTCTCCATACAAGTAGCTCCGGCGAAAGTGTCTACTAGGTATGTACGATAAGACTGGCCATGGTTGTCAATGTAAACAGGGGCTTTAATTGACAAGCTTGACAAGCTTGTCAGGCACCCACCACTCACCCGGGGAATTTTAGAATGTTCGTTCCCCTCGCCAGGAAAGAGATTGAGCGATTGCTCAAGAAAGGGGACGGTGTTGCTGGGCGAATGGATAGCTGATCTACCACCCTTGGGAACTACACCAGAAGTTGGAGTAGCCATTGGTAGTCAGTGATGAAAAAATTTAGTTAAAGATTCAAAGTTCGGACTTGCCGAACAAACAAATTAGGGAGCAACGGAAGTCAGTCGGGGGAAAGTCACTTAAAACTAAAGTAACGTAACCCGAGCGGAGTCCTATCTCTAAATCTAAGTCTAGTTACAAAAATCTTATGGATTTATTTACTTATAAATTCCTATCAAATATGGCCTTGGCCGTGTGTAGGCTTTTCTAAGTCCTTACACCACTAAATAGTTCACCTTTCGATTTTAAGTCGAAACGTTCAAAGAAAGCACTACGCACTGTCACTATTAATGTTCATGTAGGTACTTTGACGTATAAGTTTATTGTTTATTGTTTATCGTTTATTGTTTAATCAATGTTGAGATTTTCACAAAGTTCGCTCAACAGTCTTTTGCCAAACAACTAGTAATTCACCACAATTACTAGAACTGTCTTTTTGCTCACTTTTTCAATACTCAATTCAGAATCAAAAGAGAATAACAAATCTCTAGTATCTGTTATTTTGTTTATAATAATTAAGAATCAACACTGTGACTGCTCAGTGAAGTCTTTTAGTAACCATTTTAGAATCAAATTACAAGCTAACTTAGCCTAGACGAACTAACTAAGTGAATATCTTTTTTATTTACACTAAAAATTAAGTTTTATTTATTATTATTAATAAAGCCAAAATCAGGTAAAAATTAGTCTTATTTAAATGCTGGCAACGCTATTTAAAAATGAAAATCAAAAATGATAAAATCAAAATTAAAAGTTCAAAAATCAAAAACTCAAAAAGATATTCTTTTCAAGCTTGCCAAATGTCCCTATCTAATAGTCCACTCGGGTCACGCCGCTTGGGATATTAGACGCGAAAATGTTTGGAATGTTTAAATATTTAAAATAAAAAATTAAAATTATTAATTTGTTAAAGTCAAAGTTTATGTTAGTTTTTATAATATATACAAAAATCACGAATATATATATATCAAATCAAATCAAAATTATGTCAAAATCAATGCACGGTTTTTGCTAAGTGTTCCTTAGAATAAACAATCCTCTACACTTAAGAGAGATTGAGAACTTCAGGAACTGACGTGCTATGTCTCTGGAGGGATCGTTAAGTTTTAAAAAGATCGGATTCACCAAGCGTACTTAAATGCTAGGGTCCTATCTTACCTAATACAAGATCAAGTAATTATTACTTACAAGTTTGTTTAAACAATTAAGTTTTGTCAATAAGAGAATATCAAAATCGGTTTGTCACAATCAGTATTTTTGCAATAAATATGATTCGCCCAATTAAGGGTAGATCATAAAATACAAATCAAATAAAATATAAAAATGTTACAAGATAGTAAACAATTTGCAGTCAAAAATCGGTAAGTCAAAAATTATAAGTTATCAAAATTTTTATATGTGAGCAATTCGTTAAAAATCAGTGAGGAAAAGCAATTCAAAATTTCCCAAAAATAAGCAAAGGTAAACAGGTCTGCGTTTTTGAAAAAGAGTGATAATTAAAATGCCAGAAGTTACAGAGTTTTTTCTTTAACACTTGAACACTAGTTAGATTGGAGTTTTGAGCTTAGAATGGAAACTTGATCTGGAAAAAAACTGAGCTTGGAGAACGCTTAGAGGAGAAGGAGACCAGAGGCACAGCTTACCCACAATTTTTCTTCCTCACGCAATTTAGACAGCCAGTTTTATTTCTTCCAGATGCCTCCTACTAGGCCATAAATCAGGAGAACCAGATTTAAGACCCGAGGACGATCTTCACAATCTAAGCTCTACTAAGAACCTTAGTGCAATGGAACTTTTCGAAGCAAAGATCCGGCGCAATCCAACGTTGGGAACAAAGTGCAAGGTTCCTCTAGTAGGCTTCGGCTGTATCACTCAGAATGACAAAAAGAAACGCACAAATAACACTGCTTCCGACGCTTAGGAGGGTATATGAATATATGCTATTTCACTCACGAAGTTGACACGTATTACTGGTCGTTAAGAAATGATCGAACGCTTTCGAAACAAATTTCTGTCCATATTTATATTAATCGAAATGTGACGTCACGGCGACTCCCCTTTGCACGCTCTGGACCAATCCTGGTCATTCTGGGCGGAGTCCCGTGAACGAAACTGGTGAATTTTGGGTTCATTTTCGAACAAGATTTTCTAGTGGAAACATCTCCCGGGAAACTTTAAAGTCCCGTGGGATCTTTGTTTTTGAGAATTTTCTCAGTTTGGGATTTTTCCCTAGAATAGTATCACTTTATACGTATTCTAGCCAAGTTTCATATTTTTATTACAACTTTTTTCTTTTTGAAAATAAAAAATTCGTATAGCCTTAAAACTTTGTTAAACGATAGTTCTTTATTAAATATTTACTCCTATGAAAATTCAGATTTTTTCTATTAGTCGTTTTCTAGATATTGGAAGTGTTCACCAGGTCCTGGTGCTGTCCTTCCAACGTCGATTTCCTGGTTTCCTAGTGGTTTTTTCGAAAAAGGTTTTATTATATAAAACGTTTCTTTTTGTAAGGGCTTTCATTCTATGAAGGTCCCAAGTCGATATCTTTAATTTAATTTTTTGTTTACTCAAAATTTTGGCTAAGTCCAAAAAATTGAAAAATTTTCTTCGCAAAAATTTTCCTATTTCCTTGAAAATTTGATATGTTGTAGATTAAATCAGTGGGAACATTTTTGCTCTAGTGATTTTTGGTAGAACTAAAGGTGATTTTGTAAAGATTTTTATATGGGCATGTTGCGCATATAATAGCGATCATTTGTACGAAGTTTCATTAAAATATTTTGATTAGAAATATTTTTAATTAATTATTATACTTATAGAAATTCTAGAATCGATCAGACCAATCCGAGTTCAGCGTGGTTGAAAGACTTGAATGCTTTGAAATGATTGGATGGAATTTTTCCATCGAATTTTCGAGATTAGGTGTGGTTACGTTTGATATTCGATTTGGTTCGAAGCTCTAGAAGATGATTTCTAGGCCTGTTTCCAATGTCTAGTGCATGTAAATACATAGGGATTTCATTTTTCTCTATTTTAGCCTTATTTTACATATTGAAATTGCTTGATTTTAGTCAAAAATGTGATATTACGACATTATATGGTTGGCCTTGCTTAATACTGGGAAAAACAAAAACAGTTTGGACTTCTGATGGATACGTTGATTTTAAAAATTTTTCTAGAGAAGTTAAAATGCACGAAGGGTCTAAAGACCATATTCAAAATACCTTAGGTTTTGTACGTTTGTCTCAAAATATAACTACAATTAAAGATGCACTAATCGAAAACGCTCGTTTATCTAAATTATTGTACAATGAAGATGTTAGGAAAAACCGCTTGCTTTTGACATACCTTATTGATACGACTATATTACTGGGAAAACAAGAACTGGCTTTTAGGGGGCATGACGAATCCGAATCTTCTTTTAACCCAGGGAATTTTAAGGAAGTTTTTAATTGTTTAATTAAACGTAACTCCGAACTTGTAAAGCATTTAGAAGAGAAAAGTGTATTTACGGGACAATCGAAAACTATTCAAAATGAATTAATATTTTGTATTGACGAACATATGAGAGACTTTATTAAACAAGAAATATCGGAGGCTACATTTTTCTCATTAATTGTAGATGATACGACGGATATAGTTGCAAAAGCCCAATGTTGTGTAACTGTTAGGTATGTAAATAAATTAGCCGAAATAAAAGAACGTTTTTTAGGCTTTTTTGATATAAGTGAGGATTCTAGAGCTAATGCACTCTATAACTTAATTGTAAGAATCTTGGAACCTTCAAATTATTAGCACAATGTTATGATGGAGCTGCGGTTATGGCCGGAAAATTGAGCGGTCTACAAACACGAATAAGATCAGATGCTCCACAAGCAATGTACACTCATTGTGCTGCTCATCGTCTTAATTTAATTTTACAACAGGGTTCAAATTATATTAATGAAAGCAGAATCTTTTTCGCAACTTTGAAAAGTTTGCCTGCTTTTTTCCATAAATCGTACAAACGCACATCTATATTGGACAAAATAATAAAAAAACGAGTTCCGCAAGCAAGTGATACAAGGTGGTATTCTCGATCAAAAATTCTAATTTTTGTTGCAAATAATTGGGAAGGACTAACCTTAGTTTTTCAGGACATGATTGAAAATCCAGAATTAGACTCAGATACTATACACATGGCCAAGGGGTATCTAAAAGACATTTCTGATTTTGAATTTGCTTTTTTAACTTTTGCATTTAAAGAAATTTTTTTTGTTACTGATATCCTGTTTCAAGTTTTTCAGTTAAGTAACCTAGAAATTGATTTCTGCATTTCACAATTGAACATTGCCGTCAAACGATTAAATGAGCTGCGCGCTGAAAATTTCCTTAAAACCATTTTTGAAAAAGCAAAATCACGTACCGGATTGCCATGTAGTAGACAAACCCGTAGCATGAGCGAATCAGATTTAATGGAAAAATATAAAAATCTGTTTTATGAAATTTTAGACTGTATAATTTTTCAAATTAACATCAGGTTTGAAGATTTACACAAATTGGAATTTGTGAAACTTCTTAATACATCAAAATACAAAGACTTTGCCACAGAATTCCCTATTAGTCTATTAAATTCGTTAGAAAAAACGTATCCAAAAATGTTTAACAAAGACCGCCTCAAAAATGAGCTAAGCATAATTTACCGAGATGAACAATTTTATAAAGTCAATATTCAAGAACTCCTTAAACAAATTAATATTTTTGAATTAATTTCAGTATTTTGTGAAGTATATCGACTTGCGACATTAATTTTGACAATCCCCTTAACAAGTGTACAGGCCGAAAGAGATTTTTCGTGCTTAAAGCGAATAAAGACCTACTTACGAAATAGTATATCTCAAGATAGGCTCTCAGCCCTGTCGATCATGGCAATAGAAAAAGAGTTATTAGTTAAACTTTCTGAATGTAATGGTCACTTTTATGACAAAATCATTGAGAAATTTGCTTCTTTAAAAAACAGGCGCATTAATTTAATTTACAAAAAGTGACTTAACTGCACCATCCACATACCTATTTGCCTAAACAGTTTTGGTTTTTTATAAAAAAATTACTGTCCACACCATATTGACTCCGGGCATTAAGGATAGCACGGGGAGCAAAAAAGTTCATGTCGCCATTCTGTCTATATAAGAGAACTGCGAATTAGATCACAGCAATAAACTAGATTTCAAATTAATTTACCACGTGGTTGATAAAATATACGAAAAAAAATTATAAAATGCCAAAATTCTTCTTCACTTCACAATCAACTTATCCCAGCCTAAGCCTAACGCCATAAACTAAAATAATTAAGTGAAGTTTACTGCTGGAGCAGATTACAGGTTTATTACACTTTAAACTCGATTCTGACTATTTTGATTAAGTATTTTAAATATTTTTTATAAAAAAATCCAATGATGAAAAATGTGTATATTATATATCTTTGAGAAGAGTATATATGTACATATATCTGAGGATAAAACGAACTACATGAAAATTGAGTGAATATCTTAAAGATTATTTTTTTTTTATATCTATGTAATAATTTTTATTTTAAAAATTACTTAATGAAAAATTGGGCATATATCTTGGTATTGGTATGTAAAAGACAAAAACAAATCATAAAAATGAGTCAATTTGGGCGTGGCAGCCCAAAAATTTCTCGCCTGCGGCGCTGCCTGCACCGCCATCTACCTATTATAAGTAACAAACCTTTTCTCGCCTCACCGGTTTTAGACACCACGAGCCGCCACTGGTTTTAGTTTATAAAATACTGGCCTTTTTTGACGAAAATAACATTTTTTGTTTACGATAAAAATCTTGTTTTCCTAGTTTCTTCTTTGGGTTCATTTCACTCTGATGAATTATTATAGACATATTTACTCTCTTCTTTCATATAAAATATTAATTTAACACTTTTCGAGAACATTTGAATGTAAAAAGTTTCATCTTACATAGCTCTTCATTTATTATTTATCAAAGCTGCTTTCCTTTACGTTTGCTTTATATGGAATGTTTTGACATTGACATTTTGCTGATAGTTTGTCATTATTTTAAGCCCAGTAGTAATCTGAAACGAAATTGAATCAAATATAACCTTTAAAATATCAAGGTTTTCATGTAGATTGCATCTTACATACTTTAAATTATGTATTCATATTTCATCGCATTATGTTTTGTAGTAAATGATTAGCTTTTCTAAATTAAGTTTAAAATAATTTTGTTTTGTTTACAAATTATATGTGACTCTCTCTTTTAGTTACTGTGGTCTCCAGCCAACTTTGAAAACGGCTAGTTTTCACTTCGCTTGTCATAATTTTTGCCCAGGGGCAATTCGACAGCTCTATTCGGGCGACATTGAATATGGCAGTTTCTGAATTAGTGGCTCCAGCAGTAAACTTCACTTAATTATTTTAGTTTATGGCGTTAGGCTTAGGCTGGGATAAGTTGATTATGAAGTGAAGAAGAATTTTGGCATTTTATAATTTTTTTTCGTATATTTTATCAACCACGTGGTAAATTAATTTGAAATCTAGTTTATTGCTGTGATCTAATTCGCAGTTCTCTTATATAGACAGAATGGCGACATGAACTTTTTTGCTCTCCGTGTTATCCTTAATGCCCGGAGTTTCTTTTTGTTGGTGGTCGATTATTACCGAGGAAGCCCTCTAGATGTGCTAGAGGTTAGGCAATATTTCTGACTAGCTTTTGTTGTCAATGTGATATTGTTTTTCCACATTCGGTATTGATTTTATTTTAAGTCACACACTCGCTTGTAGGGTTTCAAGTTACGGTTTTCAAGTTATAGTATAATTTTGGGTACTAATGATTACATATACAACGAGTTCGGTATTTTTCAGGGATCGAAGTTCCATTCTGTAAGTCTACGTGGATTTCAGTTTTAATTCTGAATTTCTAATTTTACATAAAGTAACAGAAAGAAATGCAATTAACCTATTTCTGTGCAAAAGCTTTTTTTCTTGCCGAAAGAAAAAAGTTTATACATTTTTCACTTCCCTGTGCGCCTTTTAATTTAACTTTTATATTTACATATTTGCGTCATAACGTTTCTCCAGATGTTCACAGATTGATATAATGGTAATAACTTTCTATCTATGTCTAATTCTTCAAGTTACCTTTTTTTATTATATTTCAGTTAATTATTTTTCAATACATCAACATCATTAAATTTTGATAGTCTGCATTTTATACAGTGCTTTATTGAAAAGCCCTTCAATTTTATCAGCATTTAAATATCAATATAGATTTCTTCCTGAATGAGTCATAGTCAACTCGTCTAAAATAAATGATGTCATTAAAAGTTACACGGAACCGTGAAAACCGTTTCCAAAAGTTTAAGAAATTACCTAAAAACCAAATATTTTTTTCAAATATTACGATACTAAAAGTTACATGGAACTCTGAAAGCCGTATTTAAAAGTTTTAATTAGTTTACAAGCTACGGTTTTTTACCAGCTTTCAAAATATATTTTACATTAAATTACGCAACTAAAAGTTACATGACATAGTGAAAATCGTATTTAAATTTTTTACAGTTCAAAAGTTACGGCGAAAACATTTTTCCTTTGATGTTCAAAATTTATTCCCAAGTATAACGCTATTTGATGTTATACTATTAGTTGAAGAGCTTCTTACAAAAAATAGTGTGAAACCAATTTATAAACAATATATCTTATATTGACCGATTTAGAAGCTTCGGTTAAATATTAGGATTTACAGATATTATTTTAATTATTCGTTTCACTTTGATAGCCTAATACATCCTTCACTAATTTGGACACTGTGCAGGGTAATCCAGAGGAGAATAAAAATGCTTAATCTCACCGTTGTTATGAAACATAGAAAACATGTTATATATAAGAATTTTGGATTTTTTGTCAATTTTTTCTTATTTTTAATGTAATGAGATATGAGATACAGGGTGTCCGGAAAATCTGTTCCAAAATTTGGAGGGGCTATTATGTATATATATATCTATATATATATATATATATATATATATATATATATATATATATATATAAAAAAAAAGGTAGATGTTTGTATGGATGTATCAATAATTTTTTATTAATTTTAGTATTTACTCTCCGCATGATGGTGCTAGTGCATACTTTGCCGACTTCCTATGGGTTTGCAGCCGGAAACCACCGGAGCCCCAATAGGTGGCGCTAAGTGTTATACTTAGCATATAGTACTGTTTCAGTATGATAGACGTTTCTTTTTGGATTTTGTCATATCGAGCAATCTGTTATTTCAGATCTCCCTGGGTACAAGCCTGCCTGATGAGGGTAAAGGCCCAGAAATCATGATCGCGGGAGGGTACCCTGTGACATAATCGAAAGCAATTCTTCTTGTAGGCCGTTTTGCACCTGCAGAAATTATGTATTTCTGCTATTCTACATATATCTTTTGCGGCCAAGAACTTTTGATAAAGGTGTGTGAAAGCGCATTTATATTGATTTTAGTACATATATATATATATATATATATATATATATATATATATATATATATATATATATATATATATATATATATATATATATATATATATATATATATATATATATATATATATATAATATAATATATAATATATTATATATCAAAAGGCACAAATATACTAAAAATGCATCTACTGTTCTTCATAAACATAAACATACAACAAAATATGAGTTTAACTTTAACGCAACCGAGATTTTAGCCCAAGATAGAAATTATTATAAATTAGCAGTTAAGGAAATGACCGCAATAAAAAAGGAGAGCCGGGCAGTAAATGATAAAAAAGATATTAGTGGTTTGAGTCAAATATATTTCAACTTAACTAATTAATCGGAAAGAAATACAAATTCAAAATCTAATCCTCTCAACACTGTATAAAATTTTAAACAGAAATTCAACTGGCCTCTGTACATCAATTAAAAATAATAGTATTTGTATTCACAGGTGCCAAGCGTCAGATAAAATACAGAGTTTTTATAGCAAAAAAAATGTTAACCAAAATATTCTAGACCCGATCAGTCTCTTAATTTCACCACATTAACATTCCACCAAGCAAATTGCTTCTCCAAGGTTCGTACCGTAAACTATAAGTTAATAGATAAATTTAAATTTGTGTCTACTAACTCAAAAATGTGTTTTTCAATTCATTATAAAGTGACAATTTTAGTCATTTTAAGCCATTTAACGTCTCAATGTATATAATGATGTTTACGTGTATGTATGTATATATTTTTTAATTTTTTTTAATGTAAAAAACTTTTTTTCGGTGTCAAGAAGCAATAAGGTCTTGATGAAGGCTCAACACAATGAGCGAAACATTGATTTAAAGTGAGAAATTTTTTTTCATTGTTAACCTAACCCAAGAAAACCCATACACATATATATATATATATATATATATATATATATATATATATATATATATATATATATATATATATATATATATATATATATATATATATATATATATATATATATATATATATATATATATATATATATATATATATATATATATATATATATATATATATATATATATATATATATATATATATATATATATATATATATATATATATATATATATATATATATATATATATATATATATATATATATATATATATATATATATATATATATATATATATATATATATATATATATATATATATATAAATGTGTATCTCAAGACTTCACTATTCACTTTTTAAATAAATCTATCTTTATTGCAATTAAGATATTAAAAATCAAACTAATATAGTACCGTCTTAAAATACAGATTCTAATTGATTGTCTATATTTTCATTAAATCTATTTCTATAAACAAAACTGCCGATGCTCGTGAGAACGCTCGAAAGAATGTCGCAATCGCCGGTCGGGGTCGCCGACTCTCCGGGTCTTCGAAGGTGATGGGAAACCAATATAACCGGCAGCAACTTTTATAGATGGCGCCACTCTCTAGAAAGACTCCTCTTCTATAGTGTCTTCTGGATGGGCACGGGCACGTTTCTTAAAGATCAGCCTCCTTAACTGGGACTGGACTGATTTTCTTGGTGTTAGCCTTGGTGGCGATGGACGATCATTCCCACCTGTGAGGTTGAGTCTGGAAGGTCCTTTGCACTCTTGCAGAAAAGGTATAGGGTTGAAAAGCGACAACCAGTATAATTATAACAATGGTGAACCAGTTGATGTACTTGGACACGAAGGACTTATATGTCTATTTTGCTGAGTTGTAACGGTTTTAATTCTGGAACCTGGGTTGTTCCGGGAGGTTTTTGCAACAGTTAAAGGGAATGATGACGGGATATCTTCTATACGTGATGTTTTTGTATTTTTCGAAAAAGTACTTGGAATAGATTCGGATACTTCCAAAAAATGCATTACAGTCTGGTTGCAATTTTAGTAATGAAATGGTTTTAAATATTTTCGTCACAAGTTCCCTTTTTGCACAGTAACTGGAAGAGGTTCTGAGACTGTGATGAGCCAATACTTTCAAGCTCCTGAACATTATATTCAGATGCCAACAGGATTGAAGTTTGGGATGTTTTGAGTATGTGGCTGGACTACCTAAGTAGCTGGGCTTCACACCTAGCGTAGCTATCTATAGGGTATTGAAGGACGTCGGAACAGATTTTGGTGTTGGTTTGCACTTCTTTGCAGCTTCTAAGGTATTGTGGTAATATGTACAGTAAGAAATCATCATCTCGAGCAATATACTTTTATGTTGTTGGTATTATGTGGTGGAAACCTGTTCGATTATCCAGTACAGGGATTTGGAATAGACGGTATAAGGTTTAGATCTCAAGGACAAATACAACCTTATTATTTATTTGATAAGCTTCTAAAGTTATGATGTCAAGATACTGAGCAACATTTGAGGTATATGTGGGTTGAGGTAAGTTATTTTTTGAGAGAGATCGCGAGATTTCTTGAAGAGAGGTGACTAAATCTCCTACTGTAATTATAGACCTATGTAAGATTCCTAAACGCGCAAAAGTAATAGTACTTAGAATATCATTAAGAGAGTTCTCTAAAAATACGTAGCTTTCCATTAAAGACTCGCAAAGATTTAGAGTTTTCACTTGGCCTTCGTAGAAGACTAAGCCGCTCTTAATGTTATTGATATATTTGGAAATTTCGATAATATCTCGATTAAACGTTTCTTCGTCAATTTGCAATTTTTGTATCATGGAGGTGAAATTATTTATAACCGATGACGTAACCGATATTTGATTTTTTAGTAAAGTTTCGATTTCGCGTTCATCATGGCTAATTTCACCGATACATTCATTATAGTATTCGCCATCAGAAGAGTCTAGGTTGCCTGCAATTGACTTAAAAATGCTGCCTATACCTTTAACTAACCCACGTTTGGTTCTAAATGCGTAGGTTTCGTGTCAGTTTTAACTTCTCTAAAGTTTTCTTTGACAGAGTCCGATATTCGTGCTAAGAGATTGATATGGTTTTGAAAACGGTAATTCGAGGTGAAGGATCATCGAGCACATGAGTCATGCTGGATAGTATTTTGGCATTGTTTTGAATGGCTTCTTAAAAAGGTTCTAGTTCCTTGTTAACTAAAAGTGTCCATTTGTCGTTTGAGACTCGAATGATATTTTGTTCATGGTAAAATATTCCGATGGTGTTATTGATTGGTGTAAGTAGAAATTGGGCGAGGCTCGTCGAGATCGACACGAAGAGTCTGAAATAGAATGGACTAGTCGTAGAAAGGTTTTAGTCTATCGACGTTTATTTTTGAAGATTGATTTATAGATAGATTTTTGACAGTGGCGGAAGTTCCGAAAACTTCTGTTATTTCGAAAAGTAAAGGTTTTACGTAAACTTTGTCTCCAATTTTAGATTCTGGGAGGGTTCGAGTAACGGCTTTGTCGAATCGTATCTTGAATTTTTCTTTTTGTATGTTCTTGTACGTGCAACATTGTAGTAATGTTCCATGCGATTGTTTAGATCTCTGACATATTTTGAAATGAGCTGTTCTCGGTTATAAAGGGTTTCGGGTGGTCGGCTAGATGTATGGCCAAAAATGAGCTCATATGGTGTAAAACTATGGGTATCATTTTCTATGTTGTAGCAAATTACAGCATATGGGAGGATATTAAATGGATGTTCACTGCGATTTTTGGCTTTATGTGCCCGAATCATTTCTGTTAGGGTCGCGTGAAACCGTTCAAGTGATCCATTTGACTGTAGATGACTAACGCTGCAAACTGTCAGTTTTACATCATAAAGTTCGCAGAGATCTTTCATTAGGGCATTGTTAAACTCACGGCCATGATCACAATGGATTCTTAAACGCGCGCCGTATGTTGGAAGAATAGTAAAAGTGCGTTTGCGACTGTCGAAGCTTTCTTATCCAACACAAAACTTATATCATCTGCTGATGATGCTACCTTGGTTAGCGAAATTTTTGGACTAGCTTTGCGAAGACGTTTAAAGACTTCTATTAACCTTAAAACGTGTTCATGGATTGTTGAGGAGTAGACGATAATATCGTCTATATAGAATAACCAAGGTTCGTACTGGATGCCTAAGAGAATGTTGTCCATAACTCTCTGAAAGGTGGATAGGGCATTTTTTAAACCGAAAGGCTTTCAAATGAACTCATAGTGTCCATTCTCAACAGAAAACTGTTTTGAAGGTATCTTTGGGGTCTATCTCGATTTGATGAAACCCTGAGGCTAAATCGAGAGTCGTAAAGTACTCACATTTGGGTAGCGGGTACTTATTATCAACACTGAGCTCAATGAGCTTACGGTAATCAATTACAATGCATCATTTTGGTTTTCCAGACTCGTTGAGGAGACTATCCAGACGAGGGAGGACCGTGGAGAAGTCAAAGGACGTATGATGCCTTAGTCTAACATCTTATTTACCTGTGTTTTTCCTTCGTTCTTATAAATTTGAGGGTAACGATATGATTTTGTAAAAACGGGCCTGGCATTGTTAGTTTCGATAGACTGTTTAATTTCATTTGTGAAGGTTAAAACGTCACCTTCGAGATAAAATGTTATTAAATCTTTTTCTTCGTCATTTAAGTGGCCTGTTCGTGGTTGGTTTTGTATTGCGGTACGTCTATCATAGCTAATGTTTAGATTTGTTTCAGAGTTAAAGTTCAGAATCGTTGCATTACATGTTCCTGGGTCAAAAGGCTCAATAATCATTTAGAAAAGTCTACAGTTTTAGGCATTGCATTTGCATTAATGATTGACGTAAAGAATTGGCCACGTTCATTTACTTTAACTAATGCGTTGGGTAACCTAACTTTTTCTTGTTCTTGCGTAGAGTTCAGCGTCTGTATTTATAAGATAACATTTTAATTTAAATATTTTTTCTGGCCTACCTTCGATGGAAATAACATTAGGTTTTTGTATAGTACAATTATTATTTTCTGTGTTATTATTCGAATTGGTTGGCATTTTTTCGGTTGTTACTTTATGTATGATAATAAGAATAATAAGAAAATCTAAACCAAGGAATCATCGAATTCGATATCATGATTATAAATGTACACCTTATGTGGATCTCCGATATTAAATGGGTTAAGAGTTGATTCGTTAACTGACAATTTTTGGTCGGTGATTCCCTGAATAATCACGTTTTCAGTACACCGTTTAGGAAAATTTGGGACAGTTTTGTCCTTAAAAATCGAAATTCCTGCTCGTGGCGTCATTTATGTAGTAAAGATTTTTGGAGTTTACAGTAAGCAAGGGATCTAGAGAAACGCTTGCTCTGGGAAGTTCAGGTTGGGATCCTTATTATCTAAATTCAGGGCTTGGATCTGGGTTTGAATTTCCGTGGGGACTGTATGAAAATCCTGGTAATTTTCGGGATTCATGTAAGCGAAAGAATTATCGGAGACTTTTCTTTCCTCATGGTAATAAGGATTGTCGAAATCAGGGTTTTCAACATGGTAATCAGTATTATAAGCACTTTGTTATGCATCTTCGGTATTTACATGATGCGTTCTTTTTTGATTTGCGTAGTATTGTGGATTTTTCAGAAATGTTGCAGATCGAGGGCTAAACTGGTTTTGACTGAGTATATTGTTGGTACCGTGTCTGTTGATTTTGATAAAATGGTTTATTTTGTGAAAAATTAGTGTTCGAGAATTGATGTGAGAAATTGTGCCGGTTCAAAATGTGTTGACTGCTTTGATTTGCGGGGCGACCAATGCGGCCACAAGTCAAGCATTTAGCTGGTTGAGGTGATGGTTTGTTATTTAAGGGTGTCACTTTTTGTGGGGCTGGTCTATTTGTTTTTTGGTTTTCAAAATAAGAGAGTTAAAGCTCCCTTCGAATTCTAGACTGGGCCTCTAAGAGTGACATATGATTGCTAGCTCTAATAAGCTTTCCTAAACGAGGTTTTAGACCAGTTAACCAAGCGTTTAAAGTCATTGTTTCAATAAGGATAGTTTGGGCTTCTTTAGGTCCTCTTCTTATTAAATTTGGGGATTTTTGGTATTTAAAACTTGCAACCGGTTGCAGAATGTCAAGGGAAACTCACTTGGAACTTGAAGGTCTTGGATAAGGGATGTGAGATCTCTAGTATCACCAAAATATAGGTTCAAAAGTTGCTTGATTTCGAGGTATGAATTCGTATTTCTTAAACTTATCCGTTGGGCTGCCCTACCTCTGAGTTTGTTTTTATATGAATAACGAGGAATGTTTTTTGTTGTGTATGCCATATCATATGCGGAATCACACGCATTAATAAAATTACCCAAAAATTGAACTATTGAAAATATTTCTGAAAACCTATAGAGTTCTACTTCAATTATTATTCCACTTGTTGTTGCATCACTTGTAGAAATGGTTTCAGGCATTTTGAAATATTAAGATTAAAGGTACAGGGATATCAATTTTTTTTTGAAAAGTATGCAACTTTTAGAGTCAAAATTTTTACGTGTTAAAATTAAATTGATCCTATTAGTCACAAAATATAAAAACCCATATCACCAATATCACTTAAAACACAAGGGATAAGAAAATACTGGATGATCGAACAGTTATCAGTAAAATGAATTAGAACAAAAATCGAGACGATTCGTTACTTACAATAATATCTTCGTTTGAGTTCCCGTGTTCTCGTTTCAGCTGCCAAAAGATTGCTTTAGCTGTTTTCTCTGCACTTATTTGGAGTTGGGGTATAGCGGTTCTTTTTAAGGGTTTAAGATCTGCCGTAACGAGTTAAAACACTTCTGTTCTCACGACGTTTACAGATCCTACAGCGACTGCGCTAAATTGTTAACTCAAAAACTTCACTATTCACTTAAAAAAAAATATTTCTTTTTAAAAATTGCAATTAAAATATTAAAAATCAAACTAACATAGCAACGTCTTAAAATCCAGATTCTAATTGATCGCCGGTCGGGGGTCGCCGATTCTCCTAGTGTTTGAAGATCATGGGAAACCAATATAACATTGACACTTTTGGGAACCTAAATCCACCAAAAGAACTTGCTCACTACTGAATATCTTGTATAATCGTTTCTTTATAATAATTATACATTCATATAAGGCAAATGTCTCAGACGTTCACGTTAAAAGCTGTTTGAGTGTTATTTTCTAGCTATGATTTCCGTTAGCACTTGGAATTCTATTCCAAACATTAAAAACGGACAAAACATCGTTATTATGATAAATTCAATTAATACAAAAAATCGAAAGGTTTTGATAAAATAACAATAAAAACTATAAAATTGTCCAAAAAGAACTAGCTTCAATGTTTCTGTTTTTAAAAAACAGATATTTATCCTGAAAACATGAAAATAGACCAGTATCTGTTTTACCTGCAATGTCTAAAATTTTTGAAAAAATAATAAATCTTAAATTAACAAATTTTTTAGAAACTAAAAATCTACTTTTTTCAGGGCAATATGGTTTTTGCAGTTCAAGAGATACTGAAATTGCTGCTGCTGACGTAGTAACAAATTTTCAGTGTAATGTTGATAGTAATAAAATTTGAGGTTTATTATCACTAAATCTGTGCAAAGGATTTGACACTATAAATAATATGATTTTATTGAAAATGGGAAACACAAATAGTGAAAACCCTGCCTAAATACATAGTGAAATGAAATATGATTTGGCAATAATCCTTGCTTGGCTAAGTTCTTATAAGTTATCACTCAATTTTAACAAGTCTTCATTTATGTTTATAGATAAAGTTAAGATGAAATTTATTACACCAAATTAATTTTTTAATAGAAATATTAAATATTCAGAATGCACTAAATAAGCATTCCAGAGGTGCGATTTTGCACTTATCATTTCGTTAGTTAACGAAAATTTTCTCCGTTCGGAGAGCTGTTCGGCATGACAATCGGATTTTCCGATCCTGGTTCGTTAAACAACAACCTACTACTAAAGCCGCCATTTTCCGAATCTGTCAGTTCTTGAGTTTTTGATGATATCTAAATTTTCTGCCTTGGAGTTTCATTTCGTAAGATAAAAAGTTGTTTTGATTACTTGAAAGCTAAGCCATGATATATTAGCATATGCATCATACCGTAAATATTCAACAGATGCCAAAATATTCAAGAAAATCATGAAAACATGGAACCTCCAAATAGGCAGCGAAGTTACGAAACTCGTAAATCCTTCAAATTAAACAAGGTAAGCTAATCTGTTTAAAAAATATTATCTATGTCATATTATTACGAAACCTGTATATTTTAATTATTAATGAATCATTATTTTTAATTCAGTGAATTCCTCTTTCTTGATCATTTTGTTAGAAGTACGGGAAAACATAAAACGCTATCCTTAAAATGTACTTCTTTTGAAGAAATATTTAACAAAGTTGTGAATATTCTGTTTAAATATTAATTACATTATTTGCTATATGGTGCAAAATTCTATATTACGTATTTTATTTTTAAAAGAAAAGGGACCTATGTTAATATGTATTCCATCTATTCTAATCCAGCATCGCGACTGTTATGCATTATGCAACCACATAAACATCATACATTTATCCGCCTTTGAAAAGTGGCGTGCATTCCACAGAAAAATAATATAATAATATAGGCGAAATGCGTTCCTCGGGAGAACAAAGCGTTTTAAACTTAGAGTAAGAATAAAAATCTTACTCTAGCTTGTAATTGCCCGGTGTTACTGGGGAATGGCCCTCCCTATTTTAAGAATAGACAGTATTTTATTTATTTTGGTCTCTCGTAACCTAACCTAACTTCTTTAGTTATAGATACACAGTAAACAAGTCGAACAGCTGATGGATCACTTGCGGAAACATAACAGTGGTTTAATAATGGTGTATTTAAGTATTGCAAAATTGAACATACATACCAGTAACTAGGAACCAATTTAAGAATAATATTTTCTATTGATGGAAAGACTAAAGAAGCAATAAGGGCAGTTGAATCTAGATTATCATAATAGTGTTACAGGTAGGCATGAATTTGTATATTTTTAAGCAAATAGAATGTACTTGCTAAAATTATATTTTATTGTCTATGTCGAGGTCTATGTATAACTTGTAAACAAAAGTATTCCTTAACAGGTATTCTCAAAGAAAATTTATAGTGGAAGCTATTATTTTCTTTGGTATTATATATTTTCACTGTTGAGGGCGAAATGAAATAATCTTTGTTTTTTTTTAAAAGAACTATAGTTGGAATTATATAATGTTATAATTATTAGAGTAGGGAAATAATTAGTTATATTATATTACACAGTATGTGGTGTATGGCACATTTATTGATTATAGCAATATTTTTACAGAATATGACTCTAAAAAGAAGGGAGTGATACAAGAAATGATGTCAAGTATTTGATACAGTATTTTCATTTACCTTTCACATACTTAGTCAATATAAGGAAGAACAATCACCGAAGCACAATTACAAATTCCTCGATAAGCTATTTTATTGATTCAAATTTGAACTCGACCATTTTGATTGTAGAAGATATACCTGTGTAAGTATTAATTGTTATTATTTTTTTTTATAAAGAAACTTACTATAATATTAGACTTAAACAGATTAGGCTAGTATAATTCATAAGCTTATGTTTAGCAAAGTCTACTGCAAAACATAACTATGAGTTCGTTATTATAACAAATTATCAGTTTACAGTATCAAACAGAATTTAACACTTGAAACCTTGTTTAATTTGACTAATTGTTTTTGCACTGATATTCTGTCGGAAAACAGCAGCAAGATAATGCATAGCAACTCAACTGAATGGTGCACTTATTTTTTTATTATGTCATCCATTAAACTTTGTGCTAGACACATCATTATGTTTTATATGTTTGTCTAATTTCTTACAGTGTGATACAAATATGTTTGAAGTGTTTGTTTTTCCTTGGGTTTTGCTAATTGCAATTTTTAATGTGTATTTTTAAATTAATCTTTTGTTCAAATCTATGAATCGCTTTTGAAGTTTCACATTACAATAAAAATATTCTATTTAAAAAAATAACTATTATATGACTTAATAAGTTCATTATGTTTAATAGAATTTATTTGTTTATTCCTATGTAAAATTGTACAGGGTGCCTGATTATATTTTAAATGGTACGTACCCTAGAGGCCTTATGCTATGAGTTATCAGAAAACTTTAAATACAAATGTTTTTGGGTTTGAACAAAATCATCATTCATTAATCATTCTTGCCGATTATAAATATACTAGGTTTAAACTTTATCTCTAAAGGTAATAGAGAAATTTTAGAAAAACCCTGCCATAAGAGGCAATGTGTAAGAGATTTGCTTCTTATGATAGGGTTTTTCTTAAATTTCTTGATTATCTTTAGAGATAAAGGTCTTAAACCTAGTCCATTATTAATAATGAGCAAGAAGAGACCATTTGAGGTGTATCTATTATACAGGGTGTGCCTTTTAAAATAACGCAGTCGATGCCCATTTGCTAAATTTCCGATTATCTTTTGTTTGTTTTTCTTGTAAATTGACCAAACCTAAACACTTTTATATTTAAAGTTTTTTTATAACTCATAATAAAGTCTCTAGGGTACTGTTTAAAATATAACCAAACATCCTGTACATAAAATCTGTTTAAAATATCAGATGTGTTACAAATTAAAAAAAACTACATTAATATACATAAAGTAATAAAAGTGAACCAAACTTAATTTTAGAGAAAAAATTATACACCATATACATTATACCTATATCATGAAGAAACCTTATTTTTTGTAAGTTAAGTTAACTGTGTTTACCATTTTTGACCAGAAGAGGTTATTTCAAATCCATTATTATGTAATTCTGGGATACCTTGTTAGGTACTGGAAGAAACTAGGTTACTAAAAGTACATTTTGTAAGGATATATTAAATATTTATACAGGATGTCCCAAAAATGTTGTATAAGGTGCAGCTGCTGTTTTTTTATTATGGACTATTTTGTTTTATTAAAGAACAAAACGTCCGGTTATATGCAATTTGGTAAACTGAGGTTTAATACCTTAAAAAAAACTATAAATGAATTTGTAATTAGTTTTGTTTAAAATTTTATTTTTTAAACTTCAATTTACTTGAAACATCTGTATGTTGCCTTTTTTAATCATATCAAATAAAGTATAACTGACTTAAGTCTATGAAAATTAAGATTACTCACAGTGAAAACTGTATTTTGTAACAAGAAACATTTTTTTCTCGATTTTTTCTTCAGAATAACTTTATTTTATAAATTCAATTCTGTCTCTATTTTGTAAGATTTGGAGGTGATCATGGTATCTATTGTTCAGAAAGTCAAGAACTACAACATATATAAAATGTAGGGAATTTCCCTCAAGCTAGTTTTATAAGATTTATGTGTAGTCCTAGTAGCTACCTCGCAATTCACCCTTTCTTATAGGCTTTGTTCAGTATAATTTTTACAATACCTAGTAGTATTGTGGATTGTGACGTATAAATGACGAACTTAAAGATGGAAATTTTTGGACAATATTCAAATCTCAATTTTTGTTCAACAAAAATTAACATATTTAGTTACGGTTTTCGACACTGTCTAGCAGGCGCGTAACTAAGGGGGGCATAGGGGAGGTGATGTCTTTTTTTTTGGGATATTGCATGGGCGCCCGCAGAATCATAACTGATGAAAAAAAAAACTAAAAAAGGTCATGCATAGTCCATTTGGTATATAAATGTAATTTATATAAGTAATATACAATATTTACATTTTCCAGGGGAGGCAAGCGTCCCACTCCCTCCTTCCCCCCATTCAGTAACAGGAGTCTAGGGACGCCCCTACGGTCTAGCACTAAGTTTATAGCCTAGAGGATGTTAATGCAGGTCTTCAATAAGTTGTTTTACAGAGTGTTTTGTAAAACACTTGTAAAAAAAAGTTTTCCTTGTTTTTTTTTAATTCTTTAGTTTTTTTTGTACAGGTTGTTTTCAACGAAATTGTAAATTTTTTTTAAACATGTTTTTTTTCTCAACTTTTGTATCCCTTATACTATTATTTCTTACTTCAGTTATGAATAAATTTCTAAAAATTATTGAAAAGTAGAAAAAACTACATAACATGGATTTTTTAAATGTGACACCTTGAATATTATTATCTAATTAAATTAGTCTTTTCATACCGATTATAAATATATGAGTTCAGAGAGAGAGAGAGAGAGAGAGAGAGAGAGAGAGAGAGAGGACTAATATCTTTGCCTCTTATGAAATGGCTTTTATCAATTTTTTGGATAATCTTTAAAGATAAAGGTACCAAATCTGATATAACTGCTAACTTCAGATTCATTTAATGTTGCATTAAATGGGACCAGCTAAAAAAAATATAGGTTATGTAATTTCTTCTATTCAGTAATATTTTGTATTCCTAGAAGATAATAGTGAAAAAATCCTACAATTATTGTGTTTTTATTTTCTATAGTTAAAGCTGTATCTAGATGTTAAAATATAAATAAAAACATTATACTTATAAAAAACTGTTTTGCATATTTTTTACTTTGAACTAACTTCAAACTCATCATTAGTATTCATTATTATCTATGTAAATTTAAATAATAACAGACCGTTTTACCATTATTTAATAAGTTTCATTAATTTTTAAACTCTCAAATGACCTTTTGATCTGATGGATCATGAAAGTTAGTTTAAAGTAAAAAGTTCACAATAGAATGGGGTAAGAAACAATTGTTTGATGCATACGGGAGCTGAGAAAAACAACACATCCAGAAAAATTTACATTTTGGTGAAAACACCCTTTATATAAAAAAAGTTTTTTTGGTATTCGGGTGTGAATTATCCTGGGTAGAAAAGAACAATATAATATTTCGTTTTGTAATAGTCATTGTGTGTGTATAAACATTTTGTGAAAATGACAAAGGCTTAGATAATACTGTGTAACAGATTTCTTGTGGCCTTTTGCATTTTCAAAGCGATAAATCTAACATATAGTGCTAGGCATTATCGAAAACCACAACTCAATATATAAATTCTGGTTGAAAATTAGTAAACTTGAATTTTGTCTACAAATTTGGACATCAGTACCTAAAATTAATTAATTAATGTAGGGGTTATGGTTATATTGAATAAAAAAAATTGAGTTGAGGTACTATACATGCTGTTGGTTACAAACACAAGTTTAAAAAGCCATATTTATATGAATATTCTTCATATTTTCTTAAGGGGAATATGCTTCTTAAGTATTGCTTTTAATTTTTGACGAAAATTGGAAATATACCTATTTTATCAATAACAAAGTTTTTTTAATAGCATATTTACAGCAAATTTTTCGAAAAGCAATTTTTTTACAATATTTTTTTTTAGGTATTTCAAGTCACAGTGTGAGTCCTTTGGACCCTTT
Organism: Kuschelorhynchus macadamiae; assembly: GCA_030620095.1. Classification (NCBI taxonomy): domain Eukaryota; kingdom Metazoa; phylum Arthropoda; class Insecta; order Coleoptera; family Curculionidae; genus Kuschelorhynchus; species Kuschelorhynchus macadamiae. Next base: position 121,764 of record JAUTXW010004341.1, read on the forward strand.
GTAAAAGAAAATGGTGTGTACTTACATATCACCAGAAATCAGCAGCAAAAGGAAACTAATTTCAGCTTGTAACAGCTTGAACAATAAAAACATGTCCAATTGTAATATTTTTTTATTTAGTGACAAATATAGAATTGATTTTCACTATAAAATATCGCAACACTAAAAAAGAAATTAAAGAAGTTCCAGTCAATTTCATAATAATCAAAATGAAAAATTATTTCATTTATATCTTAAAGATTTATGACTATACTTAAATCTAAAAAAATAATTATATTTAGGCGTTTTATAGATACAGATTTACAGGGATATAGAAAGTTAGAGATTGATACCATTATGAAATTAGTTATGGGTGGTATTATATATGAATCTTTAAACAAATTTCCAAAAGTTAAGGTATGAACGTAGAAATATTTTTCAGTTCCAACTGTTTCTTTTGGTAGTTATGTAAACTCTCCAAACGTCAATTTTTAGTTTTTAGACGATAAAATTACTCTATTAGGTATAGGATCAACTGTGCAGTAATTTTATTATTTTTAAGGCAATGAAAAAAATGCAAAGTAAATTTTCTTCTTCCCAATCATATGGTAATTATCAGTATCTTTGAAATATATAGAGAGTGACAAAATATCTATTTTTATTAAATGAATACCCTGTCTATTTTTTACACCTATGAAAAGCTAAAAAATATCTTTCCAAAAAACTTCATGCGAAAATTTCTGATATACCCACCTATGATATTTAAAAAACTAAAATTAATACCTTCCTGCAAATGGCCATATTATTTTTAAATATATAAATTTCGTAACAGTTACAAATAGAGTATTTCTTAAAAGGGCTTCTTTATACAGAGCATTCCATGTAAAAAAATTACACTGTGTGTAATATGTTTTAGTACGAGAAATAATAAAAATATTAGAGAGGGACTACATTAGATGGCAATCAATTTCCCTCGTACAGATTGTCTGCATATTCAAATAATTTATTAGGCCGTCATTTACTTTTGTCATACAAGATTCGGACTAAAATTTTACCAGTCTGTCTCTGTTTCTCAGTTTTATGCAATTTCTATATACCAAAATGTTTCCATTCCGTTGAAAACTTAAATTCAACTGGATAAGTAGTTTTTAAGCTATGCTGCGTACAGACAGACTGACAGAAGTGGGAAAACATGGGGCCCAAGCACCCTAAAATGCAAAGTTCTGCAAAATTTTAAAGGGTTAATTTTTCATTTTTTACTCTTTTAAACTGATCTAAATGCTGGTGGTTGCCCTTCTTCAATGACTTTTATTTATTTTAAACTTTATAATTAAATGGTAAAAGTATTAACTTCTATTTGTTTATTTTTCTAATGAAATACCTGACAGTGTCTTTAAGAATATCATATTCTTTAATGTCTCTAAAATATCTGGAAATACAAGTGCAAAAATTTTATATTACGCTTTTATAATAAGGTATAATAACATTAAAATCTGTTCTGGAAAAGCACAATATAATATCCACTAAAATGTTCACTTTTTTCACTGCACTTACATGTAGCGATTAATTAAAGTCAAATTTAGGTCTCTTGAAATCACCACTTATTTGTTAACTTCTGTTTTATTAGAATATTAGTAGGTATTAGGTATAATATTATGCACCATCACCAATTGATGCCAACAATGCTGCTATATCTTCCATTTTAGAAGTATAACAAACACATTATTGTCTACAAATTCAATGTACTGTAGTGATAAATGCATACATATCTTTAAGTGGACTAGTTTTAGATGCACTAGTCAAAATTTTGTTATATTTATTCTGAATTAAATATTTTTTCAAAATGAAACTTCATACTTTAATTTCTAATACATTTGTTTTCTATATTTATCTAATGAATTGGTAATAAAAATATGTTTTTTATTTTTCCAAATGTATTGTTTATTTGAAGACGATTTTTAATAAAATGGTAATATGGTCTTAATAAAATAAGTTACACACTTATTCTGTGTTAAAATTAAAATACCTTATAGGATTTATTAAATCATTAGACAAATAAAAGTTAATACTTTTACCATTTAATTATAAAGTTTAAAATAAATAAAAGTCCTTATTGAAGAAGGGCAACCACCAGCATTAAGACCAGTTTACAAGAGTAAAAAATGAAAAATTAACCCTTTGACATTTTTGCAGAACTTACAGTTCAGGGTGCTTGGCCCCCATGTTTTCCCACTTCTGTCAGTCTGTCTGTACGCAGCATAGCTTAAAAACTACTTATCCAGTTGAATTTAAGTTTTCAACGAAATGGAAACATTTTGGGTCAAAATCGAATATGGCGAAACAAAATGGCGGCCTAATGAAATAAAATTGCATAAAACTCAAATGAGAAACAGACTGGTAAAATTTTAGTCCGAATCTTGTATGACAAAACTATATGACGGCCTAATAAATTATTTGAATATGCAGCAAATTGTAGTAACAATCTGTACGAGGGGAAATTGATTGCCATTTCAAGTGGTCCCTCTCTAATATTTTTATTATTTCTCGTACTAAAAAATATTACACACAGTGTAATTTTTTACATGGAATGCTCTGTATAAAGAAGCCCTTTTAAGAAATACTCTACTTGTAACTGTTACGACTGAAATTTATATATTCAAAAATAATATGGCCATTTGTAGGAAGGTATTAATTTTAGTTTTTGAAATATCATAGGTGGGTCTCAGAAAATTTGGCATGAAGTTTTTTGAAAACATATTTTTTAGCTTTTCATAGGTGTAAAAAATAGACAGGGTATTCATTTAATAAAAATTGATATTTTGTCGCTCTCTATATATTTCAAAGATACTGATAATTACCATATGATTGGGAAGAAGAAAATTTACTTTTCATTTTTTTCATTGCATTAAAAATAATAAAATTACTGCACAGTTGATCCTATACCTAATAGAGTAATTTTATCGTCTAAAAACTAAAATTGACGTTTGGAGAGTTTACATAACTACCAAAAGAAACAGTTGGAACTGAAAAATAAATATTTCTACTTTCAGACCTTAACTTTTGGAAATTTGTTTAAAGATTCATATATAATACCACCCATAACTAATGTCATAATGGTATCAATCTCTCACTCTCTATATCCCTGTAAATCTGTATCTATAAAACGCCTAAATATAATTTTTTAAATTTAAGTATAGTCATAAATCTTTAAGATATAAATGAAATTATTTTCCATTTTGATTATTATGAAATTGACTGGAACTTCTTTAATTTTTTTTTAAAGTGTTGCATATTTTATAGTAAAAATCAATTCTATATTTGTCACTAAATAAAAAACAACAATTGGACATGTTTTTATTGTTCGAGTTGTTACAAACTGAAATTAGTTTCCATTGCTGCTGATTTCTGGTGATACGTAAGTCCACACCATTTTCTTTTACAAAGGGTCCAAAAGACTTACACTGTGACTTGAAATACCTAAAAAGAAGAAAAAATATTGTAAAAAAATTGCTTTTCAAAAAATTAGCTGTAAATATGCTATTAAAAAACTTCGTTATTGATAAAATAGGTATATTTCCAATTTTAGTTAAAAATTAAAAGCAATACATAAGGAGCATATTCCCCTTAAGAAAATAAGAAGAATATGCATATAAATATGGCTTTTTAAACTTGTGTTTGTAACCAACAGCATGTATAGTACCTCCACCCAATTTTTTTTATTCAATATAACCATAACCCCTACATTAATTAATTAATTTTAGATACTGATGTCCAAATTCGTAGACAAAATTCAAGTTTACTAATTTTCAACCAGAATTTATATATTGAGTTGTGGTTTTCGATAATGCCTAGCACTATATGTTGGATTTATCGCTTCGAAAATGCAAAAGGCCACAAGAAATCTGTTACACAGAGTATTATCTAAGCCCTTGTCATTTTCACAAAATGTTTATACACACAATGACTATTACAAACCGAAATATTATATTGTTCTTTTCTACCCAGGATAATCCACACCCGAATACCAAAAAACTTTTTCTATAAAAAGGGTGTTTTCACCAAAATGTAAATTTTTCTGGATGTGTTGTTTTTTATCTTTATTATTATCTTCTAAGAATACAAAATATTACTGAATAGAAGAAATTACATAACCTATATTTTTTTTAGCTGACCCCGTTTAATGCAACATTAAATGAATCTGAAGTTAGCAATTATGTCAGGTTTGGTACCTTTATCTTTAAAGATTATCCAAAAAATTGATAAAACCCATTTCATAAGAGGCAAAGATATTCGTCCTCTCTCTCTCTCTGAACTCATATATTTATAATTGGTATGAAAAGACTAATTTAATTAGATAATAATATTCAAGGTGTCACATTTAAAAAATCCATGTTATGTAGTTTTTTTTATTTTTTATTAATTTTTAGAAATATTTGATATTCTTAGACCATAATACAGGTATAATCCTACAAATTTTGTTTGTTTTTAATTTTCTATAATTAAAGATGTAACTAGGTGTCAAAATATAAATGAAAGCCCTGTACAACAGTCGCATTTATAAATTTAGAGACATTACCTTTATTCATAACTGAGATAAGAAATAATAGTTTAAGGGATACAAAAGTTGAGAAAAAAAACATGTTTAAAAAAATTTACAATATCTCTGAAAACACCCTGTACAAAAAAACTAAAGAATTTAAAAAAAAAACAAAGAAAACTTTTTTTACAAGTGTTTTACAAAACACTCTGTAAAACAACTTATTGAAGACCTCTGAATTAACATCCTCTAGGCTATAAACTCCATACTTAGTGCTAGACCGTAGGGGCGTCCCTAGACTCCTGTTATTGAATGGGGGGAAGGGGGGAGGGGGACGCTTGCCTCCCCATTGAAAATGTAAATATTGTATATTACATATATAAATTACATTTATATACTAAATGGACTATGCATGACCTTTTTTGGTTTTTTTCATCAGTTATGGTTCTGCAGGCGCCCATGCAATATCCCAAAAAAAAAGAGATCGCCTCTCCTATGCCCCCCTTAGTTACGCGCCTGCTAGACAGTGTCGAAAACCGCAACTAAATATGTTAATTTTTATTAAACAAAAATTGAGATCTGAATATTGTCCAAAAATTTCCATCTATAAGTTCATCATTTATACGTCACAATGTCACAATCCGCAATGCCACTAGGTATTCTAAAAATTATACTGAACAAAGCCTATAAGAATGGGTGAATTGCGAGGTAGCTACTAGGACTACACATAAATCTTATATAAAACTAGCTTGAGGGAAATTCCTTACATTTTATATATATGTTGTAGTTCTTGACATTCTGAACAATAGATACCATGATCACCTCCAAATCTTACAAAATAGAGACAGAATTGAATTTATAAAATAAAGTTATTCTGAAGAAAAAATCGAGAAAAAAATGTTTCTTGTTACAAAATACAGTTTTCACTTTGAGTAATCTTAATTTTCATAGACTTTAGTCAGTTTTACTTTATTTGATATGATTAAAAAAGGCAACATACAGATGTTTCAAGTAAATTGTTTAAAAAATAAAATTTTAAACAAAACGAATTAGAAATTCATGTATGGTCTTTTTTAAGGTATTAAACCTCAGTTTACCAAATTGCATATATACCAGTTGTTTTGTTCTTTAATAACCTTATACAACATTTTTGGGACATCCTGTATAAATATTTAATATATCCTTACAAAATGTACTTTTAGCAACCTAGTATCTTCCAGTACCTAACAAAGTATCCCAGAATTACATAATAATGGATTTGAAATAACCTCTTCTGGTCAAAAATGGTAAACACAGTTAACTTAACTTACAAAAAATAAGGTTTCTCCATGATATAGGTATAATGTATATGATGTATAATTTTTTCTCTAAAATTAAGTTTGGTTCACTTTTGTTCCTTTATGTATGTCTATGTAGTTTTTTTTTAATTTTTAACACATCTGATATTTTATACAGATTTTATGTACAGGATGTTTGGTTATATTTTAAACAGTACCCTAGAGACTTTATTATGAGTTATCAAAAAACTTTAAATATAAAAGTATTTAGGTTTGGTCAATTTACAAGAAAAACAAACAAAAGGTAATCGGAAATTTAGCAAATGGGCATCAACTGCGTTATTTTAAAAGGCACACCCTATAATAGATACACCTCAAATGGTCTCTTCTTGTGATTATCTAAAGATAATCAAGAAATTTAAGAAAAACCCTATCATAAGAAGCAATGTATTCCAACTGACTCCACTATATTGGGAGCTTTCTCCATCTCTCTCTTACACATTGCCACTTATAGCAGGGTTTTTCTAAAATTTCTCTACTGTCTTTAGAGATAAAGTTTAAACCTAGTATATTTATAATCGGCAAGAATGATTAATGAATGATGATTTTGTTCAAACCCAAAAACATTTGTATTTAAACTTTTCTGATAACTCATAGCATAAGGCCTGTAGGGTACCTACCATTTAAAATATAACCAGGCACCCTGTACAATTTTACATAGGAATAAACAAATCCATTAAACATAATGAACTTATTAAGTCATATAATAGTTATTTTTTAAATAGAATATTTTTATTGTGATTATGTGAAACTTCAAAAGCGATTCATAGATTTGAACAAAAGATTAATTTAAAAATACACATTAAAAATTGCAATTAGCAAATCCCAAGGAAAAACAAACACTTCAAACATATTTGTATCACACTGTAATAAATTAGACAAACATATAAAACATAATGAGGTGTCTAGCACAAAGTTTAATGGATGACAATAAAAAAATAAGTGCACCATTCATCAGTTGAGTTGCTATGCATTATCTTGCTGCTGTTTTCCGACAGAATATCAGTGCAAAAACAATTAGTCAAATTAAACAAGGTTTCAAGTGTTAAATTCTGTTTGATACTGTAAACTGATAATTTGTTATAATAACAAACTCATAGGTATGTTTTGCAGTAGACTTTGCTAAACATAAGCTTATGAATTATACTAGCCTAATCTGTTTAAGTCTAATATTATAGTAAGTTTCTTTACAAAAAAAAATAAAATAATTACAACAAATACTTACACAGGTGCAATCAAAATGGTCGAGTTCAAATTTGAACCAACAAAATAGCTTATCAAGGAATTTGTAATTGTGCTTCGGTGATTGTTCTTCCATATATTGATTAAGTATGTGAAAGGTAAATTAAAATACTGTATCAAATACTTGACATCATTTCTTGTATCATTCCCTTCTTTTTAGGGTCATATTCTGCAAAAAAGTAAAAATATTGCTATAATCAATAAATGTAACTAATTATTTCCCTTCTCTAATAATTATAACATTATATAATTCCAACTATAGTTCTTTTAAAGAAAAACAAAGATTATTTCATTTCGCCCTCAACAGTGAAAATATATAATACCAAAGAAAATAATAGCTTACACTATAAATTTTCTTTGATAATACCTGTAAAGGAATACTTTTGTTTACAAGTTTTACATAGACCTCTACATAGACAATAAAATATAATTTTAGCAAGTACATTCTATTTGCTTAAAAATATACAAATTCATGCCTACCTGTAACAGTATTATGATAATCTAGATTCAACTGCCCTTATTGCTTCTTTAGTTTTTCCATCAATAGAAAATATTATTCTTAAATTGGTTCCTAGTTACTGGAATTTATGTTTAATTTTGCAATACTTAAATACACCATTATTAAACCACTGTTTGTTATGTTTCCGCAAGTGATCCAACAGCTGTTCGACTTTCTTGCTTACTGTGTATTTGTGAACTAAAAGTTAGGTTAGGTTACGAGAGACCAAAATTAAATAAAATACTGCCTATTCTCAAAATAGGGAGGGCCAGTCCCCAGTAACAACGGGCAATTACAACCTAGAGTAAGATTTTTATTCTTACTCTAAGTTTAAAACGCTTTGTTCTTCCGAGGAACGCATTTCGCCTATATTATTATATTATTTTTCTGTGAAAGGCGCGCCCCGTTTCAAAAGCGGATAGATGTATGATGTTTATGTGGTTGCATAACAGCCGCGGTGCTGGATTAGAATAGATGGACTAGATATTAACATAGGTCCCCTTTTCTTTTAAAAATAAAATACGTAATATAGAATTTTGCACCATATAGCAAATAATGTAATTAATATTTAAACAGAATATTCACAACTTTGTTAAATATTTCTTCAAAAGAAGTACATTTTGAGGATAGCGTTTTATGTTTTCCCGTACTTCTAACAAAATGATCAAATTAGGAAAGATTTAACTGAATTAAAAATAATGATTCATTAATAACTAAAATATACAGGTTTCGTAATAATATAACATAGATAATATTTTTTTAAACAGATTAGCTTACCTTGTTTAATTTGAAGGATTTACGAGTTTCGTATCTTCGCTGCCTATTTGGAGGTTCCATGTTTTCATGGTTTTCTTGAAAGTTTTGGCATCTGTTGATTATTTACGGCATGATGCATATGCTAATATATCCTGGCTTAGCTTTCAAGCAATAAAAACTATTTTTTATCTTACGAAATGAAACTCTTAAGGCAGTAAATTTAGACATTATCAAAAACTCAAGTTTCGGAAAATGGCGGCTATAGTAGTAGGTTGGTGTTTAACGAACCAGGATCGGAAAATCCGATTGTCATGATAAGTGCAAAATCGCACCCCTGGTACCTAGAATTGCTTGGCGGACTTCATGGGATGTACCCAGATTATCGGATTCTATTGGTGATCCTCAATGTCGGCATTTTAGGAGGTATGTGGGCTATGCTTTCTAAACTGGGAGTGATCAGAATGCAGAAAGCGATTGTCCTTGGGTTCTTCTCTTGAGATATATTAATTGTGCTAGCAATCATTCACACAGCGGACGCTTGTGAGAGTCGGAGCTACAGAAATGCTTCCGAGGAAATTCTAGTTTTACATCAAATAATATTAATAATATCAGCACACTGAAAAGCTCTAGGAGAAAGGCAACAAAGGAATCAGAATTTTAAAGAACTGGCTAATAATAAAATTATTGGCGCAGACATGCCTGCGCAAAACAATATCTGCAGCATCAAACTAAAAACCAGCCGCTATAGAAAAATTAAAATGCTAATATATAATTTTTGCCTTAAGCATGCATTGTTTACAACTCCAATTCCAACATGCAATTAATTATATATTTCAACAAGGAGGTCTTGTTGGAATATGTATGGGAAGATTATAATCCAAAAATGGAAATACTGGAAATGGATTAAAAGAATAAAAAGCAGTTACCCGTCTGACGAAAATCTTTATACAGGGTTTTTATTCTCTGGCCCTTCGTAATATCGTATAGGTATCTCCGGGAGTAAAACGATTAAATATATCAAAATTTCCATCTTTGATCTGCAAGACATAGATTTACATTTTTTTTATCCGAAATCAAAAAATTGGGTAAAATCTAGTTTCAATTAAAAATTATTTTTTCATTTGCTATTGAATATATCTCTTTTTCAAGTTGGATATATCTCTTTTTCAAGTTGGCCTGTCATAATAAGTAGTTTGACAGTGTCGCGAAACCCGAAATGTTTTCAAAATTTGCCAATATCTGTTGATCTATCAATCTTAAATGCTTCGAGGAGTAGTGAACATGGATATACATCCAGAAAAATATAGAAATATTGGAAATCCTGACGAAATAAAGTTATAGCAAGTGTTTTTTATACGAAATGAAGGTTGATATAATATAAAATAATAAATATATGGATACACTATCCGCAAACTTAAGGTATGTATATTTATATATTAATAGATAATAGTAAGCAATGTTTATTTTTTCCAGTATGTTTAGTCATGGATAGTAAAGTAGTTTCAAAATAATTACTTTCTTCGATATACGCAGGGCTTTAGAATTATTACATTCTTATTTTTTGCTTTATACACGTGCAGTGTTTGGGGTCTCTGACTTTGAATGTGTTATGGGTGCGGGGTTTATATTTATACACTGGATGTTAATGCAATCCGGTTCAGAGTAAGTAAAAAATATAAATTCTCACAGATGTTTTTAGTCTAATTTTTAAAAAGTTTAACATATCGGTTTTGGGATGTCGATGATAGATAAAAGTAGTAGTGGAAGTATTCGGGTTCTGAAAGTGGTGGGGGTGTCACCACTACTCCTGACCTTGAGATTAAGCCTCGCCCACCTGTGTGACGTCATTCGACATTGAGATTAAGCTCCGCCTCCTGACCAATGAGATTAAGCCCCGCCCCATGATCATTATTATTAAGTCCCGCCCCCATGGCTTTGGAGAGTTAAGCTCCGCCCCATGACCAATGAGATTAAGCCCCGCCCCAGGACCATGAGCTTAAGCCCCGCCCCACGACCTTGGACACTTTTGCATACCACGTTTTCATATTTGTCCTTGAAGTGACGTCATATGACCTTGAGCGCACGTGTTTACATCAGCTATATTGTTTGGCCTTGGGGGTGTGACGTTTTCATGTTTCTCCTTGAAGTGACGTCATATGACCTTAAGCGCACGTGTTTACATCATCTCTATTGTTTGGCCTTGGGGGTGTGTGACGACAGATGGCCTCGAGTGTTAACTATTAAAACCAAATGATATTTAAATAAACAACATTTAGAAATATTTATTTAATTTGGTATTAACTACAATTTTTAATTTGTGTGTTTAAAATTAAATGTACCAAGCAATAGCAGAACAATATTTAATTTTGAGTGTTTAGAATAAACAAAGGGGGTATGTGACGTCATTTGCAGTAGATAGGTATCTTTTTTAAAAGGCGTGTTGATTAATATGGTGTATTGGATTTAAGCTTACGCCGGGCGGTCAATATGACATGCAGGAATTGGGTGTTTGGGTTAATGTGGAAAAAAGGTTAAATTATGCCCAAAAACCAGAAAACATCATTTTCGTATAAAATTCACGAATCCTATTGCAGTAGATAGGCTAAAATATGATATGCAGGGCTTGGGTGTTTGGGTTAATTGCCCCGCCCACATAACCTTGGGTATCTTTGACCTTGAAACATTTTGAAGGTCAAATTGTATGACCTTGGGTTTGTTTGCTTTTAAAAATTTTTCCGGACATTGAGAGCCCAGGTGTGCTGTGTAGTTTGACCTTGAGGCGATGTGACGTCATATGACATTGAGCACGCATCATAATTTTTCGATATTTCTCCATGACCTTGAGAGCCCAGGTGTGTTTCACATTATTTTACAAATCAGAACACGTTTTCATATTTGTCCTTGAAGTGACGTCATATGACCTTGAGCGCACGTGTTTACATCATCTCTATTGTTTGGCCTTGGGGGTGTGTGACGACAGTTGGCCTCGAGTGTTAACTATTAAAACCAAATGATATTTAAATTTGGTATTATTTTCGTCCTTTAATTTAATTCAAACTTTTTTGGCCAAAACGTGTTGTCGAAACCATTTCTGAAAATGTTATCGAAATTATAAATAAGTCGAGTGGGATGTATACTTTAACGTATTTGGGGCAGAGCTTGCGAGTAATCTTAGGCACTAATACTAGCAGATCAATATTTAAATTTCGGTGTTTAGAATAAGCAAAATTTAGAGATATTTACTTATTTGGTATTATTTTCATCTTTTAATTTGGGTGCTTAATAGAATAAACAAAAACAATTATATGTTCCATGCAAACATTATTTTGTAAATAAATAATCATTTTATTAATGTATTTGTGTTATTTGTCTATTCTTAAATTTATCAATATAAGTATAGAGTATTTTGAGAATCAGTTAGTTCTAATTTTCAACAGTTTTCAGATATAAATTCAAACATTTTTGAATTTTACTTTAGTTCTAAGTAAGCATGGGTATAATTAACGTTACAATTGTTACATTTGGTCGATAAAAAGTTAATAAAAAAATAGTATACAGTCCTCCAGGAATTGGTTTTAAGTTTAATGTTGATCATCAATACGACATTCAAGGAAAATCTTTAACTAACATAGCAAATCCTTCGCAAGGTAGTGATGCTGTAACCAGAGAATATTTCCTTAAAGAAATTCACAAGCTTCGGACATTACTGGCTGAATTATTAAATGAAATTTATGTTAAAATTAGTGAAATACTTAGTGTTATTAAGTCCGAAATAGAATTTGTATATGTGTACTCGATAATAGAAAAAAGAGAAGTAATATTATCCAACCTTGAGAAAAATGTTGATCGGTTAATTAGAGAAACTCATAAATCTCGGATACATTCAAGGAAAATATCTAACTATGATAATAGAAACTATTTAACTAAGATACTAGAAACAAGTGATATAATATTATCTAACCTTAATGAAAATATTTAAGCAACATCTCAGATCCTACAAGTTTTATTTTATACCTTATAATGCTGCACTATGGTGAAAAAAAAATTAGTTTTATATAAACATGGGTCGTGTTAACAACACAATTGATAAATTTGGACGTCTAAAGGTTGGTGAAAAAGTGCATGTATTGAGGGGGTCACCAGGAATTGGATTTATACTTACGCCGGACGGTCAATATGACATGCGGGGAAAATCTTTAACCAATGTCGCCCCACCGACTAAGGGTAGTGATGCTGTTACCCAGGATTATGCGCTTGGAGAAATTCATCAATTACGTATACAAATAGAAGATATAATGAATATAGATCTCCTTAATAAGGTTCGTGCCGATATAAAGCAGCTTGAAGAATAAATTGTTAATATCGAAGCAATAAAAATAGATGTACTCGGGAGAATTGAAAAACATGAAATCAGAATGCGCGATTTGGACAAAAAAGTGGTCAAGTTAATTTCCGAAATCTAAAATGCAAACATAATGGAATAATGTATGAGAAAAAAAAATCAATATAGCTCCAGCTTGATGAGGATTACTCATATATGAAGATAATCAAGATTGCTGATTGGTATGAAGATAATCAAGAATGATGATTGTAGTGAATAAGCCTAGTTTATAATTGTAATAAACACATATTTAAATAAAACAAAGTTGAAGTTCATTGGGTATTTATTTTAATAGTAACCTTAACCAGTATACATATTTCGATAGGTTTGAAAGTATTACAAAATATAATATTTTAAACCATATCTGTCTCATCAATCCATGAATTAAATTGATCTGAAAATCCTAACCATTTTACAAATAATTGATTAATATTATTTTTCTTGCGGCGGCGAAGTACTTTTCCTACTAAATAAACATTCGGACTACTTGTTTTTTGCAGCTCAGCTTCATAAAAACATCCTTTTATAGGTTGACTTTCGATTGATTCCAAGAGGTATGTTGGTGGATTGGTAATGTTAACTTTTGCGATTTGAAACTATTCCGTGGACCATGAGGGCGTATATCCTTTATCAAAGAAACTTTTGTGTTTGCTTATACGAACTATATCACCCAAACGAAATTTAAACTTTTTGGGTACTATTTTTATCCAATTGTATGCATTAATGCGTGTGGTTGATTTAACGTTTATAGGTTTCATACCAATAGTACGATGCTCTGTGTTATTATAGGTTTTCGTAATGACTGGTAAAAGTTGTATCCATTTGTAGGAACCTCTAGCTGAAAACTCCTTATAGAGATAATTTTTGAATGTACGTATGACTCGTTCAACTATCGCAGCTTTTTTGGTGCTGTACGTCGAATAATGATTAATGTTATATTCCTTAACAAGATTTTGGAATATGTTATTAAAAAATTCTTTTCCCTGGTCGCTTTGTAGATTTATTGGTGTATATCTTGCTTCTTTAAAAATGGCTTTCATTGCTTTAGTGACTTCAACCCCGGTCTTGTTTCTAATCGTCCTAGTATAGACAAATTTGGAGTAGCAATTTATGCACACCAAGATATAGCGATATCCATCGTTTTCATTTGCATACTGTTGCATTTCCGCCAAATCTGTTTGCCACAAGTCTTCATATCCTTTAATGATGGTGTGTCTTCTGGGAAAATTTTTTCTCGCAGACCTATGAAGTTCATTGACAATTTTTATTTTTTCTGTGCTAATATTCATAGTTCCAACTCACATCTCTTGAGATACTGATCAAATTATGTGATTACTTAATAAATTATACCTTCCTCACGAAATTCTTCTATAATTGACATTATTTCATTATCGTGTCCGGTATGACCAGCCATCTTTGAACTCCATAGCAATCGTAACCGTTCTACCAGCTCCTTCGGTTTATTCCAATATACGTAGCTAGGAGTTTCCGATAAAACACGTTTTTTTAATGGTAACACTAGTTGATCATATGTTTTTTTACCTGCGATCCCACTTCCCAATCGATTCCCTGTCATTAATGGTTTTATAATCTCTAAATATTTTTTCCGCCTGGTTTCCAGTAGTCCCCGCTTCTCGTCATAGCCCTTGTATGCTGCATTTGTTAACCATAACATTTTTTTATAGTCTTCTGCCACTTCGGGAGTCATCTTTTCGATATGCTCTAATACCCGTGGATTTTTTAAGAATATCAAATCGTAAAGTTCCGCATTCCCTTCAAAGGTTGCAATATTTTTAGATTCGCGCCATAGTGTCACTTAACCAGGAGGAAAACGTATTTCCAAATTACCCATAAACGTTTTGTTTTTTACTTTTGAATTATGATGTACTCCATAAACTGCATCGAATTGTGATAGTTTTGTCTTTAAACCGTCTATATATGTATGAATGATAATATCTGGAGATGAGCGATCTTTTAATGTGACAGCTGACATTGTGTTTGATGGAGAAGGCGTTGCATACATTCTATCTAACGTCTCGTTTTTCGGGGTATCTATCGATGTTTCAGCCGTGTACTTGGGCCTTTCTGTGATCGGTGTTGATGTTTCTACAGGAAACTCTTCTGACATGAACATGCTTGATTTATTTAATGGCTCCTCTATGTATGTGCTTAAACTTTTCGGTTGTGATTGTATATGTTTACGAGCCTTTTGTGTTACTGCATTGGATATAGAAGTCAAAGGCTTAGCAATCGGCTCATAAAATTTGTCCAATTCAAATTTATCAGCTCTAATTTGTTTAAACTTTTTTCGAACGGCATCTGTAACCCCAATCAATTGACGTTTCAGATCAATGTCATTATTCATCATGAAGGTGATGTTGCCAGAGTATCACACAACTATGTAATTCGAATTCACTGATCTTACTCTGTGTATATATAGTTATCGAACTCCTTGCGATATCTTCCCGAATTTAAACCGCTATCCTTATCAATAACGAGGAATCCATACTTGTCATTCCAACATTTAGCACACATCTCTTGAAATTGTGTAAAAGTCACATCTGGCGATACATGATCAGAAAAAATATGTCGTAAATTCATTTCGTCTTGTTTAAACATTATAATTAAATTGGCGTTGTCACGTACTAATTGCTTTGGAACTCGGGAATAGGTTTGTGCTAGGTAGAAACTATCTACATTTTTATGTCGTCCCATACTAAAATATGATCGTATAATATCTTGTTTTTCACACATTACGTCGTCAAATATGAAAATTGAATTAGGTTTGGGATCGGATGGCTCCACGATATTTGTTGTATCACTAAAAGTATAATAACCAAGACCCTTAATTGGCGTGAAAATTTTCCTGAGATATTCGTATTTGGGTTGATACAGCGACCTTGAATATACGTAGACATTTTCAAAGCGTAATCCTAAAGGGTGTAAGCAAGGTAATCATAACATTTGTTTTTCCACAATTAGAAGGTCCTATTAGCAATCCACGAATTGATAATGGCAAATATATATATATATATATATATATATATATAATATATATATATATATATATATACTCTTTGTATCTTATTTTGTATTCCGTCGCGCACCCAAGGTTCTATGACGTCACATACCCCCAACGTCGGGGAATATAGCAACGCTCTCAGGGTCGGATCTTAAGTCAAGGACGAGTGGAAAAGTCCTATGACGTCACACCCCTCAAGGTCGGGGAATTAGTAACGCTCTTAGAGTCGGATCTTAATTCAAGGACGAGTGGAAACCAAATTTTTTTATTAATTTACCTTTTAGAACTTAGACTTAAAATAAAATTCAAAATAACTTTTTTCAATATGTTTTATTATTTAATTGTTGACATTAGTTGCTAAACTATCTATTACGCATATATTAAGTTTTATATCAAAAACACTAAACTATATAACAATATATGTATATACTAAGATATACTTTAACTTTGAATTTTATTGATGTCGTTCGAAAAAAGTTTAAACAAATTAGAGCTGCTAATGTACAAGATAAATTTGAATTGGACAAATTTTATGAGCCGATTGCTAAGCCTTTGACTTCTATATCCAATGCAGTAACACAAAAGTCTCGTAAACATATACAATCACAACCGAAAAGTTTAAGCACATACATAGAGGAGCCATTAAATAAATCAAGCATGTTCATGTCAGAAGAGTTTCCTGTAGAAACATCAACACCGATCACAGAAAGGCCCAAGTACACGGCTGAAACATCGATAGATACCCCGAAAAACGAGACGTTAGAAAGAATGTATGCAACGCCTTCTCCATCACACAAATCTACAATGTCAGCTGTAACATTAAAAGATCGCTCATCTCCAGATATTATCATTCATACATATATGGACGGTTTAAAGACAAAACCATCACAATTCGATGCAGTTTATGGAGTACATCATAATTCAAAAGTAAAAAACAAAACGTTTATGGGTAATTTGGAAATACGTTTTCCTCCTGGTAAAGTGGCACTATGGCGCGAATCTAAAAATATTGCAACCTTTGAAGGGAATGCGGAACTTTACGATTTGATATTCTTAAAAAATCCACGGGTATTAGAGCATATCGAAAAGATGACTCCCGAAGTGGCAGAAGACTATAAAAAAATGTTATGGTTAACAAATGCAGCATACATAGGCTATGACGAGAAGCGGGGACTACTGGAAACCAGGCGGAAAAAATATTTAGAGATTATAAAACCATTAATGACAGGGAATCGATTGGGAAGTGGGATCGCAGGTAAAAAAACATATGCTCAACTAGTGTTACCATTAAAAAAACGTGTTTTATCGGAAACTCCTAGCTACGTATATTGGAATAAACCGAAGGAGCTGGTAGAACGGTTACGATTGCTATGGAGTTCAAAGATGGCTGGTCATACCGGACACGATAATGAAATAATGTCAATTATAGAAGAACTTCGTGAGGAAGGTATAATTTATTAAGTAATCACATAATTTGATCAGTATCTCAAGAGGCGTGAGTTGGAACTATGAATATTAGCACAGAAAAAATAAAAATTGTCAATGAACTTCATAGGTCTGCGAGAAAAAATTTTCCCAGAAGACACACCATCATTAAAGGATATGAAGACTTGTGGCAAACAGATTTGGCGGAAATGCAACAGTATGCAAATGAAAACGATGGATATCGCTATATCTTGGTGTGCATAAATTGCTACTCCAAATTTGTCTATACTAGGACGATTAGAAACAAGACCGGGGTTGAAGTCACTAAAGCAATGAAAGCCATTTTTAAAGAAGCAAGATATACACCAATAAATCTACAAAGCGACCAGGGAAAAGAATTTTTTAATAACATATTCCAAAATCTTGTTAAGGAATATAACATTAATCATTATTCGACGTACAGCACCAAAAAAGCTGCGATAGTTGAACGAGTCATACGTACATTCAAAAATTATCTCTATAAGGAGTTTTCAGCTAGAGGTTCCTACAAATGGATACAACTTTTACCAGTCATTACGAAAACCTATAATAACACAGAGCATCGTACTATTGGTATGAAACCTATAAACGTTAAATCAACCACACGCATTAATGCATACAATTGGATAAAAATAGTACCCAAAAAGTTTAAATTTCGTTTGGGTGATATAGTTCGTATAAGCAAACACAAAAGTTTCTTTGATAAAGGATATACGCCCTCATGGTCCACGGAATAGTTTCAAATCGCAAAAGTTAACATTACCAATCCACCAACATACCTCTTGGAATCAATCGAAAGTCAACCTATAAAAGGATGTTTTTATGAAGCTGAGCTGCAAAAAACAAGTAGTCCGAATGTTTATTTAGTAGGAAAAGTACTTCGCCGCCGCAAGAAAAATAATATTAATCAATTATTTGTAAAATGGTTAGGATTTTCAGATCAATTTAATTCATGGATTGATGAGACAGATATGGTTTAAAATATTATATTTTGTAATACTTTCAAACCTATCGAAATATGTATACTGGTTAAGGTTACTATTAAAATAAATACCCAATGAACTTCAACTTTGTTTTATTTAAATATGTGTTTATTACAATTATAAACTAGGCTTATTCACTACAATCATCATTCTTGATTATCTTCATACCAATCAGCAATCTTGATTATCTTCATATATGAGTAATCCTCATCAAGCTGGAGCTATATTGATTTTTTTTTCTCATACATTATTCCATTATGTTTGCATTTTAGATTTCGGAAATTAACTTGACCACTTTTTTGTCCAAATCGCGCATTCTGATTTCATGTTTTTCAATTCTCCCGAGTACATCTATTTTTATTGCTTCGATATTAACAATTTATTCTTCAAGCTGCTTTATATCGGCACGAACCTTATTAAGGAGATCTATATTCATTATATCTTCTATTTGTATACGTAATTGATGAATTTCTCCAAGCGCATAATCCTGGGTAACAGCATCACTACCCTTAGTCGGTGGGGCGACATTGGTTAAAGATTTTCCCCGCATGTCATATTGACCGTCCGGCGTAAGTATAAATCCAATTCCTGGTGACCCCCTCAATACATGCACTTTTTCACCAACCTTTAGACGTCCAAATTTATCAATTGTGTTGTTAACACGACCCATGTTTATATAAAACTAATTTTTTTTTCACCATAGTGCAGCATTATAAGGTATAAAATAAAACTTGTAGGATCTGAGATGTTGCTTAAATATTTTCATTAAGGTTAGATAATATTATATCACTTGTTTCTAGTATCTTAGTTAAATAGTTTCTATTATCATAGTTAGATATTTTCCTTGAATGTATCCGAGATCTATGAGTTTTTCTAATTAACCGATCAACATTTTTCTCAAGGTTGGATAATATTACTTCTCTTTTTTCTATTATCGAGTACACATATACAAATTCTATTTCGGACTTAATAACACTAAGTATTTCACTAATTTTAACATAAATTTCATTTAATAATTCAGCCAGTAATGTCCGAAGCTTGTGAATTTCTTTAAGGAAATATTCTCTGGTTACAGCATCACTACCTTGCGAAGGATTTGCTATGTTAGTTAAAGATTTTCCTTGAATGTCGTATTGATGATCAACATTAAACTTAAAACCAATTCCTGGAGGACTGTATACTATTTTTTTATTAACTTTTTGCCGACCAAATTTATCAATTGTAACGTTAATTATATCCATGCTTACTTAGAACTAAAGTAAAATTCAAAAATGTTTGAATTTATATCTGAAAACTGTTGAAAATTAGAACTACTGATTCTCAAAATACTCTATACTTATATTGATAAATTTAAGAATAGACAAATAACACAAATACATTAATAAAATGATTATTTATTTACAAAATTATGTTTGCATGGTACATATAATTGTTTTTGTTTATTCTATTAAGCACCCAAATTAAAAGATGAAAATAATACCAAATAAGTAAATATCTCTAAATTTTGCTTATTCTAAACACCGAAATTTAAATATTGATCTGTTAGTATTAGTGCCTAAGATTACTCGCAAGCTCTGCCCCAAATACGTTAAAGTATACATCCCACTCGACTTATTTATAATTTCGATAACATTTTCAGAAATGGTTTCGACAACATGTTTTGGCCAAAAAAGTTTGAATTAAATTAAAAGACGAAAATAATACCAAATTTAAATATCATTTGGTTTTAATAGTTATCACTCGAGGCCATCTGTCGTCACACATCCCCAAGGCCAAACAATAGAGATGATGTAAACACGTGCGCTCAAGGTCATATGACGTCAATTCAAGGACAAATATGAAAACGTGTTCTGATTTGTAAAATAATGTGAAACACACCTGGGCTCTCAAGGTCATGGACAAATATCGAAAAAGTATGATGCGCGCTCAATGTCATATGACGTCACATCGCCTCAAGGTCCAACTACACAGCACACCTGGGCTCTCAAGGTCCGGAAATTTTTTTAAAAGCAAACAAACCCAAGGTCATACAATTTGACCTTCAAAATGTTTCAAGGTCAAAGATACCCAAGGTTATGTGGGCGGGGCAATTAACCCAAACACCCAAGCCCTGCATATCATATTTTAGCCTATCTACTGCAATAGGATTCGTGAATTTTATACGAAAATGATGTTTTCTGGTTTTTGGGCATAATTTAACCTTTTTTCCACATTAACCCAAACACCCAATCCCTGCATGTCATATTGACCGTCCGGCGTAAGCTTAAATCCAATACACCATATTAATCAACACGCCTTTTAAAAAAGATACCTATCTACTGCAAATGACGTCACATACCCCCTTTGTTTATTCTAAACACTCAAATTTAAATATTGATCTGCTATTGCTTGGTACATTTAATCTTAAACACACAAATTTAAAAATTGTAATTAATACCAAATTAAATAAATATTTCTAAATGTTGTTTATTTAAATATCATTTGGTTTTAATAGTTAACACTCGAGGCCATCTGTCGTCACACACCCCCAAGGCCAAACAATAGAGATGATGTAAACACGTGCGCTCAAGGTCATATGACGTCACTTCAAGGACAAACATGAAAACGTCACACCCCCAAGGCCAAACAATATAGCTGATGTAAATACGTGCGCTCAAGGTCATATGACGTCACTTCAAGGACAAATATGAAAACGTGGTATGCAAAACTCTCCAAGGTCGTGGGGCGGGGCTTAACTCTCCAAAGCCATGGGACGGGACTTAATAATTATGGGGCGGGGCTTAATCTCATTGGTCAGGAGGCGGAGCTTAATATCAAGGTCGAATGAAGTCACACAGGTGGGCGGGGCTTAATCTCAAGGTCAGGAGTAGTGGTGACACCCCCCACCACTTTCAGAACGCGTATACTTCCACTACTGATATTTTCAATAAAAATATTTCACAGTTGTCAAAGCTAATTTTGAATCCAATATTGAAACGACATTTGAAACATATTTGTTTAGGAGTTTGCGTCCTACATAATATTTTAGATATACATGTTATTACATTTAGAATTAACAGCTGTCAAGTTGTCAAAAATGGCAACATAATATGGCTCTAAAGCCTTATTTGCAAGACAAGTTATTAATTCAGAGTATAGCGGCTATTGTTTCCATCCTATATATTTCTATATACATCTTGTTTACCTTAGTGTCTTGTTTTTCATAAAAAAATACGTAGTATGCTGCTGCAAAGATTAAATCAGTTTTGAGCCAGTGGTGCTAAAAGTCCCGTTCAGGGGCGTGCGGTCCATGGAAGCAAGGGAAGCAGTGCTTCCCCAAAAAAAATTACAAAACCTCTTCTAAAAGGTAATTTTTGAAATGGGAAACCATTATTTTAGTTTATATTAAAAATGCTAAAATATTATCTTAATTATCAAGCCCATAATAAATGCGGCATTGACTCCGATCCAGCCACAATAGAATATCGAATAGAACTTATGCGGGCCGCTAGCTTCTTTGCAGCCAAGTCCTGTATGCTTGATTTCCTGTGAATCGAGCCAGAGGTTATTGAACTTTCCACCGACTGTTTGCAATTTTTGCATTTCAGTCGCGTGCTTTAAATGGTGGCGGAAGCTATCGTTGGAGTAGGTTCTTTGTTTGAACGGCTATCCGTGTGTTGTATGATAGTACGTCGCGTCGTGCTAGGTGCGATATGGAAGACAATAATACGGACGTGGATATGCAAATACCGTCAACTTCGGCTGTCGGTAATAACGTTGAAAATGTTAGTAAGAAGAGTGTGTGTGAATGTGTGCCGTGTGTCTTAATAATAAAGGGATTTTCAACATTAAACTTCGCTGATAAGCTTCAAATAATTTTCAAAGGAAGGGAAAAACCACTTATGAAGAATTTAACCACAAAAATCAAAAACTGTATTAGACATTTTTATCCGGAAAAACAATACGAACAATTTAAATGGCTAACAGGGTGTGAAAATATAAGTAAATTATTTTGTTGGCCATGTTTACTTTTTGAAAATGAAAAAGGTGTCTGGAATAAAACTGGTTTTTCCGATTTAAACAATTTCCATAAAGCTGTAAAAAGACACATTATGTCCAAAGCGCATTTACAGGCCGTTATAAAAGAAAGACAAAACCAGAATTGAACACGCCCTTAATAAACAGTTGGAAATTAGTCACCGGCAACACAATGAACTAGTCGATAAAAATAGGCAAATATTAAAAATACTTATCGATGTTGTTTCTTCTCTCGGGCAGCACGAATTGGGATTTAGAGGTCATGACGAAACAAGGGTTTCTTCAAATAGAGGAAATTTTCAAGATTTACTTAGTTTAATGGCTAAATAAGAAGATTGCTTAAAAAATCATTTAGAGCAGTCGTTTTTCGCGGAACGTCGAATCGAATCCAGAATGATTTAATTTCCGCTGTTGCAACCATTAGTCTAAAAAGAATTAAGCAGGAGATTGGCGAGGCGCGGTTCATTGCTATTGTTCTGGACGAAACAACTGATACCACTAATTTTAGCCAATTATCTATAGTAATACGCTACGTTAAAACAGACGGTATTACAAGTATACAAGTATTCAAGAGCGATTTTTAGCTTTTGAGAATGTGTCCGAAAATCGTACAGCAGATACATTATATACCGTAGTTTATAACGTTACTAAAGAAATTAATGGAGAGAAAAAATTAGTTGGTCAAAGCTATGATGAAGCTGCAGTGATGGCAGGACAATTAGGGTGTCTGCAAGCTAAAGTTCGAGAAACTTTCCCAAGTGCTGTGTTTGTTCATTGTTTTGCTCATAAATTAAATTTAGTTTTATCCCAGTCTGTCAATCGCATTAAAGAGTGTAAAGTATTTTTCGTTACTTTAAGTGGCATGGCTTCCAAGTCAACCAAACGTACACAAGCTTTGGACTCCATTGTCCACAAACGATTGCCCAAAGTAGCTCCTACTAGGTGGAACTATAATGGAAGACTTGTGTTAACAGTATCTGAAAATCGTGAATCACTGATTGAACTATTTGAGATAATAATAGAAAATAATGAAACGTGGGACTCAGAAGCAATAAATAGTTCGAGGGGGTTTTTAGACTGTTTGAAACGAGATATTAATTTTAGTTATTTGTTGAATATATTTTCAGAAATATTTCCATTCTCGGACAATATTTTTATTATATTACAAACTAAAACAAATGATATTGCTTTTTGCCTAAAAAAAGTGGATGATTTTAAGTCCATGTTAAGCCAAAAAAGAGATGACTTTGACCTATTTTGGGAGAAAACGATGACGTTAAATGTAGATCCACAAGCCAAGCGTCTTCGAACAGACAAGGTGGGAGATGTTCAAACATCATACAGACGCCTCTTTTATGAAATAATCAAATTCAGCAACAAATAAACTATAGATTTAACGGTTTAAATGATTTTAAATTCCTTAAATTAAATGCTTTTAAATCTCTTATTCTTTATTATGGCCAGTTCTTCGACCGAGTGTTACTGCGATCTGAACTAAAAGTGATTTACGAAACTGATGACATTAGCGCAGAAAATAACGCTAAGGAACTAATGCAATTTTCAAAAGACAAGGAGCTGGAAGGTGCCTACATCGAAGTGTCGAATTTGTGTGAATTAGTATTGACAATACCTGCCACAAGTTTATCAGTAGAACGCAATTTTTCAACACTTAAACGTATAAAAAATTTCGTGAGAAATTCAACGGGGCAGGAGAGACTTTCACATACATCGCTGTTGTCCATTGAAAATAAACTCCTGCAAAATATGTCGGAGCATCGACGTTTTTATGATGATGTCATTGACGAATTTGCAAAAAATGATCGAAGAATCGAATTACATTACAAATAGGTAAGTTTCTAAAAATTGCTCCGCTTTCTTAAAATTTCACCGCACGCCCCTGGTCCCGTTCTAGATGTTGCTAAACTTCCGAAAAATTAGGCGTGTGTAGAACAGTCAGGAGTTCCATAGTCAAAATATGACATGACGTCAAAGCATTTACATTATCAAGTCGGAACTCACTACAGGAATTTAGAATATATTATGGGGAAATTAAAGTGTGAAGCCATTTTATATTTCAGATTCTGGCTCATAACACGCATATTTCTTTAACGAACATATGCATAAAATTATATGATCGATATTAAGGCGATTGCAATGTGATTTGTAATAAGTGGAATGTTCACGGCATACAATTCAAATTCAAATCCAAAAACATGATAAATATATTGGACCCTATAAGGTTTTTTCTCTATTAGAGAGAACTTTCCAGAAAGTAATGTAAGGAAGAACTGAACAGTTAATTGTACTTGATGCACTGTAGACTCGTTAAACTCTTAGCGGTAAAATATGCCTTGTAAATTTTGTTTAACAGAGTGAAAACTAAATGCGCCAAATATTAACTACCTATACTATACTAACTGCCATGATTTACATGATTTGCTGAAATAAAGGATATCCGATTAATGGGTTTGCTAAAGAAAAAACTTACATCTTCCAAAATTTTTTCAGGAAATCTCGGATCACTTTTACCTCTGGAGAGTCTGATAGGATCTTGAATACGTGCCACATGCATTGGCACGCTCACTCCGTTCTTTATCCTTTGTAACTTCAAATCTCCCGTCTCCGTATGAGAATTAAGAACTATGAACAGCTGAGGATCATCTGCATGTGATGATTTCTCCACAGTATACAGTCTAAAATTTAAAATCTATTTAATAAAACAATAATGAAATCTGGCAAAGTGGCAAACCATGACAAATGGACAACCTATATAAATTTTTTTTTTTTATTTTAAGAATGCCGGCTTCAGATTATTGTTTTCTTTATTTTCCACCGAACTTTTGTACAAGCTCAGTTAAAAAAAATATTGTGAACCAAAGTGCTTTTATTTTCCCGCATAACAGCCCAAATATTACTATATGGATTATATAAGGAAAGTATTTTCATCTCGAGGATTTTTGAAAAATAAAAGTTGTTTTTTACAACGCTTTTTAGACCCTAGAAGTAGAAAAACATATTTTACAAACAAAAATTGATGTTTCTAAAGATGTGCATTTGTGTATATATTTTGTAGGGGTATAATATTCGTGTTTTGAGAACGAGCAAACTGATTGTTAAATTGAAAACAGCAACAGTGGAGTGAAAATGTTTTGAAGTATGGATCTCAGAACAAAAATGTCTTCTTTTTGGTTATACAAACACCTTATTTATCCTTTGTATAAATAAACAGACAGGAAGGGCGTAGCCGTGACCTTGATGAGACCGCGAAAGTACCAAGATTCGAACCAATGGCCCGTGAAAATGACAATAACTTATTTCCTGTCTTCAGTGGCGTATCATGTTTGATTTTACTTTGAAATTAAAAAAGTTATTTGAACATTTGTTAGCTTATACTCTTGAAAAAGTATTATGGTTAAGGTAAGGACTAAGTTAAATAAGCCAATTAGTGTTATACATTACTTCAGGCAGTTAACTTTACATTTTGATAGTGAATTGATGAAAAACTAAAATTCATGTCTTTAATTAATTTAGCAAATAAATTGTACTAATTTTTTTTAATCAGCAGAAGAATTATTTTCAGTTTAACTGGGAAATTACAATATTATTCAATGATTACATAAATTATAATGTCAATAAAACTGCAAGAAATTGCAATTAGATACAGTTTTTTTGGTTTACTTTTTAGTACACTTAAGAATGAACTAACCTAATATAAAATAAATCTCACAAAAAAAAACATGAAAGTACTGTTAAATAGAGGAAGAACAAAAGGAATATTATATGACGAATCTAAAAAAACATTAGTACAATAGTGTATAAATGCAACAAAAACACAAACTTTTATGGAAGAAAAACGAGAACAGATACAATTTAAGTTATCACAATGGTACTTTTCGAGTAGATAATAAGCTTAATAACAAGTAATGTAAAATGAATTTGAGTAGAATATTTTTTACATCAGACAAACTATCTCTAATAAAAAATGGTTTGCATGACTCCCGCAGTTTCAGCCAGCATACTATGTAAGTGCCTGAAATAGATATTGAACCTAAAATTTCTGGTACATAATTTGGTAAAAATACAGAGAAATCGAAATTGTGTTTTAAATAAAAATAGTTGCAAGTGTCAATTTCCAACTGAAATATGACTGAACACTGAACAAAATTTCAGAAATAACTAAATAAATATCAACGCATTTGAAATATAATTGGCATTAGAAATAAAATAAAAATGATATCAGTATAAATAATCTAAACTACGTGTTAAATAAAAATCCAGCAGAACTATTAATTTAAACTCAAATATGTATTTCTTATTTTAAAAGTATACAAAATACAATATAGAACAAAACATTAGAAATATTACCTAAATAAAATATCAAGATCTAAGATGCATAATTAATCAAGTCACTTTTCTCCTGGATCAATACATTATCCAGCATTTTGGTATTCCAATATGACACTATAAATACATTATGTTTTTTTCACGTAAATTTGGCCTTTACAATATATTTTATGTATCATTTAATATCAAGGAGGGAAACAATTTGCTGATTAGAAAATATGTTTCTTTTTTATTTTTGAAAATATTAATATTACGATAATCTGACAAAAGTTAAAAAATACAATAATACAAAACAATATACACAAAAAAAATTCAATGAGTACGTATACATAGCGTAAATTGCATCGACTTGAACCGATCTGCTTGAAAGGTGTTTGATATCTAGTATTATGCCATAAATATGGTTATCCCGTAATACTAGATCCGATGAATAAATCCAAAACTTCAATTCACAATTATACAGCAGTGTAGAAAGAGATGCAAGTAGTAGAAACGAGAAGCAGTTTAAAACTGGCCATTTTAATTTAATTATCGACAGTAATTAAAACCATACAAAAGAAAAAAGCTGAACAGAAACAAACTCCGACTCCAACAAAAAGGTAGGTTAAGAGAAACATTTTTTAAAACGGTCAAAATATAATCCAGTCCAATACCAATCCCCTTCTTTATCGTAATAAAAATATTCGGATCCATTTCAATTTAACTCAATCCCAAATACAGAACTGAATTGGAACGCTCAAGTGAATGGAAATTTCAGTTAATCGCCGTGTATATAGCGATTTTCAAGTAGATGGACTACATCGAATCGGTTCCATTGGAAACAATATGCGCAATATATACGTACTCAATGATATTTTTAATAACTACAAATTTCACGCAAAAAGCAAAATAAGTATCCGAGTATGTAACATACATCTAGTAAGTGAAGTAACTTACAATCAAAGTTTATTCAAGAAACCTAAAATAAAACATTAATTGCATGCTTAAAATATTTAATATATAAGCCATTAGAGCTAGATATAACGGAGAATTAAGTCTTATTCACCATGACAATAAAAAACTGAAATAAACTTTTTAGTTTTTTAAAGAATTTTTTAATGTTGCAACAATCTACACAAATTTATAATTTTTAATCATGACTGAACATATTATATTTCACTGAATTGACCTCATAAATAATGATTAACAAAAATATGTACTAGGTATGGTCTTTACATTATATGTACCTTGGCAATTGCAGGGGTCTTTCAAAAAAAATAAGCATATATTATTTTAGAGCTTTATTTGTGAGACTAAATAAAAAAAAGCCTAACTAATAATAAACATTTTCATATTTGGTTCGTTTCAACAAGGCCCTATCCTATCTAGACCGCATAGGAAGCTATTCCTTATTGGTTTCCAATTGAGTCTGTTAATTAAATATATTCAATTTTTTCTGTCTTCATTTTTTGATAATATAAATTTTAGTGCCATTTTTTTTCTGTGGAAATATCCTGGATCGGTGAGGCATGGAACCCCTAATTAATTAAGGATATAGCTTAGCTAAAATTAGGTTTCCCAGTTAGTACTTTTTCCTTAATATATTAAATATTTACTTATTTGATTTATTTCATTGTGATATGTCAACAAGGTATATCCTATCCAGAATGCATCGGAAGCGTTTCTTTATTGGTTTCCAATTGAGTCTGTCAATTAAATACATTGAATTTTTTCTCTCTTCATTTTTTGATACTATAAATTTTAGTACCAGTTGTTTTTCTGTTCTAGACTGCATAAGAAGCTCCTCCTAATTGGTTTCCAATTGAGTATGTTATTTAAATACATTAAATTTTTTTCTCTCTTCATGTTTTGATACTATAAATCTTAGTACCAGTTTTATTCTGGGGAAATATCCTGGATTGGCCAGACATAGAACCCTTAATGAAGGATATAGTGTCGCTGAAATTAGGTTAGTCTGGTTAATTCCCATTTAGTACTTTTAACTTAAGTTACTTTTGGCTCAGCTAAACCAAAAATATGAATTAAACTGATCAAGACAGCTCATAGCAAAGAAATAGAAATATTATCTAATATTTGCTAAGATTTTAGTTCATTTAGGTTAGCTAAAGTTAGTATGGATTTGTTTTGCATTAATTTAATTTTACTTACAATAAATACATAAATAAATACATACACAACAGTGCTATATTTAAATGAATTGAGATTCATTTAAAAAGCTCTCACTGTCTCTAATTTTACCTAACGTGTTCGAGCACGTTATCAGTTTGTGTCACCTCTGATTGGTTGTCAACTAATTTTACTAATTTATGTTCCGACGAAATTTCAAAACTACAATTTTTGTTGCCTGTTTTCACTAGATTGCTATTTCTTTCTGAAGTGGAGCTAATAGTTTTATAAAAAGATATTGATTTTGTTAAGCGCTGTAAATTATCATTAGAGTTTTTAGACTTATTGTATAATTTTATTGGACGTGATTAATTTTAATTTCTTCAAAAATAATATCACGTACTAATACGAAATTTTGATTTTCTACATTCCAAATTTTATAGCCATTTGGTTCATATTCAACTAAAATTCCCTTAAATGATTTTTCATCAAATTTAGCTTTTCTTGGTTTATTATATGAATTTAGCTATTCGAAACTGGCGTTTCTAATAGCTTAAGTGCTTTGATATGAGTTACATTAATTGAATATGTTGCGGTTAACACCACCTCATCTCAAAGAGATTTATCTAAATTTGCGCAACTAATCATAGCTTTTTCTGTTATAGAACGATTCATGCGTTCAGCTGTATCATTTTGCTCTGGAGTTCGAGAAATTGTTAAGTGATACGTGATACTTTTTAAATACACAAACTTTTAATTAATTTAAATAATTTCATTTGATAAATATTCGCTGCTATTAGCACAGTATAGGTCTACTACATTAGCTTTAAAATTTGTAAAGAGTTTTGCTAAAATAAGTATGTTATAGATGAAATTGAACCACAGACATCAGAATGAACAATGAATAATTTTGATTTAGCAAATGGTAACTTCGATTGCTTACCAAAAATACAAACTTCACATATTGTTTCTTGGATGGGTTTAATATTTTTAATTAAAAAATTGTCTTCAATCTCTCAAATCATCTTCATTTTTCAATTTTTTCTTTACTAAAACGTCCAAAGCGTTTGCCAAATAAGGTAGTTATTATTTACATGTAAAATGTTTAAGTTAACTGTACTATAAGGTATATTTTAAATATTAAAAAAATGATTTTTATGAGATTATTTGAAGGCTTACATAATAAAAAATGTTAATCTTTTTGCCCATTTTTACCTTCACGCCGTCTGAATCAAAAATAACATACTCGAACCTATGGTGAGAAAAACAGGGGATGATCAGAAAAAGTGAGAGCTTGCTATCAAGGAAGAAATTAATTTTTTGTTAGAAAATAAAACGTGGTCAGTAGATTAAAAGACTAACTAATAAAAATATTGTTGATTGCAAATGGGTTTTTACTATTAAAATTGATGAAAACGGCCAACTTATAAAATAATATAATAAAGCGCGTCTGGTAGCAAGAGGTTTTAGTCAAAATTGCTTACTATTTATTTATTAATTTATATTACTATTTTCAAATAAATATTATTTATTACATTAAATAGATGTCAAAACAGCATTCTTAAACGTTATACTTAGCGACGAAATTTATATGAAAGTATGGAACGCCGTTTTAGTTTTTAGTCTGCTATATGCCCGGTATTAATTTAAATTGAATGGGACTTCATTATGGCAATTTATTTTATAATATTACAATAAAATGTAATTTTAACTGAATCCTTGGGACATCTAGAGCTAAAGCCCTAATCTAGATTTTTAACAAGCATTTAATTAGATTTAGCTATTAAAATGTATGTTAGGATATTTGGATCGGTCTTTACAAAGTTAATGCAATTTTCATTATATTATTATAATTAAAATGCATTTTTTTATTATAATATAATTTTATTACTTAAAAATTTGTTGATATCAATATTTTCAGCAATTTCTGTGATTATCTATTTTCATTGAAACCAATTTCCATTGAGATCAATTTCGATACAAACCCCTCGAATGCGTTTTTATTATCGGAAGTTTCGCCATCTATAGCCTCACAGAAGAAATATAATGTGATTGCGTGAGTGCGTATGATAACTTAAGTTAATTTGCGAATGTGTCGTCATACGAAAGTCTTCGCGCCAAAAAAGTTTTGTAAAATTCTGGAGTCCCTCTGGTTTGGTATTCTGTGTTTTGAAGTATGAGCCGACTTCGTTAGTTTGCGTATTGCGCTAACATTGGATTGCATTCTAGCAATCTTGCTTGCTGAATTTTTAATATCATTTGTGCAGTAAAAGACTATGATACGGATCGAATTCAAACTCGTCTTTCACGCGCAAGTACGTCATATCGATGTACAGCGTTTGGTAGTCAAATAGGCCGTAATGCATTGTCATTTGAAAACGTTTGTAGAATTTACGCTTCAATAAAGTATTTTTAAAATTATTAAACTAATTATTCTGAATCTATAGGTTTTATTTTCAATACTGTTTATAATGTCTACCTGTGCAGTTGCAGGCAGTAGAAATCGAGATTGAAATTATAATCGAAAAACAAAAGAGACAGATATAAGATATTTCAAATTTCCAAACCATACATCTTCAAAAATGTGAATTGTTGCTTACCGTCAAGCTGTTAAGATAAATTAAAAAGATGGTAATTTAGGATATATTTACTACAATAATAGAACAATATGGTTTTAGCTACCTGTTTAGGGCTTTTTGGAATCTGGTTTGTATTTTTCAATTGCAAGTAAAAACTAAAAATATCAATAGACGGCACTAGTGCAGCAACTTAAGTAACAAATGTTATAAAATATGAATGGAAGTTTCCCCTGCAATTATTTTACTTGCAGTATTCTTAACTTTTGTTTTAAATTAATTAATTCTTTAATCAAAATAAATATCCTTAAAATTTCACGAATCCCCACGATGAGCACTTTAGATAATGTGATATTTGTAAACTTTAATTTTATTTTCTTCCTGAATGCTGGAGAGATGGGCGTGGGCATACCGTTGTAAGTGTATCGTGGTATTAATCATAATTTTATAAACAATGAGTATTAAAAGGGGACTCGTATGTTGCGTTATAAGCTGCTTTTCTAGAAGCAACAAGGCCGAATTAACTACTTACAAGGGCTGGGGCTATCAGTGTTCAGGGACTCCTCCATGATCTGGGCGAGGCGAATTTTTGCCATGACGAAAAAACGGCTAATGCATGGGTTTTACGTATTTGGGGTATTTCCTTTCAAGATGGGAATCCCAGCCTATGTTTGGCTAAACGAATAGGAGTTTTATTTGTATTTACGAAAATAAGCGTTATTTTTTTGTAGTCGAGCAGATGATTTCTTAAATATAATCTAAATAGTATGGGTGATTCTTAACTCATATGCATAAACTTGGGGAATTATAGGTGAGTACAAATATTGACTAAGAATGACAAAAAAAAAACTATTATCAATCGAAATTTGAAATTACAGGATTTAAAATTTTATATTAAATTTTTTACTGTGTTGTCATTGGATGTTTTGCTTAGAATATCAGATTGTCCATTCTATTTCCATTTAGAAGGTATTTAACAAAAAATAAAAAAAAAATCCGATATTTTTCTAAATATCGTCTAAACTGTACAAAATATCGAAATGTAATGAGCAGCTGAAAAGTTAATGTGCAGAATGGGAAATCTGGTTTTCGAAGTAAGATCATTCAGTGGTGAGATAGTTAAAACTTTAGAGGATCGACAGAGATCATGCGCTCTAAAAAGTAACACCCTGTACAGGTTAATAAAATATACCTTTTTCGTAGGTAAGTATTGGTTACAATTCACAGTGTATCAAATTTCAATAAATTGTCACTAACAATCTAAAGGTGCATTATATAAGCTAAAAAAAAACAAAATCTTTAACACCCTGTATCTCTAAAACAAAGCATTTCTGCACATGTCTATATGAACTTTTATTCATATTTTTTATATAAAAACTACTCCTAAAATTACGTTATGACTTTTAGTTACACCCTGTATTTATGTTCATCATATACTATATGTAGGTACATATGAATATGATTCCAGGTTTGAGTCCGGGCAGAAATCACCCTGCCGTGGATTCGTATCGAAAGATTCTCTAGAATCTCTACATGACAAGAAGGGTACACGTTGCTTGGAATATTTACCGTTATTACAGTTAGATGTGGGGCCATTAAATGTAATACAAGACACAACCATCAATCGGTTTTTATGACCTGTAAAACACATATTTTACCCTGGCTTAAATCCCTAATATGTCGTGAGTATCAGAATGTAAGAACTAAAAATAGAACAAAAATCAGCTTTGTAGAATACACTTGTGTATTGAGCTAAGAGACCTTGTGAACAAAATTACCAAGCTAAAATTTGTTTTGGGTTATTATTCAATATAACATGTTCTGCATTCCAAGATACGACAGTTTCGGTTTTGGGCAGGTGCAGGGGACAAATGCACCTTGCACCTCCTTCTCCCCCGAGCTAATAACCCAAGTAAAAATTACATTATATTATATATAAGGACTATTAGCTCACAAACAGTAAGAACTTTGTTTTTTTTTAGTCTTCATGGTTATGTTGTATTAACAAGAACCTAGAACTTTTTTTTAGTTATCAAGCGTTTTATGTAAATTCGTATCTTGATCGACACGCAGCTTTGAAAGAGAAGTGCACATACCTATGAATTATAATGATTGCTCACATATTAAACTAGGTAGACAAACATGAAAATAGCGTCCTAATTATCAAATGAAAAGAATATTGTAAATAAAGATATAATGATATACCTATATAAGCTTACTACAATCTGCTTTAAATAGGGTGACCAGATGTACTCTTTTTAATAGGAATGTTCTCTTTTTCATGTTCATGTACTCTGGTACTCTTACTATTTCCATAAATATGACAAATATCCTCTATTTTGAGAAATCTGGGACAAATGATCTCTATTTTGCGAAATCTGGTGCCATTTTCTAATTATTTTTGTTATTTTTAGTCCATATTATTATGTGTATTATAATTATTATTGTAAGTCATTGAATTCTGCGAAAGTAAATATAAACACTAAGTCAAAAATCGTTTTTATTGCTCTACCATATATGACTGATTGTAGATTAGACCAGGAAATCATCAAAGGATTGTAGAATAGCTTATTTTGTTAGCTTGTTCGTTTTAACTTTGTTTCATTATGATCTTCTACGTGGTCGCATTTTAAATATAGGGGTGTATATCGTATTCCCCAATGATTTAATAACTTAGTATTCCCAATCGAACACAAATTAATTACGTTTCAACTGCCATTGATTCCCTACGAATATGTTTTTCTTTATGACTAGCCGACTCGTCATGACGTCATGCACAACAGAGTCGGTTAATTTTAGATGCACATTTAAATCTTCAAACGCAAGCCTAGCCAGAAACTCGGGTATTAAAATATTACAGATTTCTGTTTCTTGTTGTCCCTACTTTGCACTAGATCGCTCCAATTCAGATTTGCCTTCATACGGTTGAAATAAATTAATCTTCACAAAGTCGTTATTGCTTTCTAATGTTTTCTGTATTAATATCAATTTAATGCGATCCAGTTTGAAGCAATTACATTTTAATGAGAATCAATGTATTAAATATTTAAACAGATTTTTGTATATGGCATTTATTTCATACCAATTTTTATTAACATCCATTTGATGAAATGCAAAAACTAAGGAAAGACGGATGTATATAGAGATTTTAAGTAGGCTCTATACGTGTTAAAAAAGGATAAACAACTACTTTTCGTGGTATCAATTGAAATGGTCTGCAAGGAAATTGCTTATCATAACAATGTCATTCGGTAAAATCGTTATCCGCAAAAATTTGATATCGGAAGAATTAAAACGAATAAAAATTGAATGCATATAGAATCATTTATAAGTTTTGCAATTAAATTTGGTATCAAAGACGCGTATGACTAAAAAGTAAAATGGCGTTCCATATGAAAGTAACAGGGACTTCAAGCGAAAAATGATGAAATATGCAAATTACACATATCATTAAATGACTTAAAACAATCCCCAAACTGCTGGTTTGAAAGAACGAACATAACTTTAAAAGAGATGTTGATTGCGACTTTAAAAAATATTTAATGGCAAAGTTTAATATCTAATCGATCTAAATGAATTAAACTATTTTTGGGAATAATAATTAAAAGAACTCAAACATTAATTTCATTAGATCAAAGTTCTTATCTAAAACTGTTCTTTCTAATTTAACGTCAACTAAATTATTTTTGTAGAAATACCTCGATCAATACCTTTGATGGAGAATTTCATTCATTTGTGAAAATAGATATTCTAACAAACTGACAATTTTTAGTTGTTGATTTAAATCAATAACAATAAGATTATGCAATAATCGTGCACTAATGCGATTATAAAATAATCGTACTAGTGTACAATTATCAACCTTTCTATATCTCAAAATAAAATTCACGCAATGAATTTATATCGATAATGTTTGACAAATTTGCACATATTGAGTAAATTTTTCAAAAATTATCGATAATTTCCAAAATTATGTTACTATTGACAACTTTATAAGAAATTAGAATTCAGTTGTTTTCAAAAATAACAAGGTCAAACCTGAAAAATATCTACCCCCACGTTGACTTTAAGCTTACTTGTAAGTTTGTCTGTTGCATTCAGAATGAATGTTGTTACTCCAGAACTTCATATTATGTCTGCTCTTTAGGAATATAAATTTGCACAGCGCAGTCGTCGTATTCGTATTAAATTAATAATAAATTATCGATTTAAAAAATTCCATAAAATAATAATTTTTTGGTCTTTTAGTGTTCTTATTAGGTTTTCGTTTTATTGACAGTGCAAAACGACGTGCTAGTTAGGTTAAACTCGAATATAAAAAACTATTAACTATTCTAAAACTATTTCATTCCATAAATAAATTTGTTGTTTATTTGGGGAACCTTAGATAATAAGTTCGACTAGTATCATTTACGAACGACTTTCTATTTTGAATTAATAACCATAACCATCCATTCTTAAACTTGAGTAACGCTTTGTAAGTGTGAATTGAAAATTGACTACTTTGTATATTAATATGTGTGATATAGTTTGTTCATATGTCATGTGCTGAAGCACAATTTTATTATTTTTTAGATTTTAATATTATACACCTATGACTTGTATCTATCTACACATTGTAGTTCTCGAAATGTAATATATTTTGAATTTTGAATATATTGTATTAGTTCGTAAAAAAAATAAAACCGACTGAGTGAAAAATATTTTATTCCATCTTGTACCATTTACTCTGTGAAGTCGGAGCCAAACTTAATCTTAATTACAAAAATATATTTGCATACTGAGTGTTGTGATGCCTAATAGCACGAATATATTGTCTTAGTGTTTTTATTAGTTTAGGGCCGATTTCGCAGAGTAAATGTTTCAAGTTGGAATAAAATATTATTTTACATTTTTAGTGCATTTTATGAAGTCGGTTTTATTTTTTATATACAATTTTTTATTTTATCCTTTTTCTAGTTTGATTGTGAAAGTCAGGTTTAACAAATAGCCACTAGGTCTACTGCATATAATAAGCAGTCTTGTTATACAATAATGATCACATACATACTTTTCTT
Source organism: Kuschelorhynchus macadamiae (assembly GCA_030620095.1). Classification (NCBI taxonomy): domain Eukaryota; kingdom Metazoa; phylum Arthropoda; class Insecta; order Coleoptera; family Curculionidae; genus Kuschelorhynchus; species Kuschelorhynchus macadamiae. Next base: position 158,064 of record JAUTXW010004341.1, read on the forward strand.
CTGATAGAATGGTGAACGCATAGAACGCTATGTAGCGTGCCCAAAATGGCGCCAATCCGCCATTTTTTAATACTTTCTCTGTATTGCAAAAGGAGAAATTCATGCATTATATTTGGTATTCTCGATAATATCTGGCAGTTAAAAAAAGATATGACAAATATTTACCGGACTACTTGTATATTAATATACTATTATTAGAATTGTATCATATTTTCAATTATTATGCAAAAGCAGATGGAATCTGAAGTCGGAGTTGTCGTACGGTCTGCTTGGCATTCTATCAAACACTCTTTATTATACTACAAATTATATTTTAACTGTTATTATTTAGGAAAGCGTCCAGTTCCAAATTACTGGACAACTACGCGGAATGTATAAATTCCCAATTACATTAATTTAAGTTGGGTCAGGGCTGCCGGCGCGGCATGGACAAGAAAATACTAAAAAACATGACTTATTTTTACTTTCCCAGGGAGTAAGAAAGAAGTATTGTAATAGTGAAAACAAATCACCCTCCGAGATTCTTTCCGATCTTTACGTTTCAGGGTCCCTAGATGCCGAAAAACATGTTATGTTTTCTCCGTTCCATCAGCCTATATATCTGTCTATTCGCGGTCTAGGTAAAAACTTCTTACTCGGATTACTTTAAAAATTTTTTTTGGTCAAAAATTAAGGTTCATATGGGAATGACATGGTTTATTTTGGTAAAAATTGAATACGGTGTAACAAAATGGTAACCAAAAAATGTAAAAAAAAATTATTGCTAAAAAACTACTTATCTAATTTACCTCAAATTTTGCACAAAAATAAAATATGATATAGAGGAAAACTGGCAAAATTTTGGTGAGAAACCATTCTGGTGGAATGAAATGGTAGCTTAATGATGTGTTTAAAATATCAGTATCAAAAAACTACTCATCCAACTGAATTGAAATTTTACACAAAGATCAAGTGTGAAACAAGGATGAACTGGTAAAAGTGTTTTAGTTCTGTATGGCAAAACATAATAGCGGCCTCATTAAATGATTAAAAAATCGGTAAAATTTTATTTTCTAAATTCAAAACCGCCGTTTTATGAAGGAAAATAATAACTATCATAATTGATTTATTTATGAAATATGTAAATAAAGCTATAAAAAATAAAAAATCGGTAAACCTTTACCCACAACTGCCCTCGTACAGAATTCCACTACTTACAATAAACAGTCTGCATATGCATATAATGTGGTAGTTAATTTGTTTTGTTTCTAATTCATGTGTTATTATTTTTATTGTTGTTATTATTAGTCTATAAAAAACAAATTATGTCCCTTACTATTTTCGGCCATAAAAAGGAGGTCTTATTTCAGGAAATCGAATTTTAACGAATATTTAAACATTTTATTAGGCCGCCATTTTGTATTGAAATATACAGGATATTAGGGGTTTCACTACAAATATTTTAAGAGGTGATAATCTGGACCAGTTTGAACAAAAAGTTCCTATAAACCATCAGTCAATTCTAAATGGTTCTCGTGATATTTTATTTTAAAATGTTTAATTCAGATAATTTCAGTTAAGAGAACGACAACGCGGCAACGTTGCTACGTTGTACATGATTTCATTTTATCAAATCATCTGTTTTTTGTCAACAAACAAAAAGGTTCTTTGAAATACTGTTTAGATGACAGGATGCATGGAATAATTATTTGACATAAAGGATAGTAATTTGGAAGTATAGTGTCGGCGCGTATATCGAAATAGAAACAATCTACTTATCATTGTAACTACACAACTATAATTTCCGAGATAAATTATTTGCATTTATAACTCCACAAGACTACACAACTCTGTTTGAGATTGTTAGAAACAGAAATTCAAAAAAAGTATTATAAAAAGTACAGGTATTCTTCATTTATAAACATTTGAAAAATCACACTACATATTTAAACTTGAACACAAAACGATACGTAACTGCTTAGAAAAACAACTGTTTTACACAATAATATAAATAAAAGTAAACATTGTGCTCAAAATGAAATAATATAAAATACAACTTTTTTATGTTTTTTGTATGGTTTTTTAAACAATAGCGGTACTTTGAGACACAGATAAATTTTAAAGCAAATAGTCTAGATCAGGGCAGCTTAGTAATGGCAGTTTTCATAGACCTGCGGAAGGCTTTCGATGAGGTTAGTCACGATTTGCTTCTTTCAAAACTTAAAAAAGATGGGCGTTAGGGGTTTAGCTAGGGACTTAGTTGGTTCATATTTATTTGGACGTACGCAATATGTATATTTAAATGAATGTAGAAGTAGGATATTAATTAACCCATGTGGAGTGCCTCAAAGCTCAGTGTTGGGCCCACTGTTATACACTTTGTTTGTCCTGAGCCTCCGCTGCTCTGGTCTATGTGCGCATTATTATATTTATGCTGATGATACAATTTTAGATTACAGGGCAAATAGTATAGAAGAGTTGGCTCAAATAAGTAACAATGAATTGGATAGATATTACATGTGGCTTTTACAAAATAAACTAAAGAACAATTTAGATAAAACCAAATATTTGATTTTTAAACAAAAATATAAGTGACATTCAAATAAGAATACATAATACTTGTGTTAGATGAATAAGTTGGGGTGCTCACTTGGATCATGTTAAAAGTAAAGTCATTTCATTAACAGGGGTAACGATTTTTTAAGTTTTTCTGCCAAATATAAAGTATATAATGCCTTTTTTCTGTCAGTGATAAGATATCTCATACCAGTCTGGGGTAGTTGTAACAAAACAAATTTCAAAAAATTTAAGATTATTCAGAATAAAATTTTTAAGTTGCTATTTAAACTTGATTACCGAACACATGCAGATGTATTATATCAGACATTAAATATCCAACCGATCAGCAATATATTAAAATTAGAACAATCAAAACTTATATATAAAACAAAAAAGTAATATAAAATAACCTTTGTTAACCAGATACATGAAAACCAATTAAGAAATGTAAATGGCGTTACAGAGCCCAATAGCCGCAGCCTAAAACACATTTAATCAACTGTCTTCAGTAATTAAGAATGAAAATAGTTATACCATATTTATAAAAAAATTGAAAAATCATGTGAATTTAAAAGTGTAGAGTCTGCAAACACAATTAATTAGCCCTTTGCACCATTTAACCTATGCAGTGTTATTAATATTTTTTCTTCAGTACCAATACATGTTAGGTATTGTTCAGGAGATGACCTGTATTTGGACAGTTACATACTATTATATATGTACTTGGGATGTTTAAAAAAAAACTTTGAGGTCAATTTTCTCAAAATTGGTAAGGGATAGATCAAACGTTATATAAGACTTTTTTGATCAAAATTGTCCATACAATCACGTGTTAAGATATTTGTAGTCAAACCCCTAACACGCTGTAGAATTTGCACTAAAGTACCAGTCTATTCCTGTTTAACATCTGATTTTTGTGTAAAATTTCAAATCAATCGGATAAGTAGTTTTTTGGTACTGAATATTTTAAACATTTCATAAGGCTATCAGTTTATTCCGCCATAATGGACTTACCCAAAAGTCCATTCGGTAAATAGCTTCTTAATAAATGATTTTTTTTACATTTTGTGACGCCGCCATATTAGATTTGAACTAAAATGTAATCATTTGATCCCATTATGGCCCTTGATTTATGACCAAAATTTGTAGATAAGTAGTTTTTGAGCTATGCCGCGTACAGATCGAATAAGAGATCGACAGACAGAAGGCGATTTTTTCCTATTGCAGTACTTTTTTTAAGAGGGAAGTAAAAATTACAAAATAATAAAATACAAATAAATTAACAACAAATAAAAACAAACTTTTGAAAAATTGTATACTGGAGTATCAAAGCAGTGGTTTTATTTGAGTGGGTATGTACGTATGTATGATATTATCTAAATAAAAAAAGTTGTTATGATGAAGTACGTATTTGTTTCAATCTGAATGATTGTTAGAGATACGAATAAAATATATATTTGGCTATACATTTTTACTTGCGCATGCGCAAAATAACTTTTGAGGAAACAGTAACTTGAGGCTTAACAAACAGAAAATAGAAATACAGCCAAAACTAAATAAAAATTGAACATACAGAAAAATAAATTTTTAAAATCGTCAAATTGGCCACACAGAGATAATATAGCTTATATATATACATATATTTATTTGGTAACATTGTATGATCAGTTTTTTTTACTGTGAAATACTTTTTTAGAAATATTTGGTTAACAGTAAAAGTTGCGGGGATTGAACCCGCACCTCTGGATCTCTAGCCCATTGCATTAATCATTTGCGCAATTCGTTAGAACTTGTACATATTCAAACCCACCAGTTTCACAACCATTGTCGATCGTGTCAAATATTCCAATACATAGGTTTTATTCACATCTCTAACAATAATTTAGATTGAAACAAATCCATTTTTCAGCATCACATCTTTTTTTTATTCAGATCCTAACATACATACGTAATACGTACGTACATCGAAACAACATTCATTCGCTGACCATACCCGCTTAAATAAAACCACTGCCTTGATACTCCAGTATATCATTTTTTTAGATTTTGGTTTTATTTGTGGTTAATTTATTTTTGTTTTATTAATTTTTGTAATTTTAACGTAAGAGGGAAGTATTGTTTTATTAATTTTTGTAATTGTAACGTAAGAGGGAAGTATTATCATCGTGAAAAATTACCGTTTTCGGATCTCTGGACCCTAAAAAATATATTCTCCCCTTTCCAGTCTGTCGGTCTGTTTGTCGTTCTATCTCTACGTGGTATAGCTCAAAAACTACTTATCCTATTGACTTCAAATTTTGGGCATAAATCAAAGGTTATAATGGCATGAAATAGTTACATTTTAATAAAAATCCAATATAGCGGCGTCACAAAATGTAAAAAAAATTATTAAAAATTTACTAACAAAATGGACTCCAAAAATTACGCAAAAATAAAGTGTAATATAGGAATAAAATTGGAAATTTTTTGTGTAAATCCATTATGGCGGCACACACTAGCGGTCTATTAAAATCTTAAAAAATTCAGGACCTACCAAAAAAGTACTTATTAAAAAGGGATATACTGGTACATTTTTAGTGCGAATCCTATATCGCAAAACAAAATGACGGCCTAATAAAATATATATTCGGTAAATTTCTTGAAATAAAACCTTCCTTTTATGGAGCAAAATAATAAAAAACATAATTTATCTTTTGTAAACTACGTAACTAAAGTTATGAAAAATAAATAAAAGTAAAATAAAATAAATAATTAAAAATAATAATAATAATAACAAATACCTTAAAAACTAAAATAAATTTCAGTTTACAAAATTTATATTTTAAGTAAGTTATTACCAAATAATTATATGTAGACAGTTTATTTTAAGCAGTGGAATTCTGTACGAGGCAAGATGTGGGGAAAGGTGAATTTACCGATCATTTATTTTTTAAACCTTTATTTACATCATTAAAAAAAACAGCTCATCCCTGTTTCACATTTGATGTTTGTGTAAAATTTCAACTCAATTGAATAAGTAGTTTTTGGATATTTTAAACATATCATTAATTCGCTATTTAATTTAACCATGGCCCCTTACTAAAATGTTACTAGTTTATTCCTATCTCATTTTTGATTTTTGTGCCAAATTTGAGGTAAATTTGACAAGTAGCTTTTAGTAATATTTTTTTTGCATTCTATTAGGCCGCCATTTTGTTCCGTCATATTGTATTTTTACCAAACTATAACCAATGCCGTTTAATTTTTGACCAAAATTTAAAGTAATCTGGGTAAGTAGCTTTTTACCTATACCGCGAATAAACCGACAGACAGACTGACGGAATGGAGAAAACAAAACATGTTTTTAGGCATCTGGGGACCCTGAAACATGGAGATCCTAAAAATTCTTCGAGGGTGATGTTTTCACTATTACAATACTTTCCTATTACTTCCTAAGTAAAAACAAGTCATGCCTTTTGTATTGTCTTGTCCATGCCTCGCGCTGGCATGGCAGTTCGGACCCTTAATTTAATCTAATTCCGACTTCTAACTCGGAATCTAACTTAGTCGAAATTTAATAAATTCCGAGATAAAAGTCGGAATTTAATAAATTCCCAGTTAGTACGTCGAAATTTAATAAAGGCCGAGATCTAAGTCGGAATTTAACAAAAAATATTTCTAAAATTTTTGCGGCCCTTCTACGCTTATTTACCTTTTCGTGATTTTATTTTGCTGATAATTAAAATGTCACTTTTATCGGCTACCTACTTAAATATCCATGCAACAAACCTGAAAGGTGAAGATTTTCAGAAAATGAGTCCGTTTACAAAAGTTACATTAAAATTCATGGCCCCTCAATGTCAGCTATTTACAAATGTTTTCTATACAACCCTTTATTTTTTTATATAATTCTAATAAACACATTAAAAAATTAGCCAAATATGACTGTTTTTTAGCGTAATTAAACTTTTAGTAAAAATTGGAATTTTAGTGTTTCAGGTGCGGTCGAATATGGAACAAAAATGACCGCAATGTGAAAAATAGTTACACCCTGTATAAGTCTAATCTAATATATATAATATTTAGGAATTAACCTATTTGGACGCATATTAAGTATTTAAAAACCAAAAAAAAGATTACATGAGTTAATGAAGAGGCAAAATTCCAACTTTGACGGCCTGTATTGCGAAAACTAGCTGCAGGATTAAGTTGTGCCTATTGAGAACTACAACACATAATGTTTTCATGAAAATTGACTGATAGCCATTTCCCATAAGGATGGTGCGAGATCTTTTAATGAACAGTGTGAGGTAAAAAATATTTAACAAAAGTAAGTTTATAAACGTTATAAATTCCTTCCAGAAAAGATTTCTGGTGCACTCTGTATACGTTTTTAAAGAACTCTACAATACCTACAATTCGATGTATCACTTAAATCTGTAGGTAAAAAGAAAATAAAATAGACGCTTGGGGAGTTTTAAGTGACGGACCCTGTATAAGACGGTAACTTTCGAGCTGGTTAATACCTAAAAACCATTGGAGGTAGTTACCATTTGAAACGTTGTGAAAGTAAAACAGTAAAATAAAGACAATGCAAGTTGAATAGAAAGTTCTCGAAGGAATGATGCAAAAATTGTCCTATAGGTAAAAAGAGATTTCTTCTTGGTTAAAGGAAGGGGTACAGAAATGTCAAATATGGGCAGTTTGTTAATATTACGGTTTACAGTACTTATCAGTTCATATCTCCAGATGGAGGTGGATCACCATCAAAATATAATTCACGCCATGAGAGTTGAACATTATTTAGGAAATAGTCAAAGCCATAGCCTAAATATATTTGCAGAATTTCAACAACACCAAGAATCAACTATACATCTTAATAATATTGTTTATAATAATTGTGTTCTTTATATTACTAACAATTATAACAGCAAAAAACAATACTTGTTTGTTAAGTGGAATTAGATTATTTTTTTAATTTATAAGAACCCTATTTTACTTACGATTGACGAAAATAAGGTGTAAATAAATTGGCTAAAAGAATAATAATCTACTTAAAAAACATATTTACGTGGCACTATTGCATTTAACGATTTTAATTATGGACAAATTTTTTTATTTTTCTTAAAGCGTGGTAAAATGAGATATCTAATAGTAGAGAAATAATAGTCAAAAATTAATTGAATATTTATATTTTTCATATAAGGTCTCAGAAGAAGTTATACTTATTTTTTCATCTCTAAATTTTAGCTGTATAAAAATACTGTGGATAGATAATATTATCTGCAATACTTCATTATTAAGCTATTTTAATACTACAGTTAGGGGAAATTGTGATAAAAATTCTTTATTGGAACTGGTTGTCTGCGCGTATTCCGATATGGCTTAAGCGAGCAAGGAATTTTTTTCCTAATATGGTTATCTTATAATTTTTAAAAACAGTAATGTCTATATTGTTATGTATAGTATGAAAATCACGAATTTCTCGGCAGATGTAATAAAAATAATTTGTCAATATGAAAGTCACGTCGGTCGGCCCCCCCCCCCCCCAAAACTGTTAATATATTAAATTTTAAATAGTATAATCCCTGTTCATTTTGCCAAAAATCTCAGCAGATTAATGCGTATCATAAAAATGCATAGTATTTACCATATCTATTGAAAGAATCTGGATTAGACCTGAGTAAAAAATATATTTAAAGAGAGTAGCAACTTTCTTAGTGACATTGCTCCTTGTTTTGACCACAAATCTACCATTCAAAATAATAAACTGGTGTCGCAGTGTTATTGTTATTTTATAAATCACAAATATATTGTGGAAAAACAAATGGTTCTCTGCTTGATCCGCCACTGAGAAAAGAACATGTATATGTGAATTTTCTAAAGGCTTTAAAATTAGTTAGAGACATTTTAAATTATTAAGATGGGAATGTAGACACTTTTGTAGTTCGTGCAATTTGTTTATTTAATTAAAAACGTAGCAGAGCGCTTTCGGCTTTCGCCATCGTCAGTGCCACCTGAAAGCAAGCAAATCACTTTCTTTAAATAGTAAGCATTAAAAGAAGATAAAATTATTATAAATTGAATATTTTAAGGGAAAAGGAAATTTTTTTATAAAATACAAAAGGAAGTTGAGGAGAGAAATAGATGAATTATTTGTATAATTAAGTGGTGAAGATAAAAAAAATATTGCTAATAAAGTTGAGATATCTAGGTAATGAAATTTATGAAATTTGTAACATAATTGGAAATTGCAACAATTATAGCTATTTGGTAAAATTGTGTTTTAAATTTTATTTAAAAGATGTATGATGTACTTACTTAGTCAGGTGAGCACAGGAAATCCAAAGAAGAAACATGATGAAACAAAACAGTGAACATTTAAAATTTGTTAACGTCACATCCTTAGAGTAAGAGTTAAAGTAGAGATCACAACTCATTTATAAATCCCGTTGGGGGTATGCGCCAACATGGTTCCCCTATTTTTCACATTCTATCGACCAATGTTTACGATAAAACAAGAAGTGGGGATGGCCCATGCCCAAGCCGTGGCCATTTGTTGACGAATGCCAGTGACGTCGTGAGTTTTCACTTCCCGCATAAGGAAATATCATTAATCGTGAAAAAATTATCGTTCCGGGTTTTCACAGATCATGTTTTTCCATTACTGTCGGTCGGTCGGTCTGTTCCTGTATAGCTAAAAAATCCACTTACTCGATTAACTTAAATTTCATTTAATTTTCCACAAAAATTACGTCTGATATAAACAAAAACTAGTAAAATATTGGTATGAATTCAATATGGCGAAACAAAATGACGACCTGTTAAAATATTGGATGTACGAAAATGAAGAAATGGGCCATGTTTCATTATCGTTGGCAAAAAGAAAGATTCTTACCTATTCCTTAATGAGGCAAATAGGTATTTTTACAAACTTCAAAGAAATAATCGTTCTCTACTTCACTATCTAAAATCAAATCATTAAGTTAGGTAAGGTTAAAAGGAAATTTATATATTATTAAACTTTAGTTTTTAGTTATGTTTGCCTTATGTCACTATCGTTTTGTAATTGTGACATTTAGAAAAATTATTTGTTCACTTGTTGAAAATGTCATCGTAAACTTGTAACCGACAAGTTAGACGTTGTCTAAAGTTAAACCTCTTTAGTGAATACGGGTGTTAGAGTTTTAAACTAAAATCAATGCTTTTAACACGCTTTTATTAGCTTCCTATTCGTTTGATTGTATGTTTGTATGTCTGGTTCATATCTTGTAATAGATTTTTCAGCACTTCTATTACCGATTATTTTCAAATTTGACATGCATACACTTTCGGATATAAAAAATCCGAATTTTTTAAGTCAACGTTTAGAAATCCAAAATGGCGGCGCCAATACGGCCGACGAATTTTGTTACTTGTGTAGCCAAAACTGAAAATTGGTGCCTAAGAAAATTTAAAAGTGTCAGCAATTAAAAATTCAAAATAGTGGTGTCAAAATTACAATGTCAACAGATCGGACGGATGATTTTAACATTTGTGGGTATTATTTAAGAATGAACAAGAAAAATCAAAATGGTGGCGCCAATATAGCGAACGAATTTTGTCATTTGTACAGATTCGGCTGAAATATCAGTATCTGGAAGTATTTAAGAATAAAAGTTATGAAATTTTAGTCAATATTTGAGAATTAAAAACTTTAAAATTATTCCAGATTTGATTAAAATTCGGCATTTAGGGGTATCTAAGACTGCACATCATGAATTTTTTTCAACATTTTAAAAATTCAAGATTGTAATGACAACATGGCGGCGGAATTTTAATATTTGTGTAGATTTGGCTGAAAGAAAGTAGGAATCTGGGGTATTTGAAAATACATATCATACATTTTTAGTAAATATTTAAAAAATAAGAGTAGGAATGCCTAGAATGCGAGTGCATTTTAATATTTATACAGATTTGATTAAAAATCGATAGTGAGCAATTCATATATTTTTAGTAATAAATATTTAAAATGGGGATGTCATCAATCAATCAATCCGATAAGTACTTTCAGATATTTTTAAACATTTAATTAGGCCACCATTTTGTTCCCCCATTTTGAATTTGTCTCAACATGTTTACCAGTTCATCCCTATATAATATTTGATTTTTGAGCAAAATTTGAACATAATCGATGTAGTAGTTTTCTGCAGTGACACACAATATTTTTTTAGGCCGCTATTTTGGATTTGTAGTAAAACTTATCAGTTGATGGTCATGTCTAATTTTTCTGCAAAATTTGGATAGAATGGATAAGCAGTTTCTTAGTAATATTTTTTTAACATTTTAATAAACCGCCATTTTGTTCAGCCATATTAGATTCTTACCAAAATGTTACCACTTCATCATCATATGACCTTTAATTTTTAACCAAAACTTGAAGTAAAAAGGACAAGCATTTCTTGAGCTTTGTCGCGGACAGCCATACAGACTAACCGACGGAACTGAGAAAACATGTTTTTTTTTGTAACTAGAATACTTTCTTCTTGGGACGAAAGTAAAAAAAGCGAGCGCTATTATATACGAATTGTCATATTGGTTTTCTATGTTAACAGCTAAAATTTAAAGAATAAAAGATTTTTTTTAATTTTCAATATCCTAAATCTTAAATTCTAACCAGTTTAGAACATGTTTACGAACACATTTTTACTTTTAATACCCAAAGAATCACCATTTAAATTCCTTTACCTGACAACACATATAAAAAATTGGCCCAACTCAAGTGAAAATTAAGAAAAGGCGCGAAATCATCCGAAACTTTATTATTTCATCCAAAATCTAGTGATTTTCGAAATCGCAGTACGTTTTTTTGAGCGTGAGACGCCCTTCGACTATTTTAATATAGTACGAGTATAGGTATATTCTATAATTATTTTAATTCTCTGATAGGAAAAACTATTGTAATCGCCAAAAAAATCACTTCAGAGTCTTTTTTGTATCATTTTGCTTCTGAAGATCCTCACATGACCCCCGACGAAATAAACGTTCTATTATACTGAACCGGATTGGTCAATACGTCATGTGACCCAAAATAAGTGAATAATAAGGTATCTTCCATTAGACATGTCTACTGGAAAAGGAAATCTTGCTGTTTACTTAGTGATTAAAAGAAAATTCCAAACTTAAACAGCCATTTTTTCACAAACTCACATTGCCACACCATAGTTAGGTCAACTAAAGCTAGTTTCGCAATGTCCAAGATAAAGTAAATAAAACTTATTTATTAAATATTTAAAAAATTAATGTTCTTCTAAGGTCACCGCACCTTTAGAACGCTGCTTCTTGAAGTAAGGCAACATATAATTAGAATATTTGAGTCATATCAACAAATAGACAATAATACATTAAAACACATGCAGTAGTGACGCTAAGAAAAGCTTGGTACCTAATAAAATATTTTGTAGCAAATTAATTTCTTTAATGTTAAAATTTATTGTAGTTCCACGACCCGCTATTGGTTTTTAAATCACGCTGGTCTCGTGACCCTGTAACAATGTTTACTGTAGACTATTATACTTTTGTACGATAAGGATCCGTTGTCAATGAAAGTGGGATGGTCTAATACCACAGTGGGATGGTCTAATACGTGGAGTTGTCGATCGGGTTTGCCATAGCTTACTAAAACTCTTGTTACTGGTGAAATCTGATTTGAGACTTTGGGTATTTTAGTTTGTATTTTACTATTTTGCAATAAAAGTAATTTCTTTATACTGCTTAGAAACTAATACTGGAAATACATTATTATTCTTTGTATGAAAATTTTATTGCATCATGTTTAAACATATTCACCGTAATATAAATTGGTATAAACATTGGTGTTCCTTGGCATCGTCGTACGATCGACCTTATACGGTGAGGTAATCTTGGCAGTGGCTCAATATGTAAATAATGAACTCTATTTTCATTCTTCCTCTAAGGTCACATCTATAAAAACACATTAAAATATCACAAAAGATGTGGTATTTCGCCCCTTTTAGCGATTTAAACCATGAAATCTTGAACCTTTAATACATGGTCGCTTCAAATGACAAATCTTTTTGAATTAAAAGGGGAAGTTAACTGCGTGAGGTTGGCTACATGTAAAAACAATTAAATGTGATAAAACAAAACAATGTCATAAAAGTGTGGACAGTTTGAAGCCAGAATCTTAAGCAAATAGATCAAAAGGAGAAAATTAATGTTGAAAATGCAAAGGTTTACATATAATATTAAAAAATTGGAAAATTTAAAATCTAGTTACAAACGGTTAGGGAAATTTGTTAATAATGCTCTCCTCAACTTCTTTTTGCATTTTATAAAAAAAAATTTTTCCCTTAAAATATTCAATTTATAATAATTATATGTTCTTTTAATGCTTACCATTTAAAGAAAGTCATTTCTTTGCTTTCAGGTGGCACTGATGATGGCGAAAGTCGAAAGCGCTTTGCTACGTTTTTAATTAAATAAAAAATTGCACGAAATACAAAAATGTCTACATTCCCATTTTACCTCTACGTGTACACAGCCGTTTCCTATTTTTATTTAAATTACTAATCCAACATTGTACGAATTTAATATAAAAAATCTATATATAATAATATGTTTCATATTGTCCGATCATATGATTGATGCTGTCAAAGTAGGGAAATTTTTATTTATAAACTACATAGGTGGTCAGGTCTAAGTAAAATTTCCAGAAAATTTGGTAGGTGCCATAGTACTTATATCGAGAAGAAAGCATCCGGTTTTATTAATTTTTAGTTTAGTTAATTATGTTTTCTACATAATACAATGCAATATTCTATTATTTAATAACAAAAGAAGAGCTAATCTATAATTTAATCGTCGGTTAGACAAAGGACAAAAAATAATATTTCACCAATATCATTATTGGAGTGCAAAATTAGCATGTGTCTCTGACACGATTTATTTAGTGGTTCAGGGAGTTTATAATAAATAAGAAAAAATTGTTTCTTGTATAATAATTAAATATTCGAGCTCCAAGCGGTACATATTATTAATTCAAAATATTGCAATTTATCAAAAAGTAAGGCACTTACCTGAAACCATCTGCATTCACTGCCGATGATATACAATTTGATAGTTCCCATAAAACGTGGTCCTTCGTAGGTTTTACCTGTAGACTAGAAGTTAGATCTTGCAGCATTTGCCGTTTGTCTGCATGTACACAGAATTTCCATCTGAAATGCGATTTTTCAACATAGTTCAAATTGGGAACGAAGTTGTAACAAATATTAATAAAGCACTTTCAAGCCCGGAGAAAGAAATTTTCTATATTATTTTATTCATATTCTAAGATATATGCAAAAGAAAAATAAATCAACAATATACTAGACGATGCAATCAATGCCAGAAAGCTATAATTATTTACCTAAGAAGTGCGCAAACTGGTACCTTTCCGCACTCGACGACAGTTGACAGAACAACGCGAAGCTGAGTTCGGTCAAGCCGTCAAGTCAAAAGACACTTTCCGCATGTGTTAGGTACAACATTTTTCCTACGATCGATATAGTCCTCAGATAAACGTCAATTAGGTTTGAGTTCAATAATAATATACTGTAATTAAAAAAATTATTGAGCTTCTTACAAAAAAATACTTACTTAGCAAGTATTTCACCTTATTGAGTATTTTAGATAAGATGTTCATTAATTTAACAAATCGCGCGGAAAAGTTACTTTTCAGTGCTAGTAGTCCTGAAAAATTACTTTACCGCACCATTTTTTTTCGTGCGGAAAAGTTTTTTTTCCACACGATCGTAGGAAAAATAATAAAAGGGCATATTATTTCCTGCAAATCACGTATTACTGCATAATTATCCACTCGTAATTAAAACACCACTGGTAACCATTGCGTTAAATGGATTAATGGATTATAATGGATGGATTAAAATTTATCTTGTTAAAATATTGCCAATATTGGAAGCTAAATGGGAAAATCATTCAAATTATTTTTTAAATGGGTAATCACAATAATTTGCAGACTTGATTCAACCCAACGGAAATTTTTATTAGAGAACTTTAGAAGATAATATGTTTAGAAATAAGCCCTGGATTGATTTTGGATTATCTAAAAATAAAAATAATAACCAAAATTACCATAACAATAAGAGAATTTGGAGAATTCTGTAATAAATAAATGAAAGATTTAATTATTTTTTGTAACTGTGAATTTTTTAAAAAATTAAGCAATATTTAAATAAATTTGAATTAGAAAACTTTCTAAAGGTATACTTGATTATAAGGTTGCATCAATAATACTTTTTTTCATTTGGTTTTGATGAGTCAATATAAGTCCGACATCGATCAAATTTTTCGTAATTCCACTGAAAAGTGCGGAGCGTTTCTTTGTATTACTTATTAACACTAAATATTAAAAATGGTAAGTAAGATTATGGTCAACAAAATAAAAAAGGTAAACAAAATATTATCTGTAATAATTGTTGGCATATAAACTTATTATTTTATTACCTTGTGAAAAAATAAGTTACCTAGGAAAGATGATTGTCAGTAAGTCTGAAACGTTTATTCGCAAACCCATGTGATACATCGTTGAAATCGATTAGTAATGCTCTACTTAAATTGATAATATTATGCAAGAGATTGGATTTAAAATATAAATATTATCTCCGTACTTGAAACATAAGAATACTAAGTTTCCAAAACTTTTTAAAACTAAGTATAAGGCTTAAGCAAAATGTTTTAAATGGTAAAAATCATGGATCATTATGTCAGCTTGAAAATAAATC
The DNA here is from genome assembly GCA_030620095.1 of Kuschelorhynchus macadamiae. Classification (NCBI taxonomy): domain Eukaryota; kingdom Metazoa; phylum Arthropoda; class Insecta; order Coleoptera; family Curculionidae; genus Kuschelorhynchus; species Kuschelorhynchus macadamiae. Next base: position 173,366 of record JAUTXW010004341.1, read on the forward strand.
CTAAACTGAAGATATATAGCAATAAAACCGAAAAGTTGCATTACAGACACATACTAATATATATATTGCTTGTCTCTAAATGCAGAATCATGATCTATAAGGTCGAAAAGAAAGTTTTTTATTTTCTTTTAAATACATTTTTAAATTCGAGATTTTACAAACTATTTTCATGTAGCACAACCTTAACGGCTGTAGCTTGAAAATAATAGACCGGAGTTTACGTATGCGTTCGTATAATTCTAAACATGTTTGATGAGTTATGGTAAAATACGCGAGAGTAAAAATGGTTGCTTTTGCACTTTTACCGGATAGCATGGACGTAAAAAACAATTCGCTTTTTTTGGGCGTAGCCTGGTCGTTTTTGGTCGCTGGAATTTCGCTCGGTTTGCATTTTTCCAAAAAAATATCTGGAGATGTAAGTCTGTCAGCAGTGGCGGCTATTCAGGTGAAGTAGGTGAAGTGCTACTTCACCAGGAAAAATAAACAAGCAAACATCTAACTACATTTATTATACAGGGTGTCCCAACTAAAAGTATCCACCCCAAATAACAAGTCGCCAAGACAAAAAAAAAATAAAACGCTCGGACCCGTCGATTTTGCTTTTGAGGGGGAAACATTTTGCGCCTATTTTCAATTTCGCAACATCACCCTCTGAGCGGGGGTGAGATTCACCCCCAAAATGTTAAATGGAAAGGGGGGTCGAGTGATACCTTATTTTGAAGGGTTTCCGACCCTGGTTATAACTGCCAAGTTTGAAGCCTCGGCTGTCATTCCCGAAGAAATGGCAGCTTGTCCAAAAAAAAATATTAATAAATTAACTGCAAGAGTTAGCTGCTTTAAATTTAGGGGATGATGCAAGCTAGTGAAAAGATTTTAATAATAATTACTCCGGACGAGAGGAAAATAAAAATAGTAAATGTAAATTAATGGGGAATTTTTGCGTTTAAGAAATGTTTTTTACAAAGACTAAATTATTTTATGAATTGTTCGAAATGTTCGCCATTTACTTCCATGCAATGATACAGACGAGCCTCGAATTCCTCTCGAACATTTTGAAATGTTTCAGGTGTTAACTGACGGCATTCAGCTACTATTCGCTGTTTTAAATCCTCAAGTGATTCTGGCTGCACCTTAAAAATCTTTGTTTTCAAGTGTCCCCAAAGAAAGAAGTCCAACGGCGTCAAATCAGGTGATCGTGCCGGCCATTCGTTGGGACCTCTTCTTCCAATCCAGTGATCGGGAAAAGTATTATCGAGAAAATCTCTTACCGGACGAGCGTAGTGAGGAGGTGCTCCATCTTGTTGAAAGAATATCTGATCTTCAGCTAAATCCTGGTCGTTTTCTAGAATCTCAGTAATCTGCGGATCGATGGCATTTTCAAGTAAATTTAAATAATTTTCACCATTTAAATTGCCTTCTATGAAAAAAGGTCCAACAACGTGATTGTCTAGAATTCCCGCCCACACGTTTACTTTTAAAGGATGCTGACTATGGGTTTCTCTGAATAAATGGGGGTTGCTGTCGCTCCAATACCTGCAGTTGTGACGGTTTACTTCTCCATTTAAGTAAAATGTGGCTTCGTCAGAAAAACAAATATTGTACAATGAAATGGTATGGTTGTTTAATTTTTCAGAAATATTCTCACAAAACTCTACTCTTCGATCAAAGTTATCTTCGTTCATTTCGTGAAGCAATTGATATTTAAAGGGTCGAAACTTATGGGATTTTAGAATCCGGTGAACACTGCTTCGGGAGACTCCTGATATTGCAGCTGTTTCTCTGATGGAGTTACTTGGGACCGTAGCAACATGGCCAAGGACTGCAACCTCAACATTTTCATTTCTTATTGGTCTTACTCTTTCATGCTTTTTATTGACAACTGAGCCGGTTTCGAAAAATTTGTTCCACAGTTGTAATACACTTCTATGAGTCAAAGAATGTTCGGGATGAGATTCATTAAAACTTACAGCTGCAGCTCTCGCACAATTATTGTTTCTAATGTAAAGAACAATAATTTCGATTCTCTCTTGTATCGTAAACGTCATAGGCAATTGTTAGAAACTTTCGTCTTTTAACACTTTCAGACAAAATAAATTTTAAATAAAATGCACAAACTGTAATAAACGCATGAATGCTTGACACTAAATAAACGATAACAATGTGATTTTATTTTGTTTGTTGCTGATGTTTTATGATAACAGTAAGAATGGAATGCTGATTTTTTTTTTAATTTTGTACAGTGACAATTCGACAAGTTAGCTTAAACGTTTTGGCAACGGTCTGTTTCATTGCAAGGGAGTAAATGGCGAACATTTCGAACAATTCATAAAATAATTTAGTCTTTGTAGAAAACATTTCTTAAACGCAAAAATTCCCCATTAATTTACATTTACTATTTTTATTTTCCTCTCGTCCGGAGTAATTAATATTAAAATCTTTTCACTAGCCTGCATCATACCCTAAATTTAAAGCAGCCAACTCTTGCAGTTAATTTATTAATATTTTTTTTTTTGACAAGCTGACATTTCTTCGGGAATGACAGCAGAGGTTTCAAACTTGGCAGTTGTAACCAGGGTCGGAAACCCTTCAAAATAAGGTATCACTCGACCCCCCTTTCCATTTAACATTTTGGGGGTGAATCTCACCCCCGCTCAGAGTCTTGGCGACTTGTTATTTGGGGTGGATACTTTTAGTTGGGAGACCCTGTATATCTCTTAAAATTTTAGCTTTTAAATTTATTTATTCACCTAATTGGCAAAAAATAAACTACAACTCAAATAAATATTTTACTTGACCATTTTACAGCGCCATACAGCTCTCGGTGAATTGCTGCGGCAGTACACTACACCCACGTGTCGTTCAGGTTGGGGTGGTTGTTTACTTTTATTTTCGCGGATTTCGCTGCAACCGGTGAGTTCCTTTACACTTTGCTTGACAGTTTTGTGTTATATTTATTTATGGTGTTTTTACAACTTTATTTGGTGTGGGGTTTATTAACGTACATTGTTAGTTGACTATAAAATTTACGCTTTAAAATAAATCCGATCACGGATGTGGTTTGCATTTTGTTGGAAGGAACAAGATCAGAGAGATTCATTAAATGTAGGGCAGCTAAGGTTTGACTTGACAATTTCCGCAAAAAAAGAAATAAAAAAAAGTGGCAGAACATGGAATGTAAGTTTTAACTAATTTTTTCAGTTTTTCGGCGTACAAATGGTTATGTAGTAGTCAAATATTACAAAAATTGTTTTGCTCGCCTTGTTTACTATTTTCCAATAAATATTCAGTGTGGAATAAGGAAGGATTTGCAGGTATGTTACATATATCAAGGTCTTTGCATAAACATGAAGCCTCGGTGGAGCATTTAAAATGCGAATTAATGCTAAAAACATTTATAAAAAATCAAAGCAAGCTTCCGCTTTAAAAGAAAGGCTAAACTGTATAAAATACATTTTAACGAAAACGTTCGATTAAATAGACTATTTATGTTCTTGGTAATTGACGCAGTTTTGTACCTTGCAAAACAAGAGTTAGCCTTTCGCGACCATGATGAGAGCAGCAAGTCAATAAACAGGGGGATTTTAAAGAGCTTCTAGGTTTATTAATATCGAGAAGTTCCCAAGAACTAAAAGATCGTCACGAAACAATTAAAAATGTTTTTATTGGTGACTCGAAAACTATTCAAAACGAAATAATTGAATGCATTTCTGATTATTTAAATGAACATCTAAAAAAATGAAATAATGAACACACAGTTTTTTTCTGTGCAAGTGGACACCACTGATATTACCCAAACCTTCTAATGTTCCATAATTTTAAGATACGTTAATTCAGAAGGTTCAGTAGTCGAGAGATTCTTAGGATTTTATAATCTTAGCTCCAATAGAACGTCCGAGAATTTATATTTTCTATTGGATCAAATTTTGGACCAATTTGACTATAAATATAAATTAATAAGGCAATATTACGATGGCGCAAGTATGATGTCTGGGCATCTAAATGGCCTTCAAAAAAAAAAAATAAAAGAAAAAGCCCCGCAGGGTGTATTTGTCCATTGTCTTGCGCAGCGTCTTAACCTTGTAATGCAGCATAGTCTAAAAAATATTTCTAAATGTCGAATTTTTTTTGCAAGCATTAGTGGTATTCCCTCATTTTTTCATCACTTAGCCAAGCGAACGTATGCTCTTACATCTGCATCTCCGAGGCGTATACCAACAACTACAGAAACTCGTTGGTCTTCAACGAGTTAGTAAATGTAATTGTTCAAGACTGGAATAAATTAAAAGACGTCTTTGAATTTATTACAAACTGTGACAAATCTGATCAAAATTCAATCCGGCTTGCGAAAAGATTTTCAGGTGAGATGAACGATTTTGAATTCACGTTTCTGGCATTAGTGTTTAATGACAGTCACGGACATACTATTTGACGTTCTTCAAAAAAATTTTTAATGCCATGTTTGATAAAGCAAATTCTATTACAGAAATAAATCGTTACAAACGTGAACTTGCTAAGCTTTCACCTGAAGAATTTAGGGCTAAGTAAAGAACCGTTTTTCATGAAATATTGGACCATATTTTAATGGAAATGACTCTAAGATTTCAAGATTGTGAACAACTTACATTTTTATGTTTGGCTTGGTTGTCGTTGGGACTTAAGATTCTGCTAAATTTTCCGAATAGAGTTTATATTTTCCGACCGGCCCGTTTGAAAATTTGTTACAGTTATATGGGGAAATAAATATTTTCAAAAAGTTAACGACTTAAAAATGAGCTTGGTCTTATTTTTGCCAATGAGAGTAATTGGAATATATCGCTGCAAAAGCAAGTGAAATAAATTAATGAAAATAAAGATATTTTTACCGAAGCATATAAACTGTTTTTCTTTATTTTGACAATACCATCGGCAAGTGCTACAGTGAAAAGAAGTTTTTTTTGCTTCAAACGCGCGTGTAAAAACTTATTTAAGAAATACAATATCTCAAGAAAGACTTACTTCCCTAGGCAATATTTTAATTTAAAAGGAATTTCTGGAGGGCAACTGATCCATTTTATGAGGATGTTATAAATAAATTTGCTATTATGAGGGATAAGCGAATTTATTTAGTATACAAAATTTAAGCAACTCGTAAAAAAATATTCTACCCCCTCCACATATAAAAAAATTCTGAAAAAAAATTATTGCGATATTTTCTTGCTTCATTTGCACTTCACATATTTTTTCATCCGCGAGCCGCCACTGTCTATAAGAGACTATTTAGACAAGTCTGAGGTATGTATTATTATAGGGATCAATCACATATTAATAGCAGAAACCTTTTTTTTTGTTTACAGTCCTATTTTTAGTTTTTTGTAGAGCCTTTTTAGGAACGCTGCCTCAACGGATTTTTTACTACTAGAATCCTCGACTCTAAGCTTTTGTTGGATACCCAAATACTTATAGTTGCGACATACTTCAAGAGGTGAGAATTCAGTTTGACCTAATAGGATTATATTTCGGTTTTTTTGTGTATTTCCTTTCTTGCAATGAGTAAACGCACCCTTTTCTACCCCAAACATATGGGCAACTCGGCTGAAGGAAGACACTAACTCTAGTTCTCTTCTCAGCTGTTACGAGCTTTTGGCATAGAGCTGTATAGAGCATGTGACATATTTTAGTGAACGGGGTTGATCGCCATGTAGAACGATAGCTGGCTCAAGCCGTCCACCTGAAAGATGCTCGGTTTTATATTACTGACTTAGGCACTAAGTCTAGTTGTCCTCTGCATCAGCTGTACAGCCGTCATTTGCACGTGGATTTGTTCTCATTGATTACATCATGAAATCCAGTGTGCTAATGACGCTGGGATGAATCTTATTAGATTTTCGCAGAGCGAAGAGTGAGGCACAAAATCAAATGCCTGTTGATAGTGTATGCAGGACATTGAAATATTCTGATTCTGATTTTTAGATATTTGACTTGAAAGCCTTGTAAATGACAGGGAGGCAGGTTATAGGCCGAAAGTTCTTGGGATTGTTTATTTATTTGTTTTTCGGAATCACGTATGTGTCACCTTGGGTTAAGGAGGGGATAAGTATAAAGTTTTAATTGGCGTTAAAAAATTACCTTGTATGCAATCCAAGAGCACATGGATAATTTTTCCACCAATATGCGTGGATTCCATCAATACCCGGTGGTTTCCAGTTTCCTAGTGATGTGATCCTTATTTTACTTTCTGAAGAGAGATTTCTTCAAACCCCATTTCTGGTAGGTTACTCGTTTTCTCTTTCTCTTTGACCCAGTATGCCTATGCGTGCGGTTTTGGGGTTTACCAGATGTTTGTTCAGAAATTTCGCATTTCGCTAGATTCGGCTATCTTCTAATTACTGAAGTTTATCCTCCAAGCTTCGGAAAAAGATCTCTGATTAAGGGAGAATCCATATGCCAGTTTTTCCCAATAATTGGTCTCCTGTCCATTGGGTTCTTCTCGATCTCTTATCGGTGTTCAGGTAAGAAGGTAGTAAGCCGATGTCTTTTCTTAGACAGGTTATTTTTCCCTGTAACCTTCGTTTCCATAGTGGGTCGTATTTATCGCATTTAGAATTTTTCTCTTATTAATCTCCAGTACCGTTAGAGAATAAACAGGTTTCGGTTAGAGGACTGCTTAGATGATGATAGAAGACGGAATTTACTGCAGTCCCAACAGCTTTAGTTGACCTGTTGTATCTTATTTTTGGTATTCGAGGCCTGTTTTCCAAATTCGTCCCCGTTGAACTTTTCCACGAATTCCGAAAGTATTTACTCAACCTTCTAAGTACTAAATGGGACTGTCTCAGGAATTATAGATTGCTAAACGCAAGCATTTCGAAATCACTGAACATAGGATAAATGCATTTTTTAGCATATAGGCCCAGATTTTTTGACTCTCTGGTAAGTAGTAAAAGTATGTCGGTTGTAATTCACCCCCCACCACTACTCCTGACCTTGAGAGCCCAGGTGTGCTGTGTAGTTTGACCTTGAGGCGATGTGACGTCATATACGACCTTGAGCGCGCATCACGCTTTTTCGATATTTGTCCATGACCTTGAGAGCCCAGGTGTGCTGTGTAGTTTGGCCTTGAGGCGATGTGACCTCATATGCGACCTTGAGTGATCGCTATTAAAACCAAGGCTGACGCCATTCAAAGCTAAAAAGAGGTACACTGTTTGTGCGGTCACAAGTGATTTCATCATTAAAAGTTATTGTGCGGTGTATTCTGATTCAATTTTTTAAATTTGCGGTAATACTGTGTTTTTGTATTAAATCTTTTACATTTTTTCAACAATGAGTGCAAAATTAAACTTGGGTGAAATTAATGAAATGCTTAATAAGGATATAGATTTTGTTGAACAAAGAAAATTTTCATCATTAACAATTGGGAAAGTTTTTATAGTTCAAAATATTGCTTTAAAGATGACACGGTTTGGCAAAGCTTTTCATGCAACATTGTACGACAAACGCATGATAAAACATTTCAATCTTTTTTACCAAAACGTGTTGTCGAAACCATTTCTGAAGATGTTATCGAAATTATAAATAAGTCTGGTGGGATGTATACTTTAACTTATTTGGGGCAGAGCTTGCGGGTAATCTCAGGCACTAATACTAGCAGATCAATATTTAAATTTGGGTGTTTAGAATTTAGAGATATTTACTTATTTGGTATTATTTTCACCTTTTAATTTTGGTGCTTAATAGAATAAACAAAATTTAGAAATATTTACTTAATTTGGTATTATTTTCATCTTTTAATTTGGGTTCTTAATTGGGTGTTTGGGTTAATTAACAATTTGGTGACTATTTTACAAATCAGAATACACATTTTAATAATTAGTGTTTGAAAGATGTGTGACAGCAATAGTACCATCACACCAAGTGAAGACCTTGATTCTCACATTATGTGTTTGTCGCATAAGTTAAGAAATGCGGCACAAGAGATATTACATGTTGCAACGTATGATGGGTCGGCGGCTGAATTAACAGTCAGTCAATATAGAAAGTACATGAAAGATGTAATTAATTTCATGTGAGGCGCTCATTTGTGTGAAAGATACCTGTATGGTTCCATCAACTTAGACGAGTTTTGTGTGGAAATGATCGACGAAGGTCTCCAAAGCTATGTTGTCGAAATACCAAATTTACCCAAGGGATTGTTATCAAAGTATGGTTCGATCTCAGCGGAAGACATCAATGAAGTTGTGGAAAATGGTGCAGATAGTTTGGACCGTGTAGACAATACCGCAGATGCTACTGAAGAATGGGAGAAAATGTATGTTGACGATATAGAGAATAAAAACTGTGAAAAACAAATAGGAATGTAAACAATTATATGTATCATGCAAACATAATTTTGTAAATAAATAATCATTTTATTAATGTATTTGTGTTATTTGTTTATTCTTAAATTTATCAATATAAATATAGAGTATTTTGAGAATCAGTTAGTTCTAATTAAAGATGAACCTTGAAATAAATTTAGTCTTGTTTGAAAAAAAAAGTCTCCGAGAAAATAACACTCAAATCCTATTCACATGCATTCTGTGTGTCCTTGTAAACGCAACCTTGAAAAATCACATGCATTCTGTGTGTCCTTGTAAACGCAACCTTGAAAAAATCTATATGTACACGCCCACAAACGCAACCTTAGGCTATTCCCCAAATATATAGAAAAATGTTTATTTGAAGAAAGTTTTTTGTTTTTCCAAACACTATATTGTGTAATTTTTTCAACGAAATTTATTAAAGTATGAGGAAATGCATATATAAACAATTATAAAACTTTTAATAATTTTTTTAGGCTATTTCCCAAATATATAGAAAAATGTTTATTTGAAAAAAGTTTTTTGTTTTTCCAAACACTATATTGTGTAATTTTTTCAACGAAATTTATTAAAGTATGAGGAAATGCTTATATAAACAATTATAATAAAACTTTCAATATTTTTTTTATACTATTTCCCGAATATATAGAAAAATGTTTATTTGAAGAAAGTTTCTTGTATTCTCAGACACTATATTGTGTAATGTTTTCAAGGAAATTAATGGAATTTCGAAAAAAGGGTTGTAAATAGATGTTTGCCAACTTTGACCCGTAATAACTCGGAAACTATGAGAGATAGAAAAATATTTTTCAAATGAAATCTAAATGATTATCATCCAACATTGAATTGCAACAGAAATTTTTCGAAAAAAATTGTTAGTTTAGAAACTATCGGAAAAAAATGATGAATTTTCATATACGCGGTGGAATAAATGACCCGAAAAGGGGCGCAATGAATTTCGAAGCCGGGTAGGGGCTGGGGGGCAGGAGGCGAAAACAAAGTCGATGAGAAAAAAATGTTAGGAAAATTTTTTTTTTTGTTTTCTAAGTGTTTTAGGGTATTTCGTCAATGCGTAGATAAAAAAAAATTTTTTTGGGTGTTTACTATACGCTACGAAAAAAAGTTTCAAGTAAAAATGTTTCCTATTTTCAAGTACTATCACTTTAGTTATTAGTTATTAGGAAAAAGTGTGAAAAATTGATAGTTTTCGAGAAAATCGAAAAAAAATATATATATATATATATATATATATATATATATATATATATATATATATATCTCAAAATACTCTATATTTATATTGATAAATTTAAAAATAAAGAAATAACCCAAATACATTAATAAAATGATTATTTATTTACAAAATTATGTTTGTATGATACATATAATTGTTTACATTCGTATTTGTTTTTCACAGCTTTCATTCTCTATATCGTCAACATCCATTTTCTCCCATTCTTCAGTAGCATCTGCGGTATTGTCTACACGGTCCAAACTATCTGCACCATTTTCTACAACTTCATTGATGTCTTCCGCTGAGATCAAACCATACTTTGATAACAATTCCTTGGGTAAATTTGGTATTTTGACAACATAGCTTTGGAGATCTTTGTCGATCATTTCCACACAAATCTCGTCTAATTCGATTTTCTCGAAAACTATTGATTTTTCACACTTTTTCCTAATAAACAAAGTGATAGTACTCGAAAATAGGAAACTGTTTTATTTGAAATTTTTTTTTCCAATTGTATAGTAAACAACCAGAAAAAAAAATTTTGTCTGGTCATTAACTCAAAACCACCATATTTTTTTCGATTTTCTCGAAAACTATCAATTTTTCACACTTTTTCCTAATAACTAAAGTGATAGTACTCGAAAATAGGAAACTTTTTTATTTGAAACTTTTTTTCGTATCGTATAGTAAACACCCAAAGAAAAATTTTTTTATCTACGCATTGACGAAATACCCTAAAACACTTAGAAAACAAAAAAAATTTTTTTTCCTAACATTTTTTTTTCATCGAGCTCATCAACTCAAAACCAACATATTTTTTCGATTTTCTCGAAAACTATTGATTTTTCACTCTTTTTCCTAATAACCAAAGTGAAAAGTACTCGAAAATAGAAAAACCTTTTTATTTGACACTTTTTTTTGTATTGTATAGTAAACAACCAGAAAAAATTTTTTGTCTGCTCATAAACTCAAAACCACCATATTTTTTCGATTATCTTCAAAAACTATTGATTTTTCACACTTTTTCCTAATAACCAAAGTGATAGTACTCGAAAATAGGAAACTTTTTTATTTGAAACTTTTTTTTCGTATTGTATAGTAAACAACCAGAAAAAATTTTTTTGTCTGCTCATCAACTCAAAACCACTATATTTTTTCGATTTTCTCGAAAACTATCAATTTTTCACACTTTTTCCTAATAAATAAAGTGATAGTACTTGAAAATAGGAAACTGTTTTGTTGTTTCTGAATTCTGTTGCAATTCAATGTTGAATGAAAATCATTCAGATTTCATTTGAAAAATATTTTTCTATCTCTCATAGTTTCCGAGTTATTACGGGTCAAAGTTGGCAAACATCTAACTATTTATAACCCTTTTTTCAAAATTCCATTAACTTCCTTAAAAAATTACACAATACAGTGTCTGAGAATACAAGAAACTTTCTTCAAATAAACATTTTTCTATATATTCGGGAAATATTGAAAGTTTTATAATTGTTTATATATGGATTTTTTCATACTTTAATAAATTTCGTTGAAAAAATTACACAATATAGTGTTTGGAAAAACAAAAAACTTTCTTCAAATAAACATTTTTCTATATATTTGGGAAATAGCCTAAAAAAATTATTGAAAGTTTTATAATTGTTTGTATATGCATTTCCTCATATTTTAATAAATTTCGTTGAAAGAATTGCACAATATAGTGTTTCGAAAAACAAAAAACTTTCTTCAAATAAACATTTTTCTATTAATTTGGGAAATAACCTAAAAATATTATTGAAAGTTTTATATTTGTTTATATATGCATTTCCTCATACTTTAATAAATTTTGTTGAAAAAATTACACAATATAGTGTCTGGAAAAACAAAAAACTTTCTTTTTGGAAAATAGTCTAAGGTTGCGTTTGTGAGCGTGTACATATAGATTTTTTCAAAAAGTGATAGTACTCGAAAATAGGAAACTTTTTTCGTATTTTATAGTAAACAACCAGAAAAAAAAATTTTGACTGCTCATCAACTCAAAACTAACATATTTTTTCGATTTTCTCGAAAACTATTGATTTTTCACACTTTTTCTAATAACCAAAGTGATAGCACTCGAAAATAGGAAACTTTTTTATTTGAAACTTTTTTTTCGTATTGTATAGTAAACCAGAAAAAAATTTTTGTCTGCTCATAAACTCAAAACCACCATATTTTTTCGATTTTCTCGAAAACTATTGTTTTTGCACACTTTTTTTTGATAACCAAAGTGATAGTACTCGAAAATAGGAAACTTTTTTATATGAAATTTTTTTTCGTATTGTATAGTAAACAACCAGAAAAAATTTTTTTGTCTGCTCATAAACTCAAAACCACCATATTTTTTCGATTTTCTCGAAAACTATTGATTTTTCACACTTTTTCCTAATAACCAAAGTGATAGTACTCGAAAATAGGAAACTTTTTTATTTGAAACTTTTTTTTCGTATTGTATAGTAAATAACCAGAAAGTATTTTTTGTCTGCTCATCAACTCAAAACCGCCATATTTTTTCGATTTTCTCGAAAATTATTGATTTTTCACACTTTTTCCTAATAACCAAAGTGATAGTACTCGAAAATAGGAAACTTTTTTTCGTATTGTATAGTAAACAACCAGAAAAAAATTTTTCGTCTGCTCATAAACACAAAACCACCATATTTTTTCGATTTTCTCGAAAACTATTGATTTTTCACACTTTTTCCTAATAACCAAAGTGATAGTACTTGAAAATATGAAACTGTTTTGTTGTTTCTGAATTCTGTCGCAATTCAATGTTGGATGAAAATTATTCATATTTCATTTGAAAAATATTTTCCTATCTCTCATAGTTTCCGAGTTATTACGGGTCAAAGTTGGCAAACATCTAACTATTTATAACCCTTTTTTCAAAATTCCAATAATTCCCTTGAAAAAATTACACAATACAGTGTCTGAGAATACAAGAAACTTTCTTCAAATAAACAATTTTCTATATATTCGGGAAATAGTCTAAAAAAAATATTGAAAGTTTTATAATTGTTTATATATGCATTTCCTCATACTTTAATAAATTTCGTTGAAAGAATTACACAATATAGTGTTTGGAAAAACAAAAAACTTTCTTCAAATAAACATTTTTCTATATATTTGGGAAATAGCCTAAAAAATTATTGAAAGTTTTATAATTGTTTATATATGCATTTCCTCATACTTTAATAAATTTCGTTGGAAAAATTACACAATATAGTGTTTGGAAAAACAAAAAACTTTCTTCAAATAAACATTTTTCTATATGTTTGGGGAATAGCCTAAGCTTGCGTTTGTGGGCGTGTACATATAGATTTTTCAAGGTTGCGTTTACAAGGACACACAGAATGCATGTGATTTTTCAAGGTTGCGTTTACAAGGACACACAGAATGCATGTGAATAGGATTTGAGTGTTATTGTCTCGGAGACTTTTTTTTTCAAACAAGACTAAATTTATTTCAAGGTCCATCTTTAATTAGAACTAATTGATTCTCAAAATACTCTATATTTATATCGATAAATTTAAGAGTAAACAAATAACACTAATACATTAATAAAATGATTATTTATTTACAAAATTATGTTTGCATGATACATATAATTGTTTACATTCCTATTTGTTTTTCGCAGTTTTCATTGTCTATATCGTCAACATCCATTTTCTCCCATTCTTCAGTAGCATCTGCGGTATTGTCTACACGGTCCAAACTATCTGCACCATTTTCCACAACTTCATTGATGTCTTCCGCTGAGAGCAAACCATACTTTGATAACAATTCCTTGGGTAAATTTGGTATTTCGACAACATAGCTTTGGAGACCTTCGTCGATCATTTCCACACAAAACTCGTCTAAGTTGATGGAACCATACAGGTATCTTTCACACAAATGAGCGCCTGACATGAAATTAATTACATCTTTCATGTACTTTCTATATTGACTGACTGTTGATTCAACCGCCGACCCATCATACGTTGCAAAATGTAATATCTCTTGTGCCGCATTTCTTAACTTATGCGCCAATCACATAATGTGAGAATCAAGGTCTTCACTTGGTGTGATGGTACTATTGCTGTCACACATCTTTCAAACACTAATTATTAAAATGTCTGTGTATTCTGGTTTGTAAAATAATTACCAAATTGTTAATTAACCCAAACACCCAATTAAGAACCCAAATTAAAAGACGAAAATAATACCAAATTAAGTAAATATCTCTAAATTTTGTTTATTCTATTAAGCACCAAAATTAAAAGGTGAAAATAATACCAAATAAGTAAATATCTCTAAATTTTGCTTATTCTAAACACCCAAATTTAAATATTGATCTGCTAGTATTAGTGCCTGAGATTACCCGCAAGCTCTGCCCCAAATAAGTTAAAGTATACATCCCACAAGACTTATTTATAATTTCGATAACATCTTCAGAAATGGTTTCGACAACACGTTTTGGTAAAAAAGATTGAAATGTTGTATCATGCGTTTTGTCGTACAATATTGGATGAAAAGCTTTGCCAAACCGTGTCATCTTTAAAGCAATATTTTGAACTATAAAAACTTTCCCATTTGGTAATGATGAAAATTTTCTTTGTTCAACAAAATCTATATCATTATTAAGCATCTCATTAATTTCACCCAAGTTTAATTTTGCACTCATTGTTGAAAAAATGTAAAAGATTTAATACAAAAACACAGTATTACCGTAAATTTGAAAAATTGAATCAGAATACACCGCACAATAACTTAATGACGAAATCACTTCTGACCGCACGACAGTGTACCTCTTTTTAGCTTTGAATGGCGTCAGCCTTGGTTTTAATAGCTATCACTCAAGGTCGCATATGACGTCACATCGCCTCAAGGCCAAACTACACAGCACACCTGGGCTCTCAAGGTCATGGACAAGTATCGAAAAAGCGTGATGCGCGCTCAAGGTCGCATATGACGTCACATCGCCTCAAGGTCAAACTACACAGCACACCTGGGCTCTCAAGGTCAGGAGTAGTGGTGGGGGGTGAATTACAATCGACATATTTTTACTACTCTGGTAGGTTTTCAGTATATGGGTTCAGACTTTCTAAATTTTGTCTGCTTTTATAGTAGTATATATTTAATATAGGGAGCGTAACAGTAAATACGACTTTCTTTATTGCACTGTTCCGACAAGTCGTGAAGCCTATATATGTAGGTATGTATATATATATATATATATATATATATATATATATATATATATATATATATATATATATATATATATATATATATATATATATATATATATATATATATATATATGAGATGTGACGGATATCCGGTTAGTATCCGGTATCCGGCATATTCGGCAGTTTTTTCACTATTCGGCGGAAAACCGAATGGTTACCAACTATCCGGCAGTAACCGGATATTTAAAAATGAAACGAGTTTTAATGAAAATAAAATATTTATTCCCTAAATATAAAATAGAGTTATACTGTTGATAAACGGAAAATAGTAAATAAAGATATATAGTATATATACTTCATCGAAACAGCTCCAAAAACTATTGTGAGTGTTTTCTAAGTCACCTGCCAAATTGTCTTTTTTATGCTGTTTTGTGGGAGGTGAAGAATCATCACTGGCACTGTTTAAATTGAATAAAAAGCACAACTATTTTTCAAAGCCTCTAAAAGTAGAATTTGACGTGCTTGTTCAGCCTGCTTTTTATCCATAAAATTTAATTTAAAACGAGGGTCGAGAAGTGTTGCTAATAAAAACTATTTACTATTGAGGCAATCAAAACGATTTTTTACTTCAACTTTTAATGACAATTTCATGTTGAATAATAAATTTGTTTTACAAGCAGTTTCTTCTTTATGCAAGTATCGAATTAATGTGGCAATATGGGGTATTACTTCAGATATATTTTCGTGAATTCCTCGAAAAGTTTGAGGAGTCTAAGGCACTGAACAAAGTTCCCACTGAAGATTGGTTAAATTATTCACCGCCTTGTTATCAATGATGTACAGTGAAATAGCTCGTTTCTGTTCTAAAATACGTTCAAACATATAGAACGTAGAGTTTCAACGAGTACTGATGTCTTGGACTAGTTGGTGCTCTGGTAAATTTAGCTCCTTTTGTATGTCTTTCAGTTTTTCTTGAACCAAACCTGATTGATTAAAATGAGTGATAATACGTCTGGCAGCGGCAATAGTTTCTATAATTTCAGGTTGAGACTTTAATGAATTATTTATTGCTAACTGAGGCGAGTGAATAAAACATCTGATAACCTGCTACTCTAACGCCCTTAAACCATATTATATATATCTTATATATAACTACTGCTTCTATATAACATAATATATGCTTTACTTGCATACTGAAAACATACCAAAATTTCAAAAAAATCTCAAATAGTAAATCCCGTTAAATAATTACACTAGAGCCAGTTCTTTAAGAATATATTTTTTTTAAATTACAATATTTTATCTATTACCAAAAACTCCAAATCGATACATCCTGCAAATGTTGTGGAAAAACACAGCTGCGAAAATGTCTTATACCGAAATATTTCACTAGGAAAAGGAATTACAAGAACTAGAATTTTTAATGAAAGAAAACGTCCTATATATTAGAGATATCACGGATAGTGAATTTGCCGGATACCGGATATTCGGTCGTATTATTTTACCGGATACCGGATATCCGGCAAACATTTGGCAGCAGAAAACGGTTAATTGAATTCAGCATTTACGCGGCATATTTGCGGCGCCTTAGGAGGGGGAATAATATGATGCGTGGTCGCATATTAAACGTTTAGGTCTAAAGCGAACAGCAACGTGTTACGAGTTGTGTTTTTTCTTTTATTTATATCGCGAGCCCAGTGTTAAAAGGAAAACTAGACTAAAATGGCTTCCTCCAGGAAAATGAAATCCCCACTATGGAAATATTTTGATATTTGCGAGGATAACTGTCATTATGTAGAATGCATATTATGCAATGCAAGGATTTCGCGTGGAGGCGAGAGCAGAAAAGCAGGTAAGAACTTATATTTCATAATAACTATAATCTTAATTATTATATCTGCCTTTTTTGTGTAATGTTTAAGATAATGTACTAAATTAAAAAGTTTTGGATGACAATTCAATAATTTGGTATCATTGAGCTTATCTGATCAGATATATGGTGCCTACGGTTTATGGCACTTATTGAACAAAATATTACTTTCACGTCTCTAAGAGATGGGGAAATAAACTATCTGCAAAACAATTTATTTCGCTAAATAATCTTAAAATTCGGATTCCTTTTTGGGAACAAATCGGTTAAGGAGAAGGGGTTAAAATGGGGGGTTATTTGTAAAAAAATAGTGAGTCTTTGTAAATGACCATGTAATATGTCCAGTTGTGGATTTTTGGTTTACATATATATATATATATATATATATATATATATATATATATAGCTGATTTTTGGTTTATAATAAACCCGTTTTGCCACTTCTGTCGAAAGCAAGATATTAGAGAAAAAAAGTGATGAAAATTAAGACATTGAAAAAATCGAGTAATATGTCGTTTTATGGGTTTTCGGATGTACACATCCTAAATTAAGAGCGTATTTGATATTTATTAGTAACTTTAATAATACTGAGGGGTAGAAAAATGGGAGAAGGTGAAATTTACCTTTTCTTAAAAAATCGTGTAAGACGTGGTTCTATGGGTTTTTGAGAGTAAGTATAGATTTCAATTTTAAAACTTATTTGGCATTTCAATGAGTGGGAGCGAGAAGGAAAGTAGATTAAAATTATATTTTTTTTAAATTTTATGTGAGTTAAACATGTGTTAACAAAAATTACATTATCTACTTCGAATTCTCCAGTTTTTAAACTGTAATTTTAAAACAAAAATAATATGGCCATTATAGGAGGACATGTTAAAATGTAAAATAGGACCTTTATTCGAACTAATAATAAAATACCTTAATGTTTCTGACACTTTTATTAATTTATTTTTAATTTCAGTTACATCATCAATGAAAAACCATATCAAAGGAAAACATCCTGATAAATTTGCCGAGATCGAGAATAGAAATACGATTCGAAATCAACTTGATCTCGGAGATGATTGCCCTGGACAATGAACCATTATCGCTGGTGGAGCGTATCGGATTTAGAAGGTTTTTGGAGAGAATATTGCCTTGATATAAAATTCCGACTTGAGCATATATTAGTGAAAAAATTATTCCTGACATATACGAGCGAATACATAGGAAGATTGAAGAACGTATTTCTAATGCTCCTGCAATCTCAGTGACTTCAGACATGTGGACTTGTATGCAAAACAAATCGAGCTTTTTAAGCTTCACCGCCCATTTGTTGTCTCCTGACTTTCAAATGGAACATGCGGTACTTGCAATGAAACCGTTTTCTGGCTCGTATACAGGAGAAAACATAGCAGAGGAACTTGGTTTAATTGTTACTCGCTGGAATATTCCACAATCAAAAGTTCATCTACTTGTGCATGACAGTGGAGCTAATATGGTTAAAGGCGTTAGAGTAGCAGGTTATCAATCCGTTAGATGTTTTATTCACTCGCCTCAGTTAGCAATAAATAATGCATTAAAGTCTCAACCTGAAATTATAGAAACTATTGCCGCTGCCAGACGTATTAACACTCATTTCTGGTTTAAGAGCTGTATTTTTTTATAGTGAAATATTTGAGTAGAAGACATCCATTTAGGAGATTTGGGTAATAAATGGGCGAAATTTTGTTTTTGCAGCCGTGAATTTTAATTTGTTTGCTTTACTGAAACTTTTGAAGGATTTAAATTATTGATTTGGGTTTTTCGGTAATAGATAGGATATTTAATGTAATATTTAGAGCATTCATTAAAAAAAAATTGACAGCTCCAAAAAAATTGTTTATTTCTGAAACTTTTAAATTTTAAATACGGTTTTCACAGCTTTTAGAAACGTAATTATTATAAAAATACTTTGACATCTGTCAAAAAAACTATTCCGTACTTAAAATTATTAAACATAGTTTTCCAAGTTCCATGTAACTTTTATTGGTGTAATTTATTTTAAAAAATTTGACAACTATCAAAAGAAGTCTTACTTTATGTTGATTGACTGAAAATATTTCTATTTATATGTTTTATATAATTATTATATTATTATATATAACTTTTATTACCTAAAGCTGAAAGCTGCGTTTATTTCCTATCACTTTGGATCTATTTTTTTTGTTTATATCACGCTTAATAAAAGTGGAGGGAGCTGTTAACTCACGAAAGATTTAAATCGCTACATCTTTTGAACCCCTTATTCGAACGGAATGATCTTAAGAAAAAAGAAATTCGAGCTGTTTGACTCGGATCGGATGATACTCCCTTGTTCTTACAAATTGGTCAGATGGCAGTATTTGTAACGATTAGAGTTTTTTTTCAGTTTTCTTAAAATGTTTAAGCGGAAGATTATACTTTTCTTGTTGTATTCTTAAAGAGTAATAAAAGACTGAAAATCGCACATCGATATCCTTAGAGTAAGAATAAAAATAGAGTTCATTATTTACATATTTAGCCACTGCCAAGATTACCTCACAGTATAAGGTTGATCGTACGATGATGCCAAGCCTAGCCAGGAATACTAATGTTTATACCAATTTATATTACGGTGAATATGTTTAAACATGATGCAATAAATTTTTCATACTAAGAATAGTAATGTGTTTCCAGTATTAGTTTCTAAGCAGTATAAAGAAATTACACTTTTATTGCAAAATAGTAAAATACAAACTAAAATACCCAAAGCCTCAGATCAGATTACACCAGTAACAAGAGTTTTAGTTAGATATGGCCAACCCGATCGACAACTCCACGTATTAGACTATCCGACTGTGGTATTAGGCCATCCCACTTTCATTGAAAAGGCATCCTTATAGTAAAAAAGTATAATAGTCTACAATAAAGATTGTTACAGGGTCACGTGACCGGCGTGGCTTAAAAACTAATAGCGGGTCGTGGAATTACAATAAATTTTAACGTTAAAGAAATTAATTTGCTAAAAAATCTTTTATTAGTTACTAAGCTTTTCTTAGCGTCACTACTGCATGTGTTTTAATGTGTTACTGTGTATTTTTTGATATGGTTCAAATCTTCTAATTATATGTTCCCTTAGTTCAAGAAGCAGCGTTCTAAAGGTGCAGTGACATTAGAAGAACATTGATTTTTTAAATATTTAATAAATAATTTTTATTTACTTTATCTTGGACATTGCGAAACTAAGAGCTTTAGTTGACCTAACTATAGTGCGGCAATGTGAGTTTGTAAAAAATGGCCGTTTAAGTTTCGAATTTTCTTTTAATCACTAAATAAACAGCAAGATTTCCTTTTCCAGGAGACATGTCTAATGGAAGATACCTTATTCACTTTTGTTGGGTCACATGACGTATTGACCAACCCGGTTCAGTATAATAGAACGTTTTTTTCGTCGAGGGTCATGTGAGAATCCTCAGAAGCAAATTGAAAGACTTTTTTGACGATTACAATCGTTTTTACTATCAGAGAATTAAAATAAATATAGAATATATCTATACTATATTAAAATAGTCAAAGGGCGTCTCACGCTCAAAAAAACGTACTGCGATTTCGAAAATCACTAGATTTTGGGTGTAATCTGGAGAAAGAATAAAATTTGGGATGATTTCGCGCTTTTTTTTTTAATTTTCACTTAAGTTGGGCCAATTTTTTATATAAGTGTTGTCAGGTAATTCTTTGGGTATTAAAAGTAAAAATGTGTTCGTAAACATGTTCTAAACTGGTTAGAATTTAAGATTTAGGATATTGAAAATTAGAAAAAAACCTTTTATTTTTCAAATTTTAGCTATTAACATGGAAAAACAATATGACAATTAGCTATTCTATTCTTATCTTATAGCGCTCGCTTTTTTTTACTTTCCTCGCAAGAGGAAAGTATTCTAGTTGCAAAAAAACATGTTTTCTCAGTTCCGTCGGTTAGTCTGTATGTCTGTCCGCGACAAAGCTCAAGAACTGCTTGTCCTATTTACTTCAAGTTTTTGTTAAAAATTTAAGGTCATATGATGATGACGTGGCAACATTTCGGTAAAAATCCCATATGGCTGAACAAAATTGCGGTCTATTGAAATGTTAAACAAATATTACTAAAAAACTGCTTATCCATTTTATCCAAATTTTGCAGAAAAATTAGGTGTGACATGTCCATAAACTGATAAATTTTACCTTACCCATACCCATCAAAAATGGCAACCTAATAAAATGTTATAAAAGTCAATGCAGAAAACTACTGCATCGATTATGTTCAAATTTTGCTCAAAAATCAAATATTATATAGAAATGAAGTAGTAAAAATGTTGAGACAAATTTAAAATGGAGGAACAAAACGGTGGCCTTATTAAATGTTTAAAAATATCTGAAAAAAGCACTTATCGGATTAATCGATTGATGACATCTCCATTTTGAATATTTATTACTAAAAATGTATAAATTGCACACTTAATATCGAGTTTTAATCAAATCTGTATAAATGTTAAAATTCGTTCGCAATCTAGGCATGTTGGCATTTCAATGTTGAATTTTTAAAATGTTGACAAACATTCATGATGTGCAGTCTTAAATACCCCTAAATGCCGAATTTTAATCAAATCTGCAAACATTTTGAAATTAGTCCGCTATGTTGTTGCCGCCATTTTTAATTCTTAAATATTGACTAAAACTTTATAACTTTAATTCTTAAATACTTCTAGATACTGATATTTCAGCCGAATCTGTACAATTGACAAAATTCGTTCGCTATATTGGCGCCACCATGTTGATTTTAGGTGTGTATTCTTAAATAATCCCCACAAATGTTAAAATCATCCTCCCGACCTTTTGACATTGTCATTTTGGCACCGCTATTCTGAATTTTTAAATGCTGACACTCTTAAATTTTCCTAGGCACCAATTTTCAGTTTAATCTAAACAAGTAACAAAATTCGTCGGCCGTATTGGCGCCGCCATTTTGGATTTCCATACATACTTCATGAGATCTGAACACTTAATTCGTTTCTTCATTTTCGTACATCAAATATTTTAACAGGTCGTCATTTTGTTTCGCCATATTGAATTCATACCAATATTTTTTTGTATTACACGTAATTTTTGTGGAAAATTAAATAAAATTAAAGTTAATCGAGTAAGTGGATTTTTTAGCTATACCTGAATAGATCGACCGACCGACAGTAATGGAAAAATATTAAGATCTGTAAAAACCGGGAACGATGATCTTGTTACGATTACTAATATTTCCTTATGCGGGAAGTGAATCTTCGCGCCGCCACTGGCATTCGTCAACAAATGGCCACGGCTTGAACATGGGCCATCCCCACTTCTTTTTTTATCGTAAACATTGGTCGACAGAATGTGAAAAATAGGGGAACCATGTTGGCGCATACCCCTAACGTGATTTATGAATGAATTGTGATCTCTACTTTAACACTCACACACATAACTCTAAGTCGATATCTTTATTGGTTTTTACTATGGCCAAATAAGTAAATTAATAGGTATTTTTCGGGCGAAGTGACTAATAGGGAAGCTATCGCAGTAAAATTAAAATCTCCAGGGGCGTTCCTTGCTTTTCAGGAGCTTGGGCAAAAAAAATTATGCTGTTGTTTTACAGTAATTTTGGTACAGATTCCGCTTCGGCTTATTGGTCATTTTGTCTGCTTAATATATTGGGGGCACTGGCCCTCTCTTAGTGACGCCCTTGAGTATCTTGATTCTGATGCTGCACACAAATTACCTGATATCTGCGGGTGACAGATCGTTGTGGACCTCTGAGAGAAACCTTATTAGTTTAGCAAACAAGCCAAAAGGTCAGCCAAATACAAGATATGGCGGTTGACCTTAAAAATGCATCTAATTTTTCGACGAAGAAAAAAAATACCTCGAGCAAAAATATGTTGTTTTTCGTTTAAGATTATCAGAAAGCATACAGTTTTTCCATAAACAAAAACAGAATTTTTTGAAACAAAAAAAATATGAAAAATATTGACTTTCCGATAATCTTAACGAAAAAACTTACTTGGAACATTTTTTTCTTCGTCGAAAAATAAGAGCTTGAAAAATAGATGCGTTTTAGAGTCACTCAGATATCCTCCCAAAAGCCATATTAAATAACTATTAGATGAAACTATGAAAACAACAATATTCTTTCTAAATACTGGGCAGAGTATTATTTACAGCTTTATTAAATTATTTAAAATTAACAATAATGCAATATTATTTGTTAATTTTGGCTTTCCCTCCTTTACCCCTTCACATTTGATCAAGACTTAGAGTTGGTCAACACTCTCAGAACCGAAAATTAGAGCGTGTTTAGAGGCTAACGAGCCAAAGCAGCAACAACAACATTATCGTAAAAGTAACGGGAAACACAAGTGGAACAACAAAAACCGCACCTTGTAGGTAACTAAATAACAAAAGTAACTAAAAATTCTTATCTTCAAATTGACACCGCGGTTTAAATTTCTGCCTTTGATATACTATTTATGGCAGTTGATTCATTACTAGCTTGCCCGGCAGACCTTGTTCTGCCTTTTCGGTTGGATGACCCGATGAGTTTCCAGTGGAATTATAAGAGCATGTGGCGCATTCACATCATCCAGAAATGTTATTGAAGAAATACATATTGGTTTTATAGAAAAAATACGCTACAAAACAAAAAAAAAATAGTGTTGAAAGGTAACCGGATATTCAATTAAAAAAAATCGTGTAAATTAAGCAGTACGACTCTCTCACGAACTTGCTGAAAAATCTGACTTAGTTTTTTTGGTTAAGATTATCGAAGACTTTTTTTTCATATTTTACTCGTTTCGAAAAAGTTTTTGAAGTTATTTTTTTCTTCGATGCATTTCTAAGATCAACCGCTATAGCTTGTATTTAACTGATTTTTGGCTCGTTTGCTAGACTAATGAAACTTTTCTCCCCGTAGATATCATGTGACTTGCTTGCAATAGCAGAATCTAGGCTTTCAATGACGTCACTAAGAAGGGGCCTCCCAATATATTAACCAGTTGGCGATTGAGTTGGCAGTTTAGCAAATTATTACGAGACACAATTGCCAACAAGCAGATTCGGCATCTAAACCGAAATTACTGTAATAGAAAAACCGTTACTTTTTCACTTCGTTTTTTGTGCCTTCCCCCATAACAGTTAGGGACGCCCCTGGATATTTTAATTTCATTGCGATATCCTCGTTATTAATAATTTCGTCCGAAAAATACATATTAATTCACTTATTTGGCAATAGTTTAAAAACTAATAAAGATATCGATGTGCAGTTTTGGCCACACCCTCAACCTCTAATTACTTTTTAAAATCAGTGTAAGAGAAGTATAACCTTTTATTTAAAAAGTCAAAATAAACCGTAATCGTTACCAAGAACGCCATCTAACCAATTTGTAAAAACTAGGTTGTGCCAATCGATCCGAATCCTAGGAGAAGTTAAAATTTAGAATTTTTGAAATTTATTTTTCACACTAGCAATTACGTCCTTTTCCGGTAAAATTAGAATAGTCAATGGCAGTTGGGCACTTTTATTATAGTATTTTTTTTCAATACGCTAACATGAAGGACTTCCGAGATATAGATATAAACGTCCCGTATATTAGAACGAAAAGAAAATTAAAACAATAACTAAAATTGTTTTTTTAGCAGAGTACACTAATTTGGCTACAGGGTTACATAATACTCTGTAAAGCAGATTTGGCCTGGGCCATACCTAGTGCTAGACAAGACCGTAAACTGCAACTTAATATCCTAGTTGTTATTAAAAATATAAAAACTTGAATTTTGTCAAACATTTTCCATGTATAAGTACGTCTGTCCAGAGGTTTACTTAGGTACTTTACCCTTTGTACTTTACGTGCAAATATTTTTTATCGCGTTTTGTAGCAGTACGTTAATAAAATATGTAAAAACCTTAGATTAAGTACACAGGAAGATACATAACAAAACAATAAAACGTGACTGAGGGATTATTTCCTCCCAAAATATGTTTGTTTAAAAAAATCCCCCTTAGTAGATTAGTTCCATATTCTACTGCCTCCATGTGCTAATTAAATTAGTTTCAAATGCATGGTGTCAGTCAATTGTAAAGCATGGTGACAATGTCACTGAGGTCAGTCATACTGAACCGGTCGATCGGTTAGAGTTGTTCTCGAGTTGTTTTGGGTTTATTTTTCTAGTGTTATAGTTTTCGTGGACAATTAATCACTATATATAGCCTCATAATGACTAAACAGTGCATTGTTCGTGTATAGGTCAGCTGGTATAATAACGATGATGCTTTTAGCTATATGCTCTCATCTCTTCTCCAATTTATAGGGAGTCACTTTGTACTTAAACAAGTTCAACTACAACAATTTCAAAAAAATTCTTGAAAACATCTGAATATACTGACCACTTACCATGGTTCTATGTACATGATTTCTTCCGGAAGATTTGCTCAACTTGGACGATTTTTTTAAGAAATATTTAGTTAAAGTATTTCCGGAGTTATCCCACACCGATATGATGGCGCCATTTTAAATCTTTTTCTTAGAGCAGTGTTGAATCATAATTAACCAAAAAAATTAATTAGGTTATGCCTGAAGGTGCATTCCCGACTTAAAGAGGGAGGCATTTTTTTTCTCGTCTATGTACTTCGATAGGATATTTGAATGTTAATTTTAATGAATGTTAATAATATTGTGTCACGTTATTCTATAAATAAAGTTCAGTCCTACTAGTCATTTTTATTTTTGACAATTTGTATTAATGATTTTCATAATTAAGTTATAGATTTGTATAGTAAGCATGATTCTAGCAAAATTTTAAGTGTAATGAAACTCACTACTTGTTTCGTTTATTAGGGGCGTCCGACATTTTAACCTATAATTTGAAAACTTTGAGCCTGAGCACACAAAACACTGATTAATTTCTGTGCGGCTCGTATCTTTATTTAAACTTCTTCAATCACCTAATAGCTATGTTACTAATTACTGGCAAATAGAGCAATAAAGATAAAATATTTCGTTATGCGTAAAAATCTGATTAGTCTAACGTAAAAATAAAACTGATAACGTAAGGAAATTATATAATAATTAAAATAAGATCGGACTAAGTAACATACTTTTGAAAAATAGTCTTTTATGTAGAAATACGACTGTTATCTTTTATGTATTAATATAGTTACGTGGGATTTATACTATTGTATTATTAGCTATTGCTAGTAAAACATCTTGGAACTCTTCAATAACGTGCCTATATAGGAGTTTGGGAATTATTACTAGGCTTAAACCTAACTTTATCTGTAAAGAATACAAGATTCTGTGGCGTTTTTGTAAGATTTGTACTGGACTAAGGAAGCCCAATATGGCCAATCATCCCATTTTGACAAAAAGGATATACATATATTTTGAAATAAAGAAAACACATTTCTGCCTGTTTGGTCATTCCTGTAATGAACTCCATTACCGCTGGGTCACAGACACTTATTTTTTTCTTTAAACTAGTGAATCTTGAATAAGTGCCGAACGCTACAATTAACTTTTTTTTTTGCAGCTGATATAAAAAAAATAATTTTAATTACTTGATAAGTCGTTTAAATTTCTCTATTTCCCATCGACCTTTAAGTTTATTTTATCCTGAATATCATCAGACTTTGTATAGATATGCGAACTACAGCTTGCATCCTCTAGTAAGAACTTGAAACAACTTCAGCTCCTACTATAATATTAATTAATGAATAAGTTTGAGAGTATATAGGAGTGAATTTAAATTTTCGATTTAACTTCTGCAGATTGTGAGTCAACGACTATATTTGTACTTGTCTTAAAAAGTGATCATCTATTTTAAATAATTTATCGAATTAACCGTTAATTAATGGAAATGTATTATCACTAGTATAATAAATAAACAAACTATTTTTGTTTAGTAATTTCCACTTTATTTTCGTTTGACACTATGTGTCTTTTTCAAAAACCAACTCAAGGGTAATACTAAAACTCGAATGTTTAACAATAATAAAAGAGTGAAGTGTCTACCTACTCAACCCACGCAGACATTAGGTATAAAGGTTCAACAATGGGGAACCTTTTAAGTCCGTTTGATCGTTCAATAAAATAATACTAAAGAAAAATAGTTTGTTTATTTATTAAACCAGTTATTATCTATTTTACATCATGCTTAAAACTCATAGATTTGTTAATCTTTTGGTAAATATAGCATTAGAGGTAATATGGCTGTGAACGTGGCATAAACCGTTGATAAGTACATGTTGGTCTGTTTACACAATTAAACATATAATTTCGTTTTCTACAATTTTCAGTTGTAGAAAATATTGTACTTGATATATATTTCTTTAAATAAAAATAACCACTTTCAAGTCACAAAAATAGTGTGTTATATTATTACCATTTTTCCTCTCCCATTTATGAATTAATTTGTAGTTTATAAAAATGCATTATTTTTTTGCAAAAATAGACAGCACTTTCGGGCACTAAATTTAACAATTTTCTCGTGACTAAATTAATTAAAAATAATGTATAAATATTCCTAAGTATATATATTTCTTATTCTTGTATTTGTGTATCAAAAATAAGGTTCCAAAAGTTGCAATAGTTTTTATACACGTTTTAAAAAGTAAATACCAAATAGCGGTAAAATGTAAAGGTATTAAAAAACCTAACTTATATAACGTACCAGTTTAAAAAGAACGTTTTTATATAAAAATGTGATCTATGATCACCTAGAGTGTTCTCTCCTAATTTTTTAAAACCAGAACTAAACGTGAGGCAGTTCCCATTTAATAAATGAATAAACATTTTAAAGGAGATGTCATGTGACAGACCTGCCAGTCAGTGGCGGCTATTCAGGTGAAATAGGTGAAGTGCTACTTCACCAGGAAAAATAAACAAACATCTAACTATATTTCTTATATATCTCTTAAAATTTTAGTTTTTACATTCATTTATTCACCTAACTGGTAAAAAATAAACTGTACATCTCGAATAAATATTTTACTTGACCGTTGGCGGCATGTCTTTTTAAAACTTTCAATCGAACTTTATTATAACAACTATAATAGTGGCGCAAATCGCTTCGACTTTGCTGGAGGTGCTATGTTTAGTTTACGATTTTCTTACTATGTTGCCATGACTACGCGTACGGCATGACGTCGAGCACATGGAAGAATAATGTTAACCAGCGCCATACAACGCTCTCGGTGAATTGCAGTCGGAGTACACTACACCCACGTGTCGTTCAGTTTGCGGTGGTTGTGGTATATTTATTTATGGTGTTGTTACAACTTCAAATTCGAAGTTAGTAAATGTGATTGTTCAAGACTGGAATAAATTAAAAGACGTCTTTGAATTTATTACAAACTGTGGTTTTAGGTGAGATGGACGATTTTGAATTCACGTTTCTAGCATTAGTGTTTAATAACATTTTCGCAATCAACGACATACTATTTGACGTTCTTCAAAAAAAATCGCTTGACATTCATTTTTGCATATCCAATATAAAATGCTGTCGGGAGGCGCTCTGTAAAAAAAGAAATTGAACATTTTTTAATACTATGTTTGATAAAGCTAATTCTATTTCAGAAATAAATTATTACAAACGTGAGCTTGCTAAGCTTTCACCCGAAGAAAGACACTAAGATTTCAAGAGTGTGAAAAATTTACATTTTCTTGTTTGGCAGGTTCTGCTAAATTTTCCGAATATAGTTTAAATTTTTGGACTGGCCTGTTTGAAAATTTGTTACAGTTAAAAATGAGCTTGGTCTTATTTTTGCCAATGAGATTAATTGGAATATATCGCTGCAAGAGCAAGTGAAAAAAATTTATGAAAATAAAGATATTTTTAAAAAAATTTTAAAAAATTCCAAGTTTTTACAGATCTTTATGTTTTAGGGTCCTCCTCGATTTCAAAAAACATGTTTTCTCAGTTCTATCGAACTGTCGGTCGGTCAGTCTGTTCACAGCATAATGAAAACCTTTATCCGATTGACTTCAAATTTTGGTCAAAAATTTGATAGATAGATAAGCGTTTATTTATATTCCAAAATATAACAAATAATTATACCAAAAAAACAAGCATCTTAGAATCTATCCTCATATCTCAAATACCTAGAATCATGAGTTAGCTACCTATGTAGCTACATTAAAAATAATTTTGGATTAAGAGTAAAAACAACAAAAACAAACATTTCAGTAAGATAGCAATACTCAGTTTCACATTTGTACTTACATTTTCTACAATTACAGATTAAAATACATATATGTACAGATTAAAATACCTACATGTCTAGTGTGGCAAAAATAATATGTTATAGGCAGAGAAAAATTCATTATATTATTTCATTTTTGTCAGAAATTATTGTTTAAAAGATCTTTTTACATAAGAATTTTCTTAATACATTTTTTAATTTTTGTTTAGAAAGTATGCGTACCTTCATTAGTACTGCATTAAATAACTTTTTAATTCAGATTTTTTTTGTAAATGTGTGAAGTTTTATTTATCAGGAAGAAGGTACTGATGGAGATACCCAATATATTGCACTGGAGATTTAGGTATATCCATGACATAAGGAAATATCGCCAAGAAGGTAGAAATATTGTTTATATCGATAAAACTTGGGTGGATAATGACTTGTTCTTTAAGAAGTGCTGACAGAGTGAAAATGTTTTTTCTGGTGGGATATTGGTGTCTCTCATTAAAGTTATTAAGAATCTTTCCATTATTTGAAACAAACATAACACAGTCCAAGATATAAAAACTAGTAAGAGTTAAAATATTATTTTCCATAAATACTTTTCTATAACTATCATGCGATCTTAAGTTAAAAATAGAACGAAGACGCCTTTTTTTGCAAGACAAGGATTCTAGCAACATCAACTGAATTTTCCCCAAAAGATAAAGCCATATCCGATACTTTATTGGATAAATGCATGATAGGCAGATAGAGCAGCATCCTGACCAATCCTCTCAGCCATAATTTTCAAGGCATAACAGTACTTAGAAACTTTCAAAGCCACACTCTCAATGTGTATCCTCCAGTCCAGTCTTCTATCTATTTGAACTTCCAGAAAAGATATGTTTTCCTTTGATATTAACTGTTCACTATTGTACAAAATATTGAAATCATTATTTACTCTGTTTCTAAAAAGAATGCACTGAGTTTTTCAGGGGTCATATGGGGATGAACTGGCAACATTTTGGTAAAATACAGTATGGCGGAGGCAAATGGCGTCCTAATGAAATGTGTAAAAAGCTACTACTAAAAAACTACTTATCTATTTTATCTCAAATTTTACAAAAAAATCAAGTATCTACTAGGAAAACTACTTATTCGATTGATTTGAAAAGTTTTGCAAGAGTTAAGTGTAATAAAGAAATAAACGAGTAGAATTGTGGTACGAATCCAAAATGGGGAATACAATGGCGGCCTAGTAAAATGGTATGAATCCAAGATGGTAGAACAAAATGACGACCTAATAAAATATTTAAAAAATCACTTCAAAAAACTTAAATTAAAAACAAAAAAGCTGAAGAAATACTGTTAATACAAATATCTGAAAATACAGTGTATATTGGTTATTAAATAAATATGGGCGAAACTACATTGGGTCACACTTCACTATTCCTTGTAAAATGAATCATAACCAGGGAAGGAATTTAAAGTAAATAAAATTTACCGATTTTTTAAAAATTTCAAATAAATAATTATGTGATAAAATTTAATAAACAAAGGTAGCAGTGATTAAATGCAATAAAAATATTTACTATATATATATATATATATATATATATATATATATATATATATATATATATATATATATATATATATATATATATATATATATATAGTGCCCGTCATATCAGTTTTAGTTTAGTCCCAAAGATCTTTAGCATTTTATAAAATTTCAATAGAATCCGGTCAGTATTGTTTGTAATATTATGTTTTGTTTAAATAAACTGAGAAAATTATTTACAAAAAAATATTTTTTTATATCAAAAAAACCAAAAGAGGCGCAATCAATTTATTTGCATTTTTATTAAGTACCGTTCATTGTTTTTTTTGTGTAATATTGAAAAATCCAATATATAAGTTACAGAGTTGATTTTAATAATGCACAAAAAACAAAAAAAAATTGTGTCCGAACCTAATTTTTTTCCATTCGTATACCGTTTTAGGTTAGTCTCAGGTACCTCTAATACTCTGCGAAATTTAATTAAAATAGGTTCACTAGTGCCTGAGGTATTTAGTTTTAAAAATTTAGGTTTTTGACAATCACAGAATTTCTCAGTTTCTACCTAAACCAGTTTTTTTTTCTTGATTATTCTGATTTTATACGACCGCCATTTTTTTCTGTTATGTTAAGATTTTTATATTTTTGAAAACAATTATTTAGCTGCCATTTTGTTTCCATATCTAGCATTCGTACCACAAATGTTCCAGTTTATTTCTACATCACATTTATTGCTTTCACAGAATTTGAAATTGATCCAGTAAATAGTTCTTACATTCTGATTTTTTAATTACTTTATTGTTTTGCTATCTTGGATTCATACCAAAATGTTGCCAGTTCATTTCTATGTAACATTTGATTTTTGTGGTAAATTGGAAATAAGATTTTTAGTAATATTGTTAAACTATCACCAGGTCATCCACATATAACCCTAAATGGTTGTCCAAAATTTGAAATTAGTTGGGTAAGTTGTGTTGTAGTTATTTTGCGAACAGACACATAGACAGGCAGACTGACAGAAATGAAAATATATATGCTTTAATATCTAGGGAATTGCTAATATTTTATTTAGCAGTAATTTTCTTCCGCTATCTTGAATTCGTTAATTAGTACTACAATTTTACCAGTTTATCTATAGCTATATGTCAATTAAATATCGGTCAGAAAACTCCGCCCGAGAGTGCAATTCTCCGATTTCAGACCCCGGCCTGTCCACAATTTAATCCAAGGCATCTTTTATCTTCGTCTTACCCACGTCATCCGCGCGGAACACGCCTATTTCTCTCTGACAATAATTGATCGTTGAACGGGCCGAGGTTTTTAAATTTGTCAATCACAGGCATCCTGACTACCTCCACGTCTACCGATACCCATCTATATTATTTTTGCTATTTCATTTCAATTCCTGAGGCATTAAAAAAATATTTTGAACGGTCCACGTAACTCTAATAATTTTTTACCCGCATTTCTTTCACGCGTGCAGACTTATATGCCAGACTTCAGACTTATGTGCCAGACTTTACACACATATACATATACAACATACAAGTCGAAAACAGAACCTCATTTTTTGAAGTCGGTTAAAAATACATTATTTTGTTTTTGTTTGTTTGTTAAAAATGTTTATTTTACGAGTCGAAATTCCTATGAAACTTTCCTTTTTGTTTACCAACTGTATACTGTATTTGTGGTCAAACAAATATACCTCTTTGGGCTTTTGTATCACATAACTTTGGAACATAATTGATAGATGTATGGAGGCATTACCGTCTTTGCTTTGTGCTTTTAAAAACTGCTTTGCAAGACCTAGCTTTGAAAATACACTTTTGCACCAAACGATTTTAAAAGAGATATTTCTGATTAGTGAATTTTTCAATGCTTGTATTAATTGATTAGCTGATAAAAAATATATTTAATATTTTTCTCCTACCTGGATAAACTAGTTTTTCGGCCACTTCGAACAGCAAAATCGGGCCGTTTTTTTAATCGCTGTGACTTCCGAATGATCCACCGCTCCAACTGTTCAACATCCACTTCCTCCATCACAAATTTCTCAAGGTATTCAGGATGGTTAGATAGGAATGCAGATACTTGCTCCTCTGAAATATCAAATAATTATTAGGTTTCTTGAACAGATAAACTGTATTCGTATAAAAAGTCTTTCTTAGGAATAGTCTTCACAAAATAACAAACCATCAATGATGTGTTATTTTGTAAAAACTATTTTCAAGAAGAAGAAGAGTGAGTGAGAGGGCAGTCACGACCGAGTTGTTGAAACAAAGTTTCGAAATTTCTTGAGCTGAAGTAAAACTCGTTTTTTACAAACACCGAGCTAAATAAAAATTTAATGGGTCTATATTTAAGACTTACATGCAAATTGTTTTAATAATATCCATAACTTATCTGCGACACATCAACAAATTTTAATTTTCTACTTGCTTTAGGTCTACATATTGGATATTTTTTTATTTAAATAGAAACAATTCTAGACGTTTATGCTTTAAAATGGTAGCATCCAATGAGGAAGATGGGTGTCTTACCACTGAGAATTTCTTTCTTTGGTTTTTTTATAGCTTGTGCAAATAAAAATCGGTATATAGATGTGATAGAGTAAGCTCTATTAAAATAATGGCATCTCTTTCTGGGGCTAAATTTGAATTTGCCTAAATATCATCTGGATAGAAATTTTTAACAAAATAGGTTTAAAATCATTCATATCCAAATGGCCATTTAAGAGATACGGGATGTGTTTACGTTTATTAATTTCCAATAACTCTA
Organism: Kuschelorhynchus macadamiae; assembly: GCA_030620095.1. Taxonomy (NCBI): domain Eukaryota; kingdom Metazoa; phylum Arthropoda; class Insecta; order Coleoptera; family Curculionidae; genus Kuschelorhynchus; species Kuschelorhynchus macadamiae. The sequence goes on from JAUTXW010004341.1 coordinate 206,548, forward strand.
AAAGTGACAATTTTTTACTTTTGTTTATTGTACGTAATATTTCAAACTTTTCATCGAAAGCATGGCTATTATCTAACAAATGTCCGGCGTATGTTTAACCTGTTTTATTTTTAATAAAATACATTTTGTTCCACTGTTTAATTTATAAACTCCGGATTTATTATTTTTATTTGTTTTTTTTTTTCATTGTTATTTTGTATAAATTTTAATTTTTAATAAATTACCGGCTGTCCCAAATTTGATTAAACGCCTGTGGATCTCAGGAACAGTAGAATATATTGAGATGTCGGTTAAATCAGGGTAAATTGCTTATTTGTAGGCTAAATTAATTGCCAATTTAATTAAAAAGAATTAAGTTGAACTGCCAGCTAGTCATGCCTCGAGAAAAGATGAGACGAGATTAAGGCTTTATCACGAAATTTTGGTCGAGACGAGGGCCTTGTCTCGTCTCCTCTCGACTTTGAGTATATTAACCTATCCGCTTAAAGGTTAAACAAGTGTGTGTGGCAACGTTGCGCGTTCGTGAATCTTTGTTGTCATCGTCGTAATTTCATTAATAAAGCGGGTTATATCGAGGAAAAATAAGTTATACCAAAGTCAGAATGAGTAATTTTATCTGTGCTTGTGATATAAAGAAAAATTAGGTGGTTTTCCAAATCTTTCGGTCTGCAAACGATCCCAAACGTGTGTTTGAAAACATAACCATTAAAACGGAATTATTTAAAGTTCTCCCGTGATCGCGTCTACAGCGTTGTCAGGATGTCGGATTCGGATGATGAACTTCCATCGGTCTGTCCAACTTGCCAGGACAACTTTGTTGTAAATAATAGATTTGTGAAATGTTCGTTCTGTAATAAATCTTACCATAATATGTGCATGAAAATTAAAGACACAATCTCAAAAGCTATTGTGGATTGTGCTAATATAATGTGGTTTTGTCACAAATGTGCGGAGGTAGTCTCACAGAACATCATTGTAGTAAAACAGATCCGGCAGATAGAGCAAAAAACAGATGATGTCTTGAAAGCCATAACAGAACTAAAACTACAAAAATCGAGCCGAACCCATGTTGAAGCGGAACCAAAACAAATTACGAATTATGCTAAAATTGTCAAGGAAGGCGTCGTGATCATTAAGCCTACCAAAAAATGCGAAAGTCAAGAAACAAAAAACATAATAAGAAAACAAATAAACGCTTCGCAGCTAGGGATAAGAATTACAAATATAAGAAACGCAAAAGAAGGATCAGTAGTGGTTCAGTGCAGAAACGAATCGGAAGCTAGAAAATTGCAAGCAAACCTTGAGCCCAAAATTGGTAAAAACTTTATAGCATCTGTGCCCAACAAAAAGAATCCACGTATTAAACTTGTGGGGCTGGAAGACCAGTATGATGAGGAACGATTGATTCAGAAATTGAGGCAGCAAAATCCAGATGTTATAACTAAGGAAAGCTATATTAAACTTATAGTGTCTAAAAAAATGGTTAAATCACATTTTGCTATCATTGAGTGTGATGCAGATACGTTTAGGCGTGTCTTCGAGTTGGAAGAGAACAGGCTCTTTTTAGACCACAGGGCTTGCAGATGCTATGAGTACATAGGATTGATTCGTTGTTTTAATTGTAATCAATACAATCACATATCTAAGGACTGCAAACAACAAAAACATTGTGGAAAGTGCTCAGACACTAATCATGACACCAAGAACTGTATAAAGGAAAAACCAGAATGCATAAACTGTAAGCTGTGCAATGATAAACAACAATTAAATTTGGACATTTATCATAGTGTCTATGATGTTAAATGTCCAACCTACGTAAAACTTCAAGAGAGAGAGAGGCCAAAAATTCAATATAATATCGAGATACAGCAATCCATGTGTACCACGGTGTCGTCAGAAACCCAAAGGCAGGCCAGTAACAAGTGTTTAACAGTGATCCATCAAAACATACAATCACTGAGGAATAAAACTTTGGAAATAGAGAGCTTTTTGGATGGTCTAGTTCAGAAGCCTCAAATACTACTTCTGAGTGAGCACTGGCTAGATCAGGCCACTGCTTCTATGGTGAAAATAGAGGGATATTCACTTGTGTCTCTCTATGCAAGGAAACAAATGAAACATGGAGGTGTATGTATTTACTGTGACTGTGATAGTGCTAATTTTAAAAATGAAAAAACTATCTGTGATATGAGTATTGAAGGTGTTATAGAACTTTGTGCTGTTTATGAGGAGCGAATGAAAATAATTATATTGTGTTTATATCGTAGAGGTGTTGGTATGTATGAATCTTTTATTGGCACGCTTGAGCGGGTTTTGGAGATCATTCAGCATAGCTACTCTAAATATAAAGTCATTATAGCTGGCGATTTCAACTTAAATTTTTTTGAAGATCAAACCAATCGCATCAAGCAATTAATTGATCTCTTTGATTCATTTAACCTAAAACAATGCATATTTAAACCCACTCGGGAAACTGAAAATTCAGCAACTCTCTTGGATAACATTTTTTGTAATGTTGATAAGAATCTGTTTTCAAGCTATGTTTTGAACTCCGCACTCTCTGACCATCATGCGTAGGTTATTGGTGTGAATAGTTTAGCAGAACTAAATAATAATGTTAATTATATGTACAGGAGAATCTTTCCGAAAAGTAAAATTGTATCTTTGAAGCAGGAAGTAGAGTCATTAGACTGGTCAACAGTATATGGATTGGACAATGCAAATGAGACTTACTCTGGTTTTCTAGGACTATTGTTAAATAACTTTAACAACATATTTCCAGTGAAAAAATGTCTTTTACCTAAAAATAATAATAGATGGATAACTAAGGGTATCAGAATATCGTGTAGACATAAACGCATTCTGTTTTATAAAAAAATTAAAGGAAAAAGGGTATCTGGTGCATATTATAAATCTTATTCTAAGATCTTAAAGCGAGTTATAGTGGACGCCAAACCAATGTCAAATAAAAAGTTTTTGGAAAATGCTGAAAATAACGTTAGAGCTGCATGGCAATTGGTAAGAAACATTACAGATAGTAAATTCAACAATAATACTATTTTAGAAAACTTTTCAAATAAATATAATGATCCTTTTAAAATTCTAAACAATTTAAACACATTTTTTATTAATGCTTGCCCAAATGTCGTTAGTAGCGTGAGGGATACATTTTCATATAATCGTTCAGTTCAGTCCATGTACCTGAGACCCACTTCACATCACAATTAAACTGCTAAAAAACAAGAAATCTGTTGGTGACGACAGCATTCCAATTTCTATATTAAAGGAAATAGCAGATTCTATATGTGAACCTTTGTCACATATTATCAATCTTTGTTTTACTACAGGCACCTACCCAGATCTTTTAAAAAATGCATTTATAAAAGCAATACATAAGAAGGGAGAATATAATGACGAGAAGAATTATAGACCTATCTCTCTCCTTTCTAATATCAATAAAATTTTTGAAAAAGTAATATATAGCAGATTAATTGGTTTTCTGGAGAAACATGCATTGTTGGCTAAAAATCAGAATGGTTTCAGGAAGGGAAAATCCACCATCAGAGCTATCTATCAGTCTCTTTCAAATATAATAGATTCACTGAATAATAACAAGATTACTATGGCCATGTGTATGGACTTGTCCAAAGCTTTTGACAGTGTTAATCATAAGACGCTCTGCGCAAAACTTGAAAGTTATGGAATTAGAGGAAATGCTCTTGAGTTATTGAGATCTTATTTAAAAAATCGAACGCAACAGGTAATGGAAAAAGACTCTTATCGTAGATTGATCACTTCGGATAGGATTGAGGTTTCTAAGGGTGTACCCCAGGGATCTATTCTGGGACCTTTGATGTATATTCTGTACACTAACGAACTCTGTGATATAACTGGACACACTACAATTCTTTATGCGGACGATACTACTCTCATCTTTACTGAAGGAAATCAAGACGAAATGTTGGCTAGTGTACAAAGTGCATGTGATACTCTTGATAGGTACTTTTCAGTTAACGATCTTCTTTTAAATGTGTCAAAGACACAATGTCTTATTTTTAGCAATCGATTGGATCATAACCCATCTTTTTCTTACAAAAATACTGTATTCAGCACATCAGAAAGCATATCTTTCCTAGGTATTAATATTGATCGGAGATTGGACTGGAGATTGCATGTTGAAGGGGTCGCCTCGAGTATTGCCAAATATTGTTTTGCATTGAGGGTTCTGGCCGAGAATGTCGGCATGTCGCATTATCGGCTTATCATGCTTTTGTACAGTCTAGAATAAGATATGGCCTGATATTCTGGGGAAACTCACCAGAAATAAATAGAATCCTACTACTTCAGAAAAGATGTATCCGCAGTGTGTTTAAAATGAGTTTTCGAGAAACTTGTAAACCAGTTTTTGTTGGGAATAAGATTTTAACTGTCATGTCAATGTATATTTTAGATTCTTTTATGTTTGTCCATAAGAACAGAGACCTGTTTGATTCTGCAGTTTTTACCCATGATCATGCCACCAGATATAGATCCGATCTTGTAAATGTCAGATGTAGTTTTAGTTATTTACAAAAAAATGTTCCTTACACTATAATAAGAATTTTCAATCATTTTCCAGAGAGTGTACGCAACCTATCTCAGGCTGTGGCCAAAAAGGCTGTAGTTAAAATGTTGATAGGAAAAGCATATTACTCGCTTACTGAGTTTTTAAGTGATCATAATTTAAATCATGACTTGTCAAGATGAGAGTGTTTCCTGATATAAGTTTATAATATAATTTATTTTAAATAATAGGTGGAAATAGGGACTTTAAATTTTAAATTTCTTTTTTTTTTTTTTTTTCTCTTCTTTCTTTTTTTTCATATATGTATATATATATATTTTTTTTTTGGTTTTTGTTCTGTGGATTGCTGCCGCTATTACTAAAATATACTACTAAACATATACTAATTTTATTGTAAATTTGCTACTTATATTGTGATTGTTTTACATTAAGATTTATAATTTTAAGTTAACAATGTTCCATAAGCTATAAGTTTTTTTTTTTGGGACAAATAAATTTTTATCTATCTATCTATCTATGAAATTTTAGCTATAAACATCAGTGAACCGCGCACGTTTACAAATTGCCACTCTATCGCTCCTGCCTGGATGCTAATCCCTTGACCCCTTGAAAATGTCTTCTAACCTTTTGTTTGAAAAGTCTTCTAACCCTTTGTTTGATAAGTTTGAATAGTCACAAAACGTAATTTATCACTACATTAAATTTCAGCTTTTATAAAATAATCGTAATTTTTTATGGCATTATATCAGTGCTACTGTAGGTAGACCTTCTGTCAAACATCTTGCTGAATGTGTACTTCAAGATTTTCTAATAAATTGATAAAATAATTTGTTGACATTTATTTTTGCTACAAGTTTGATCTCTTCCGAGGCAACCTGTTGTAACAATATGGTTTTTGCTATAGGAGCTGCATTTTAATGCTGAATAAAAGATATTTAAATATTTAAAAAAATGCCATTTATAAGTTAACCTCAACTTTTCTTCCCGGGGTATAGGCAAACTTGACCAAAACAAGCTGATATCAAAGAGAAGGTATGTAATGATACCACAAGAATAGTTTATTTATTTTTGTGCCGATACCTTCAATTGCGTGACAAATATAATAACGCAATAAATAGCCCTTTGGCAGGGAAGAGCTTAAACGATTATTAGTTTGTTTTTATTACATTTTATTAGGATTTGGTATGTTCTCGAAAGTTGGGAAAAGAATAAATAATTATATATTTCTTTTTAAATTCTTATATCAAGTATAGAAGATTTCATTAATTTCCATAGATAAAATATATTTTTATGAAAAGTGTGAATAAAAAATCATCAAATAAAATGGCATAAGGTGGTCATAATGAACTAAAAATACTATTTAGTTCATTGGCGGTTATTATTTACGGTTTGCCGCTATTAAAAGGTAGACTTTAGATTTGTATATTTTTCTTAATCAAGTGTTTTAAAGCATCCAAACATCAAATTCAATATATTTATTTTCACCTATTGTGGCTCGCTAGATGTTTTTGCGTTTTATTTTACCGAGTTAACATTATATGAAATTCAATTAAACTTATTAGATAGCTAAAATCACATAAATATAAATACCCGTACATTGCATCGTGTAAATCTCATGACCCTGGGCATGTAATTATTATTATATTTCTTTAACCCATACAATGTTAGTTTGTAATAGGTTTTGCGGAAATATTAGAAATTAAATATACATTTAAAATATAAATTTCAAATTGCATCTGAAGTTTTACTTATACTGCGAACTTGTTACCAGAAAAATGCGTCCGTTGACAACACTATTGAAAAACAAAGAAGTATCTAGCTTCTTCTTTATACTTTTGATTTATTGCCATTTTTTCCTATAAAATCCACCTCTGTGCGGAGATGGTATCATCCTGGATAAAAATAAACGCAAGTTACAAACAAAATTTTTTTTATAAAATAACATTATCCTAGACAAAATATTTATAAAATATGTAACTCATGCATTAAGGTATTTCTTTTCACTCTGTGATTGCGGTTCAAAATTTCCAAACTTCATAATGCACTTGGTTACATAAATTAGTATTATCAGGCCAGTTAATAAAAATAAAATGGGTATTAATACATCTGAAATCTTTTCGATTGGTGTTAGATTTTTGTTATTTTTCAGAAGTATTTTAACTACGTAAATATCTAAATTTCTTAAAATTGTTTTTTTTTTCTAATTACGAAATGAATCTTATTTAAACAAAAGAGTTATAGTAATTTTTAAACTCTATTTTAAGGATCTACTACATTCTGAATTTCTGCTTTAAGGAAAGAAAATTAAAAATGAACAATTCTAGGATTAAATCAAGGCAATTTTAGACCATTAAGTATAGAACGCCGTTTTACTTTTTAGTCATACGCGTCTTTGATACCAAATTTAATTGCAAAACATATAAATGATGCTACCTGCATACAATTTTTATTCGTCTTAATTCTTCCGATATCGAATTTTTGCGGATAGCGATTTTACCGAATGACATTTTTATGATACGCAATTTCTTTGCAGACCATTTCAATTGATACCACAAAAAAGTAGTTGTTTATCCTTTTTTAACACGTATACAGCCTACTTAAAATTTCTATATACATGCGTCTTTCCCTAGTTATTGCATTTCATCAAATCGATGTTAATAAAAATTGGCATGAAATAAATGCCATATACAAAAATCTGTTTAAATATTTAATATATTGATTCTTATTAATATGTCATTGCTTCAAACTGGATCGCATTAAATTAATATTAATACAGAAAACATTAGAATGCAATAACGACTTTGTGGAGATTAATTTATTTCAACCGTATGAAGGCAAATCTGATTTAAGAAGTCATGTAATAAAAAAAATTAATTTATTTTTATCGCATATCAAAAAAAATTAAAGCAGCTTTTACGATATCATTTTTTTTTAAATATCAATCCCATTAACACCCTAAAAATGTAAATAGAATAGTGCTCATTATTTTGATTTTGATAGTCGTTTATCTGTAATTTATACTACATCAAAAAGATATAACACGGACCCTTTACCATGAAAATTAAAATACTTGAAATATAGATTTGAATAAATAAATAAAAGTTGATACGAGATTTAATTGTATGAGTTGTGAAATTTAAATAATTAGCTGGTATAAGGTAACTGGTGTTATTTAATATGCATTGTTTTGATTTCGAATTTTTATTACTGTCGATTCTTGTGAATATCAATTTTCATTGAATGCAGCCACCTTGTTTCAATTTTAATTATCGGACGTAGAGCGATCTATTGCAAACTAGGGACAACAAGAGCAGAAATCTGTAATTTTTTAATTCCCGAGATTCTGACTAGGCATGCGTTCGAAGATTTAAAAGTGCATCTAAAATTAACCGACTGTATTGTGCATGACGTCATGACGAGCCGGAAGAGAATAATGAAAAACATATTCGCAGGTAAGCAATGACAGTTAAAACGTGATTATTAGTTATTAAATCATTGGAGAATACGATATACACCCCTATATTTAAAATGCGACCACGTACAAAATTACAGATCATAATGAAAAAAAGTTAAAACGAACGTATCTAGCTCGCAACATCCTATTCCAAAACAAGCTATTCTACAATCCTTTGATGATTTCATGGTCTAATCTACAATCAGTCATATATGTTAGTGCAATAACAAAGATTTTTGACTTAGTGTTTATATTTATACCAGAATAAAGAAAACAAGGTTTTGAATTTCCCAGCTATAATTCACAGATTACCACACACTAATTTGTAATAGCAAATTGCAATTTCTCCTGGAAGCTGTGTGCCGGCGACATGCTCTACTGCAGTTTTTTTGGCTTCTTAAACGTGATTTAAAGTAGGCTGTCCAGATTTTTTTAAAATGAAAAGAGTACATTTTGACAAAATGTAAAAATAGGTACCAGGGTATAATAATTAAGTAAAGTCTTGTCACTTTCGCAGAATTCAATGACTTTCAATAATAATTATAATACACATAATAATATGGACTAAAAACAACAAAAATAATTAGAAAATGGCACTAGATTTCGCAAAATAGAGATCATTTGTCCCAGATTTCTCGTAATAGAGGATATTTGTCGTATTTATGGAAATAGTGAGAGTACCAGAGTACATGGACCCGAAACAGAGAACATTCCTCTTAAAAAGAGTACACCCTATTTAAAGCAACCTGTAGTAAGCTTATATAGGTATATCACTATATCTTTATTTACAATGTATATTTGATAATTAGGAGACTATTTTCATGTTTGTCTCCCTTGTTTAATATTTGAGTAATTATTATAATTTATAGGTATGTGCACTTCACTTTCAAAGCTGCGTGTCGATCAAGATACGGATTTACAAAAATGAACACATCTACCCAGTGGTGTATTTACTACTATTTACTAAAAGTTATAATGTAATTTTAGGGGTAGTTTTTACATCAAAAACTATGAATAAAATTTCCTATAGACATGTGCAGAAATGCTTTGTTTTCGAGATACAAGTTGTCGAAGATTTCGTTTCTTTTTAGTTTATATAATGCACCTTTTAAACTTTTAGAGACAATTTATTAAAATTTGATACACTGTGAATTGTAACCAATACTTACCTACGAAAATAGTATGTACACTCAGATTGAAAATCAACTTAATGTTTTTTAAATACGGAACTGTATTTTTTATTTAATTATTAAGAAACGTTCAACATGCCAAAACTAACGATGTATTATACTCAATGTTTAAACAGTAGATTTAAGATTTTTCCATAAAATACAATGTGTTAGAGAGGCACAGAAAACCACAGTCTCGCCAAATTCACAAAGGAAAATTTTAAGTATCCTAAATGAATGAGTGCATTACATCATTGGTTTTTAGAAATCAGGGGCTTTTAAAAAACAAAATAAAACTGCAGGTCTATTTAAAATAAAATAAGTTGATCTGACCACGAAGAAGAAATGTCGGATTTCAAATCTATGTGCACCATCTTGTTGATAATGAAAAGTAGCTATAAAGATATAAAATTTATTTTGTGATATCTCTTCAAATGCAGCCTGAAAAAATAAAATGTATATAGCTGATTTTTCGGTACTTTACGTACCTATATCCTTGGAGGTAGTCAAAATTGTCTAACTTTATCAACTACTTATGATTCGATGTTAAACTGCGCAACTGTGCCTTATTTTAACCGACGTTGTATCTCTTACCGTTTCCAAGATCTCAATGCTTGTACCTCGAATTTGTAACATCCTGTATATGTTTTCGTGTTTTGATTCGTTGGGACCATTCCGGTATACTACCTCAATGGTTGAGATATTCCAAGTACAACCATATGTAATTCTCACATTGAATGCTATTTTTTAATTAATTTTTGTCTCAGTCTAGAGTGCTGTGATTTGGCAAAAACTGTTAACTTACGTCCAAGAAGCCTGAGAAAAATAAAATTATCTGTCTATTCACTAAACATCTTTTATGCCTATTTAAATATTAGTTAGACGATTTTTTTTAAAAAATCTTTTTTTTTTAATGTCGCTCTTCGGGTTAGTCTTTGCGACTAATATATAATGATACCCCACAACAATATGCAGTATTTTAAAAAATCGGCAAATAAAGGCATAATATGCATTTAAGCCTAAGCAATTTCTAGTCACCCTGATATATGAAGGTACTGTTTTGACACATCATGGTTGAAGTTACAATATCATAGTAAATCAAAATAACAAACAAATATAGGGCGTCCCATTTAAAAAACAAAAGTTAATAGCAGAAATTCGGAACTAAAAGTAGATACGGCAACACTGTTACAGTAACATATATCATAAAACAAAATAGGTAAAAACCCAAAGTGGAGGTGCTACAGATAGAACGTTTAAACACGCATTTCAGAACATAAAAATAGCTTTTTGGATAAAAAATCAGATTCAGATTTTGCTGGAAGAACATTCATTGCTTTATTTTACACCTACCAATAAAATAAATGTTGTGTTGTTTGATTGAAATTGTTATATCATTGTATAAACGGGGGCTTAACAATAATGGTTATATATATATATATATATATATATATATATATATATATATATATATATATATATATATATACATTCAAATTATAAACCTTTGATGAACAACAAAATCAGACACTATTACCAACCAAGAAAATAAGTGTTACTTCACAGATTGTTTTGTAATCTGTGACAATATAGCTTGTACAAATTTATTTAAAACTAAAATCTCGAAGTGTTGAAAGTAGATTGCCGAACCGTCGGCGTCCCACGTCATGCGAATACTATATTTTACCTTTGCCCTCCCACTTCATATACTCACGGCACACCACTGACTCAGGCCCCCGCCGTCGCGTCGGCAGTGGCCCCAGCACAGAGCTTGCGCGTCATGTTTTTGCGGGGATTTAATGATTGAAATGCAAAGGCCACAATGCGTAAGGCTCAAATGTGATGGGGGCCTCGGGAGACATCCGCGAGCGAAATAGAAAACTGAGGATCTTTTCTTTTTTTTGTCATCATGTAAATTTTGAGTTGCGGCCGAAGGGCCACCAAATACGTAAAACCCATTGACTGTTTTTTTGTCATCGCAAAACTTCGCCTCAGCCAGATGAGCCCCAACCATCGCAAGTAGTTAATTCGGCCTTGTTGCTTCTAGAAAAGCAGCCCCTATAACGCAACATACGGGTCTCCTTTTAATACTCACTCAGCAAGAAAATAAAATTGAATTTTACAAATATCAGTTTATCTAAAGTGCTCATCGTGAGGATTCGTGAAATTTATTTCGATTAAAATAATTAATTAATTTAAAATAAAAGTTAAGAATGCTGCAAGTAAAATAATTGCAGGGGAAACTTCCTTTCATATTTTATAACATTTGTTACTTGAGTTGCTGCACTAGTGCAGTCTATTGACATTTTTAGTTTTTACTTGCAATTGAAAAATACAAACCAGGTTCAAAAGTGCCCTATACAGGTAGCTAAAACCATATTGTTCTATTATTATAGTAAATATATCCTAAATTACCATTTTTTAAATTTATCTTAACAGCTTGACGGTAAGCAACAATCCACATTTTTGAAAATGTATTATTTTGGAAATTTGAAATATCTTATCTCTGTCACTTTTGTTTTTTTTATAATAATTTCAATCTCGATTTCTACTGCCTGCAACTGCACAGGTAGGGCGAAATAAACAGTATTGAAAATAAAATCTATAGATTCAAAATAATTAGTTTAATATTTTTAAAAACATTTTATTGAAGCGTAAATTCTACAAACGTTTTTAAATGACAATGCATTACGGCCTATTTGACTCCCAAATGGTGTACATCGATGTGACGTACTTGCGCGTGAAAGACGAGTTTAAATTCGGTCCGTATCATCGTCTTTTATTGCACAAATGATATTAAAAATTCAGCAAGCAAGATTATTACAATGCAATCCAATGTTAGCGCAATACGCAAACGAAGTCGGCTCATACTTCAGAACTCAGAATATCAAGCCAGAGGGGCTCCAGAATTTTACAAACCTTTTTGGGCGCGAAGACTTCTCTTTCGTATGACGACACATTCGCAAATTAATTTGAGTTATCGAACACACTCACGCAAACACATTAGGTTTCTTTTGGGAGGCTATAGATGGCGAAACTTCGGATAATAAAAATGCATTCGAGGGCTCGTATTCAATCGAAATTGATATCAATGGAAATTGGTTTCAATGAAAATAGATAATCATCGAAATTACGAAATCGGTTATATTGTTTCCCACAGAATACTACAAAGGTATTCGTTAAATATTGGATAAATATTGATATCAACAAATTTGTAAGTAATAAAATTATATTATAATAAAAAAAATGCGTTTTAATTATAATAATACAATGAAAATTGAATTAATTTTGTAAAGACCCAACCAAATATCCTTACATACATTTTAATAGCTAAATCAAATTAATTGATTGTTAAAAATCTATATGAAGGCTTTAGCTCTGGATGTTCCAAGGATTCAGTTAAAATTACATTTTTATTATAATATAAAATAAATTGCCATACTGAAGTCCCATTCAATTTAAATTAATACCGGGCATATAGCAGACTAAAAAGTAAAACGGCGTTCCATAATTAAGTGTACAAAAGGGCTCTCAAAGAAGGGTATGAAAAATATTAACGTTTGATGGAGTATTATTTGACTTTTAAATCTCACCAGCACTAAATTTAGGAATAATTCCATGTATATATTTATTTTTGTTCTTTATGTTTTTCTGTGACACTCTACACACAGAAACATTATGAGCCGAAAATTAAGTGATAATTATTTATCGTGCGCCTGTACATCATGTAGTGAAAAAATGGCATTATGCGTATTATTAAAATGAAAATATATTTAAAGGCACAAAACCAAAATCTAAATTAAAAAAATATAAAAAATATAAGAAATATATTTCGTTTTCTAAAAAAGGCAGACGTTTTAGAAGCAATCCAAAATTTTATAAATTTTTGCAATGCGATGCTTTAGTAAAATAAATCCGAAGAATTTCATTGACGCAATAATATCCTTTGACAGAAATGGAAAGACGTATGTCTTTATATGCATATATATATATATATATATATATATATATATATATATATATATATATATATATATATATATATATATATATATATATATATATATATATATATATATATATATATATATATATATATAGGTGTTAATTAATATCGTGGACATATTTCAGGGGGAGATAGTACTCGACCAAATAGGAAAAAAATGCCGATATATATACATGGTCAAAAACGCACCATTTTCGTTATACGGGGCGTCAAAGTTTCAATTTTTTTTCTCGTTTTTTGCGTGCAGTTCCTTCCGAGACAATTAGTTCAAATTTAAAACATGTATTATTTTTCAGAACCTCTACGATAAAATATTAAAATCGTGAATGGTAGTATACAGGGTGTTACATTTTTTTGCACCACATACAAGTTCATCTTGCGGAACTTTTTTTTGCAGCGCCCTGTATGAATTCCGATATAAAATTTAAACTCTTTGTTCATTTCTTTAGCTCTTCCGTATTTTGCATTATTCTCGTATCTATCACAGTTTTCGACTAATTTGCAGTAATTGCCATAGATGCAAATTAAGTGTAGGCTAAATAATGAAACTGGAAAAAAAGGTAGTAGGCTGAGGCAGGTCATTTGTTAATTCTGTTCTTTAATCTGACATTTTGTAAGAAATATTTTTTTGTTTGAAGTTTACGTAGTTGTTTCGAGTTGCTTAATGATGGTTGAATTCACAAATCAAGAATATGCAGAAATTGATTTCATTTATGGACTTGCCAACTGCAATTGTTATAAAGCCAGACGATTCCATGAACAAAAATGTCCAAATCGCATGGTGCCCAATAGACAAACATTTGCGAAGGTAAGGCTATGTGAAAATGGATCATTCAAGAAATCCACTCATTTAGCAGGAGCAAATAGAACGGTTAGGACTCCTGAAGTCGAGGAAGCAGTCCTGAATGCAGTAGAAAATGATCCTGCTACCAGTACGAGGAAAATTGCAGCAACACTTAACATTTCATTTGTGCTTGTATGGAAAATTTTATTAGACAACTTAATGTATCCTTACCACATCCAAAGGGTTCAAGTTTTTCTCCCACGTGACTTTCCACTCCGTTTAAATTTTTGCCAGTTGTTCTTACAAATGCTAGCCCAAAATCCATTATTTGGAAACACGATTTTATTTAGCGATGAGGCAAATAGGAATGCCATACGTAATTTTCATAACAATCATTTTTGGGCAGAAGAGAATCCGCATTCGATACATGAAAATAATTACCAGCAACAATTTTCAGTAAATATGTGGGCCGGCATTATTGGAGATTATTTGATAGGTCCATTTTTCCTGCCAGCAAGGCGAAACGGACGATATTATCGTCAATTTCTCGAAGACGATCTCCCGGTATTGCTAGAAGACGTGCCAATTCTTCTTAGAACTCAAATGTGGTTTATGCACGATGGTGCACCAGCCCATTTCAGCATAGAGGTGAGGGAGTTCCTAAATAATAATTTTAACAACCGTTGGATAGGGCGAGGGAGACCTCAGCCTGGAATATTTGACAGAGTCCGGCAGTCCCCCCCAGATGTTTTATATATATGCATATATATATATATATATATATATATATATATATATATATTATATAGATATATATATATATATATATATATATATATATATATATATATATATATATATATATATATATATATATATATATATATATATATATATATATATATATATATATATATATATATATATATATATATATATATATATATATATATATATATATATATATATATATATATATATATATATATATATATATATATATATATATATATATATATATATATATATATATATATATATATATATATATATATATATATATATATATATATATATATATATATATATATATATATATATATATATATATATATATATATATATATATATATATATATATATATATATATATATATATATATATATATATATATATATATATATATATATATATATATATATATATATATATATATATATATATATATATATATATATATATATATATATATATATATATATATATATATATACATATATATATATATAATATATAATAAAATCTCAAAAACTTAAGTTGTATTTATAAAAAAATTTTATCATGGATTTTCATCAAATATATATATATATATATATATATATATATATATATATATATATATATATATATATATATATATATATATATATATATATATATATATATATATATATATATATATATATATATATATATATATATATATATATATATATATATATATATATATATATATATATATATATATAAATATATATTTTAAAACGGTTCTTTGGCTAACTTCTTACATATTTTTTGGGGGAAGTTTTTCTTGGAAATAAGCCAATTTGTTCAAATATTCAAAAAAATTTATTCCAACATTTGTTTTAGTTTAGACCACGCTCGCTAAAACAAGGAGTTCGACACTTCATTATACATTGCTATTTTTTAGATGGAAATGTCTTTACATACTTGCTAAAATTATACTAAAATACATAAACCAAAAACTTGTCTTTACATACTTGCTAAATTTATACTAAAATACATATCAAAAACTTACTACAAAGAACGTAGGTTAGTCCTACATAGATTAAAATTCATAAAAATACGCGTTCACATTTTACGAAAAAACACACATTTTGTAGCAGATATTTTGCCTGCCGGTCGAACAGTTGCTATTTTAGTAATGAATGATATATTTTACTTAAACTGTTTATGTCTTTTTTATCATTTATAGCGTTGGGATTTTTTTGTATTTCTGCCATTTCCAGAAATTCTCTTTTTTTTCTATTTAGTTCAGTTTATGATTTTTGTGTTGTAATCGAAAGAATGCTTTTTTGAGTCTTCGTGGGTTATTAAGGCAGTAGTATTTTTTTTATCGTACCTGTGACTCTTCGATCTATTTTCTAAATACTGGGTAGTTTGACCAATATATACACCTGAACAGTCGTTGCAAGGGATTTGATAAATGACATTACTTTTTTTGTTTTTCGTGGTCTTCGTTTTAACTCTTGTATAATGTTTGTCAAGTAAGTTAAAGTCATTGTGGCACACTGTATGTCCTGTTTTTCTAGAAGTTTTTTTAGCTGTTCTGATAACCTTTGTATGTATGGTAGAGAGAGGTAGTTTTTCTTAGTCGAGTTGTTTGTTATTTTTTTGTTAGTTTTCGTTAAAGGGTTGTAAAAATTATGGCTTCTTTTTTTGAAAATTTGGTCGATTAATTTTCTAAGGTAGTTATTTTTAAATAGGGCATTTTTTGCTTTTATAATGGCTCTCTTTCTGTATTTGGAGTAACAAAGAGCGATAGCACGATCCGCCAGATCAATGTGCCAAAAAAAATCCGTAGTAATTGGTCTGGCGGATCGTGCTATCGCTCTTTCTGACTCCGAATACAGAAAGAGAGCCTAAGACATTTTTTTTAAATAAAGCTAACTGTGTTAAAATCGGTTTCCACGTGTGATGTAGACCGTAACACGTATCGATTGAAATTTTTTGTATGTTTAAAAATTTCTATAGGTTCCCTAATTTTTCCTTTATAAAATCCTGAAACCGATGCTAAAACCTTGGTTTCCTTTACATTTATAATATGGCCAGAGGTACGCTGGTGTTCAGCTACAGCAGAATGAACAATTTGTTTCTTTTTAATACATCGTTCATGTTCCTTAAGTCTAGTTGATATTGAACGTCCTGTTTCTCCCACATACACTTCTCCACAGGAGCAAGGAATTTTATATACTCCTTCTGTTTGAAAAGGAACAATATCTTTGGGGGATCGCAAGCATTGTCCAATCTTCTTATGTGTATTGAAGATTCGTATGTTGGACTGCCGAAGTAATCGTCCAATTTTGTCTGTAGTGCCATGTAAGTAAGGAAAAACAACGCTACATAACGGTGGCTCCTTATCATTCTCCTTTCGCGGAGTTGGATTACTATATTTTTTAATTGAACGAGTAATATCTTTAGTACAATAGCCATTCCCTTCGGTCAGTTTCGATGTTTCCGATGTTAGAGAATCTTGATCAGAAATCAAAATGGCTCTATACACTAGTGAGTTAATAACCTATTTCTTTTGTGCTGAATGGTGGTGACAATGTCCCAATCTACCATTTCTTTGAACATATACATCCAGAAAGGGAATTGTCCCTATAGATTCAATTTCCATTGTGAACTTGATATTATGGTGATGTTGATTGAGGTGATCCAGAAATATGAGGTTATCCTGTCCATGAGGCCATACAACAAAACTATCATCTACATATCTGAACCAGTGTTTTGGTTTTAATGAAGCGGATGTTAGAGAATAGTTAAAATAGGGGAGCGCCTCCTCTTCCTCCTCTTCCTCTCTCTCTCATGTCCCTCCTTCTTATCTTCCTCCCCTTTTATTCTCATTCGCATCATATTTTTAATTTTTTCTCTTTGTCCTCCCACATTTGATTTTGCATTCTTAAGTCTTATAAATAGGTGCATCAAGATCATTTTAGTATGCTAAGGTACAAGTGACTGTTAAAAGAAAAAAAATCTGTTGAATAAATCTATTAATAATATTAAAATAAAATGAGTGAATCAGTTGGAGAAAGAAATCGATCCATTCCGCTTCAGACAATTAGCCATGAAGAAATTATATCAGGAGTTCGAGAAGAAGAAAATGGGACTTTTTTAAAAAATTTTAACAAAACTGAGTGAAGAGAAAAAAGTGCTATTTGTTTTGAAATAGTCGAATATTATGATTCATGTAGACCAAATACATGTTCCCACATTTTTTGTTTAAAATGTATTTTAAGATGGAATGATGAAAATTGTTGTTCTATAATGGTAAACAATTGTCCTGTATGTCGCACTAGATATTACTATTTGGTACAAATCTTCAAAGATGTAATTAGACATCAGTTTGTTGTAGTTTTAAAAAGAGGATAATATTTTTCATAATTTGTGTTTGTGAAAACTCTGGTCAAATAAATTTGTAAAAAGTAAATGTAAATATATATATAATAATTGACACACAGTTTTTCCTTTTCCTATATTGAAACGACAATATTCTTTAAGTGTTTTAATACATTCTAATTTGTTATAGTTTTAAAAAGAGGATAATATTTTTCATAATTTGTGTTTGTGAAAACTCTGGTCAAATAAATTTGTAAAAAGTAAATGTAAATATATATATAATAATTGACACACAGTTTTTCCTTTTCCTATATTGAAACGACAATATTCTTTAAGTGTTTTAATACATACTAATTTGTTATGGTTTAACATTTTAAAATAAACAGTGGAAATTAAAAGTTACTATTTTTTGATTATACTAATAATAATATATTAATATATATTTTTTCCTTTTCCTATATTGAAACAACAATGTTCTAACAAGTTTTTTAATACATACTAATTTTCACATTACATAACAAAACAGTTGTTATGGTTTAACATTTTTAAAATAAACAGTGGAAATTAAAAGTTATTATTTTTTAATTATACTAATAATATTAATATAATTTGCATCAAGTAAGAGAAAACTCAATTGAAGACAGAAACAAGCGTTAACAAAATTTTATGCTAATATATGAGCGCTTATAGTGGCAGTTGACATAATCTACACATTATTTTTACATATGATTAGCTATTTCATTTTTCGTTCTTGTTGCAATAAAAAAATACAGGGTCAGATGTTAGAATAAAAAGAAGTATTTTGCATATAGCACTGAAAATATATAACCGCTTATAGTAACAGTTGACATTTTTTAAAATTAATATTGTTGACGTATTCTACTTATTATCTTTACAATTTATGTTTAAAATTAATATTTTTGACATAATCTACTCATTACGTTTATAACCTATATTAAGGGGGTAAGGTCGTTGCTCAGCTTGGGAAAGTGATTGTATGATTGTCGTTCAACTTTAAGTAAAACATATGTGATCAACTTTTTGATATAAAATCGCCTCAACGAAGAGACGAATGCAATTGATTTCTGCATTCACACTGTGCAGGGCTCGCGAGTTTTCTGGTGTTTTCATTGTGTCTATTTGGTAATTTTTTAATTTTTATTTATATTTCTAACATTTTTATTTGGCAAAATTTAATTCTTATTTATATTGGTGACATTTTTATTTATATTTGTGACACTTTTATTTGGTATTTTATTTGTTATTACGATTTTTTTCATAATGGACAATTTTTTGGCATCGAGTAGCAAAATTATTGACAATGACTTTGACTTATACACACGTACTCAAATGCAAAATTTTGCAAACCAACAAAACAATGAAACAGACGTATTTACAACTAGTCAACAACAAACTATTCAGGACTTGAATGAAATTATTTACAATAGCCAAGTTCACAATAATGCCAACAAACAGAACAACGCAAAATATTTATTTACAGCTACTCAACAACAAACTCTTGACGATCTTAATAACATTATTGACAACAAAACGGACTTAATTACAACAAAAACTAAACAAACTCTTGAAGAACTGAATAACATTGACGAAAATCAAAATTCTAGCTATGAGGATACTGTTTGTTTTCAAAAATCTAATCCAAATTATTTAACATTAAAATCGCCAATTAATTCTCCGAGACTGATTTTCTGATTCGGAAGAAGAACAAATTGATCAAAATTTAAGTTCGGCTATATCTCCTATTAATTCATCATATGATATTGTAAATTCTGATTCGCAAGAAACACAAATTGAAGCAAATTTAACTTCGGATATTTCTCTTAATCATTCACCAGTTGAACAAAATTCAATTTCGAAACCATCGTTTATTATTAAAAAAAAATTTAAAATTAATAAAAAAAATAAAAAACAAGTAGCAAACCTTAAGTGTCTGGGTTTCGCTATTCAAAATTTAACTGATTTGATCACAATTAAACAGGGAGACGCAAGTACGGTGAATTATGTTAAACAGGCCTTTGACAAATTAGTTGACTCATTTGAAGAAATGAATTCATAAAGTCAATTAATTTCTATTGCTTTTTTCAAAATTTGATTATAACTAAATAAAAATGCACAATATTAATTTCATTATTATTATCTAGAAAACTTCAAAAATGCATAAGTGTGTAACATGTAATAAAGTCTTTACTAGAAAGGATAATTTATTGCGACATATTAAAAAACATGTATTCGGAAATTCCACAACACTCACTAGTTGGTTGAAACAATCAAAGCTTGTTAAAGGTAAGAACATTTTATTTTTCATGTTTTATTTTGTAAAATATTTTTTCTTAATTTATAGATTATACAAATATTGTAAAATATTGTAAAGAATGCAAGAAAAATATAAACCAAAGTCTATGGGGTGGACATCTTCGATCTAGTGTGCCCAAGAACAATTCCAAAATAGGCTAGGTGTTGAAATTATCAAGTCGGCATTCAGGGAACGAATAATATCTTATAAGATTTCCTCACCCCAAAACTTGATAAATGTAAAAGAATATTTTCAACATTTGGAATACAAAATTGTACATCTAATAGATCAAGAACTGCAGAAACATAAACGTATCAAGCTAAATATGGAACTGTTCGGTTTCTATTTTAACCCCAGCAGCGACAGCTATGATGTCAAATCTTTTAATGCGCCGTTCCAAGTCATTTGCCAGGGATATCAGACAAAAGAACTTTTAGAGCAAATCTGCACCAATATTGACCAGAAAGCTGACGAATTTGCAGAAAGAGATTCAGATAAAGAATTTATTTTCTATTTTACAACGGCAACAAAAAAAGTAATTTTTTAATTTTTACGTTGCAGGATGGGCTTTGATGAATTTACTTCATTTGGAAATTAATGTTAACAAGCACAATCCGCTGAGAGCCTCATCTTTTATCGAACTTCCTCAAGAGATCAAGAGACGTCAAGCTGTGATCAACATTAGGAATGATGACAACTTTTGCTTCGCCTGGGCAGTTGTGTCTGCTCTTCACCAACCAAGCGGATTAGATTTTGAAACTTCATCCTGCCCACACTACTCTTCTGTTTTGGGCATGTCAGGTATAGAATTTCCAATGTTACTAAAAAACATTAAGATTTTTGAAGAAAAAAATAACATTTCTATTAATGTATATGGATTAGAAATTATAAATCCTAAAAAGGGGTATGAAGTAATTGGTCCACTTTATTGTTCATCAAATAAAACACCAACATGTCAATTTATTGTTAATAAGTTATGACGATGAAAAAACTTTTCATTATTGCTATATTTAAGATTTATCAAAATTAGTTTCTGCACAAATGTCTAAACATCACGGAACAAAATATCCTTGAGACGGTTATTTACAATATTTCCCTACAGAAGAAAATTTATTACAACACAATAGCTATGATTGTGATCATTAACGAATTAACCTACCTTCTAAAGAATTAATAAAAGATAAGTTCGGAAACTATTCATATGATAATATTTTGAAATTTGTAAATTATCATAAACAAATGAAAGTTCCTTTCGTGGTGTATTCAGATTTTGAATGCATTTTAAAGCCTTTAAATAATGACAATGTTGACAAAAATCCTAATACTTCATACACCTTAAAACAATATGAACATATTCCACATTCATTTGCATATCACATTAAATGTTCCTTCGACGATAATTATTCTAAATTTGAAAGATATAGAGGTCAAAATTGTGATACATTATTTATAAATTCTTTAGAAAGAGACGTGTATAACATATACAATAAATTTTTAAAGGTTCCTAAAAAGACGATTCCTTTGAACGAACTGGACAAAATTTATCATAACTATGAAACAATTTGTCATATTTGTAATAAACCTCTTTTAAATGACAGGGTTGCAGATCATTGTCATATAACTGGTCTTTATAGAGGTCCAGCTCATTCACTCTGCAACATAAATTACAGAATACCTAACTTTATTCCAGTTATATTGCATAGTTTGCGTAATTATGATTCTCATCTATTTCTTAAAAAATTATGCTTAAACAAAGAACAACTAACAGTTATCGCACAAAAATAACTATTTTGATAAAAAGACACAAAAGGCTAAGAAAAAACATATATCGTTAAGGTTCATTGATTCTTTTCAATTTCTATCCCATTCTTTATTAAAACTCTCTGAGAGCTTAAAAGATGAACAATGTAAAAAAATTTAAAAAAAATTCAATGATGAAGAAAGATTTAAACTTATTCGCCAAAGAGGTGTATTTCCTTACAATTATATTGATGATTATTTAAAATTAGAAGAAACAACAGAAATTTTATAGTACTTTAACGGATGAGCACATCAGTAATGCAGAATATCAAAGAGCTGTAAAGGTTTGGCAATTGTTTAAATATGAATCTCTTGGTCAATACTCCGACCTTTACTTACTCTCTGATACTTTACTTTTGTAAGATATTTTTGAAAATTTTAGAAGCACTTGTTTATCCACATATAAGCTCGATCCAGCTCATTTTTACACTTTTCCAGGTTTATCCTGGGAGGCGTGTTTGTGTTATACTAGAATAGAGTTAGAATTGTTAACAGATCCAGATATGACACACTTTTTCAAAAAAAGCGCTCGCGGTGGTCTGAGCTCTTGCATTTGTAGAAAATCTGAAGCTAATAATCCATTTCTTTTAAATTTTGATACTTTAAAGCCAACTAAATACATAATTTATTATGATGCAACAAATTTGTATGGTTATGCAATGTCACAGCACATTCCAACGGGAGATTTTGTTTGGTTAACAGATAAAGAAATCAACGATTTAAATATTATGAATATTTCTAAAAAATCTAATAAGGGATATGTTTTAGAAGTTGATTTAGAATATCCTACAAGTCTACATTCCTATCATAACGATTTTCCGTTTTGTCCTGAAAACTTTAAACCGCCAAATTCTAAATGCATAAAATTAATACCCAATTTAAATGATAAATCAAAATATGTTATTCACTATCAGTTATTAAAACAATGTTTGGAACATGGACTCAAGTTGACTAAAGTTCATAGAGTTTTACAGTTTTCTCAATCTGATTGGTTGAAAAAATATATAGACTTGAATTCAAGATTAAGAAATGATTCAAAGAATGAATTTGATCGTAAAACTTACAAGTTGGCAAATAATAGTATTTATGGCAAGACTATGGAAAATGTTGGTAGGAGAATTGATGTAAGACTTGTTACAGAGTGGGAAAAAAATAGAAGAAAAGATGGTGCTGAGAATTTAATTGCAAAACCATATTTCAAGGACTTAACAATATTTTCTGAAAACTTTGTAGCTATTCAAATTCAAAAGATTCAAGTTACTTACAATAAACCAATATATGTAGGCTTGTCAATATTAGATATATTTAAAACTGTCATGTATGATTTCTTTTTTTATTTTATAAAACCTCTTTATAAATATTTATAAATATATATAAATAAATATATAATAAATAATATAAAATATTTCACTTTTATACACCGATACCGATTCGTTCATTTTAGAAGTCACAACTCCAAATATTTATTCTGACATGATAAAAAATATTCACAAATTTGATACATCTAATTATGAATTTGGTAATATTCATGAAATGCCTATTACAAAGTCAGTTATAGGAAAATTCAAAGATGAATATGCTGATGAACCCATTACTGCTTTCTTTGGTACTGGAGCAAAAGCATATTATATTAAAAAAGAAAATAGTTTAAGAAAAAAAGCAAAAGGTGTTAAGAAAAGTGCCATTAAAAAGCAGTTGGATTTTATTCATTATAAAGATGTTGTTGAAAATCATTCTAAAGCCTTTTGTTCAATGTATGTTTTTCGATCTAGACAACACACAATTCTCACCGAATTAATTAATAAATTGGCTTTGAGTTCTGAAGATGATAAGCGGTATAAATTTCCTTATAGTTTTAATATATTAGCTTGAGGACGCCAAGATATTGCTTTGTATCAATGGAATGCAGAACATGAAGATTTAGATATATTTATGTAGATATTATAAGGTATTTAAATTTGTTGTTTTTGAAACCAAAGTTAGTCTTCATAAGCCTTTCACAAAATGTGCTTAGAAACTTTTGACAAAGAAATTGATAACAGTTATTTTAAAACATATGAAAAACGACTTTCCACTTTTAAGAACTGGAAAGGAAAATTGAGACCAGAAGTGTTGACTGGAGCTGGCTTTTACTATATTTCAATCAATGATATTTGTAAATGTTTTTATTGTGGTATTGAAATTTTTGATTGGTTAAGTTATGATAATCCTATTGTGGAGCATAAGAAATTTGCTAGGAATTGTGATTTAAATAACTGTTTATGGAAAAATAGGAATCGAATAATTGTAACCATTCAAAATAAGTCTTCAAGCTACACATTTAATATAGTATTATTAATATCCTTATTTATGAACTTTTACATATCTTTAAATTAAGTATTTTATTGTCATTTTTTTTACAACTGCTTTTGCTTTCGTGGTGAAAGTATCTGCTTAATGTTAATAAATTTGGAATATAATTATTACTTTGTTTCAATGACTATCAGTAGATCGCAATTCATTCTTCTTCATTTTATTTTCCAAAATGTTTTTTATGTTCATCATCCCCCTGGAGTAACACAGTGTGAAATATATTTTTCTAATAAAAAAGACGTCACTCTAAGTAAATATTGTAAATTTATGAAAATTGGATTAATTAACAATAGTACAATTAGTTGGATGGAAGGAATAAATGGAGATAAAAATGCAAGTACATAATCAGTTACAAATTATAGCCCCCAGCTGTACCAATTATTATGACGGATTCAAAAATTATTACTTTTCCATCATTAGTGTTACATTAAACTTTGCATTATTTTTATACGTTACCATTTCAATTATTTATCTTTATTACAAATTTCAAACTGGAAATCTATTTTTTCATTAATTCATTTTAATCGAAATTTTAAAGAAAGTGGGTATGAGAATATTTAAGTACAAGAATAACGCAATATGTTTCAGTCTCGTTTAGTCATTATGAACAACGCCGTGGTTCATAAACCTTTAGAAACGCTTCTTAATTCAAAAACTTATTTTTTAAATAATTCTTTGTCAAAATTTGTTCTTGTTGGCATTAGTTTAAATGATTTTTCTCCAAAAATTGTAATTGGTGAAAAAACTGGATTTTTAATCGCACTAACCGAAGAAAATTGGAAAGACATTTGTGTTCATCAAGGAATTATTGTAAAAAATTTTAACTTTCCTTAAGTTGATCAAACCAGTGTGAAGATAAACAACATTCATCTGCAAGTCCAGAAAATAAACGATATCCCTGTTCTGCAAATTACAAAAGACCCACACTTCATATACTTAGGACAAGAGTCTTTGGACAATTTGTGGCGATTAAAAGAAATTATTGATTATAGATTATCTATAATTAAAAGGCAAGAATTCAATACATATTTCAAAATATTTCAAAATAATATTTCAGCCGATTCTGGCGACTTGTGTACGCATGTTTATAATATAATAAGTCCAACACAAAATCCTAACAGTGAAAATGTTTCAACTATGATGGAATTACTTGCTTTATATCCTGAAGAAATGGAAAATAAATTGAAGCAAAATGGAACACAAAGAAAATATTACGAAGAAAACAATGAAAATGGATCAAAAAGAAAATATTACGAAGAAAACAATATCTTTTTTGGAAGAGAACAATAAGGTGCATGTGTTAGTGAAGTGGAGCTTTGCTTACAGACAAGCCCGTAGGAGTAACTTTCAGATGTGGTACTTAGATAGACTTCGTTTTGAAAAAAGAATAAATGATTGTAAATTTATTCTAGATTCGATATTATCTGAGGAACATAGAAATAAAATATATTTGACACGTTTTAATAAAAATTGTATTTGATGTTTTACTTAATAAAATTTTAATTTCTTAAATGTGAATTTTATTTGAAATTAATTAGCACATAAGAATAGGTATTTTTCAGACATTGTAATTTGTATCAGTTAAAGCATAAAGTGAAGAACAGAAATAAAACAAATTTAACTAAAATTTAATTACAATTTAATTAAACAATATTTTTCTTATCAATCCATGTATTATATTTTTTATCAAGTCCTAACCATTTCACATAAACTTTGTCTCCTTTCCTTCTCAAATTCTTCTCAATAAGATACACATCGGTATGCTTTACTTTTAGTAATTCTTGCTCATAAAAACCACCAGAATGTCCTGATTATCTTCGTCTTGAATTAAATATGTCCAGGGGTTTGTCATCTTAACTTCTTTAATTTGGAATATCTCATTTGACCAATTTAAACTTTGGAGATTATATATCTAACGTTTTAGCATAAGTAAATGCAGATTTCAAGATTCTCTTTTCATTTGTTTTATTTACTTGTTTTGGCTTCATTCCTATTGACGAATGTTTTGTATTCTTATATTCTTTTACAATATCGGCTAATATATTAAACCATTTGTAATTTCCTTGAATGCTAAATATTTTCCACATATTATTTTTTAAAGTCCTTTTCACTCTTTTTACTATACTCGCTTTCAAATTGGAAAACGTGCTATAATGGTTAATTCGAAATTGTTGCATCAAATTTTGAAAATTTACATTGTAAAACTCTCTCCCTCTGTCCGTTTGCAAATTTTTTGGTGGAGTTTTTGCACTGATTAATATTTTTTTATTTCCGCTTTTACGTCTTTTCCAGATTTAGATTTTACCAGTTCGGCCCAAACATACTTAGAAAATACATTTATGGTAATCAAGAAATATTTAAATGCCTTATTAAATTTGACATAGGGTAACATTTCAACCAAATCAGCTTGAAAAAGATCATTTAACCCTTTCACCAGGGTTTATGTAATTCATTAACGACTTGTTGTTTAACGGTTGACATGACAACAAACTTGTTTATTCAGTTTAAAGGAAGTTCAATTTCTATGTTTTGTAATAATTCGAAATATAACTTTTATATGTTTTTTCCTATTCATTCAAGTTATCAATTTGTATTGTATAACTTTTTTCATTTAAAACTTTACTAATTTTAGTAATCTCTTTTTCTAAAGCATTAAAGGAGTTTTTTATCTCTCCAGTTAAGAAAGTAGTTGATCTACTATCACTATTTTTGAATTCCTCCTCTGTTTTATTTAATTCTTGTTCTAATTTCTTAATTCCACTAGACATTATCTTTCCAAAGGAAATATATTGTTGTTTTTCTTCCAAACCGAGTTGGTCAATTGTTCTACTATTAAGAATGCTATTTTGATTTCTTTTTTTTTCATCATCTAACCTTTTTATAAAAGTTCTTAATTGTTTAATCTTTTCCTTGTGTTTTTCAATTATTACTTCTCTTATATTTGTTTCCATTATTTTATTAATTTTGTTGATATCATCACTTAATTTTTTGTCTTCCTTTTTAACATGTTCATTTAAAAATTGCAAATCTTTACTTATTTGATTTAGCGTTATCAACTGTTTATTAACGTTTTCAGTTGAGGTATAACATCCTTTAATTTGGTTGTCACACTTTAATAAAAAATTTTCATCAGAAACCTTAAGCTTTTTAGCAAAGATTTCATTATTTGTTTCATATTCACCTAATCTCCTTTTTAAATTATTAATGTCACTTGTTCCCTCTTGATTTTGTTTAATAAAATCTAACTTAAAATTGTTGAGAATTTTACTTTCAATATCTGAATAAATTGTATTTTCCAAAGAAGCAGAATTTATTAATTGACGTTTTGAAATATAGCGTCCAAAATTATCAACTGTCATGTTGAGCTTTCATTAAACAATAAATATGATTATATTTAATAGCTGTTATTTATAGTATAACTTTATCCTCTCTTAATTCTTCAATAATAAAGATAATCTCGTTACTATGAGCATTATTTCCCGCATCACTTGATGAAATTAATAAACGTAGCCTATCAACAATTTCGTTTACATTATTCCAGTATACATAGTCTGTATTTGATCTGTTTGTCTTCAAAATTAATCCCTTTCCTGTTTTGGTTTGTTAAATGCTGTAACTAATCTTTGCAAGGTTTTTGTCTTTGTAATCCCCTTTCTTTGTAAATATGGTCCTATTATTGTAACATATTTGTGTGATGTATTTCCTTGAACTTGTTCATTTGAATAAAAATTCCTACGATATACATTTGTTTTGGCTAGAATGTTCATGTAATTATCTAAATCTTCCTTCTTATAATCTTTCAGTTCTTTTTTGAAAAGCAATTCGTATAAACCTGACATGCCTGTGTACGTTATTCCTCCCACTTTAATGTTTTCCAATAATTTCTACCGGTATCTGTGTTAAACCAAAAGAAAACTTATCCGTTTCGAGGTCATGAACTATTCCATAATAATGGTCAAATTTATGTTGTGTATCTTTCACACCCTCATCAATATATGATCTGGGTAATTCATGAAAATCTGCTAAGTAATCTTTATATGACGGTGTACCAACATAGATTTGAATTGTTTTTCTAGTTTGTTCCAATATGTCTGACAATTTTAAATTTGTTGTTGTGTCACTAGAAGGATCTGAAGTTCCCGCTATAACAGTTGATGTCAATGGTTGTACTACAGGAGAGGAAGAAGTGATACTACTGTCATCTAAAAATGTTGGTAGGTCTGTGGGGAGTAACGGAGTTTTTCCTGTTTTCTGAATAGTTTTCGTCGGAGTTGATGTTTTATAAAGCTTTGTAGGTGTTTTGAATTCTTCATACTCTGAAACTCTTTCTTCTTTTAAATCGAATGGTTCGGATTTACCAATATTTGAAATTAGCTGTTTAAGAGGTTGTGTTATTGGTCTATAAGTTTGTTCTAATTCGGACTGAGCGGTAGAAGTAGCTAATTTCAAACTTCGATATTTCTGCTTCACGGCTTGTCTCGATTTTATTAATTCTCTAGCTAAACGTTTATCCATGCTGTACAGGTTTTAAATGAAATAAAACTGCAAATTTTTCACTTTTATAAATATATAAAGGAATCGAATTTACTCCTGTATCTGCCGTGATTTACTTCACATTCTTTGTCTACAAGAAAGCCATATGGATCCATCCAAGAATTAGCACAAATATTTTTAAACTGATCAAATGTCATATCCAATATACAGTGGTCGTTTGTATATGTTTTAAACTCAAACAGTCCTGTTTAAATAAAATTAATAAGTTGGAATTTTCTCGAATTAGACGTTTAAGGATTGAGGAATATCCATGAAAAATAAAAAAACAATCGGTGTTTTTATGCCTTCCATGCGTAAAATAGTCCCTAATAATAGATTGATTATGACAAGGAATATCGTCAAAAATGATAACGGAATTTGGCTTTATCTCATGAGGTGAAATAATGTTCTCATCGCTATCGTATTCAAAGTATCCAATTTCTTTCATAGGCTTTAACAACTTTCTTAAATATTCATATTTTGGTTGATCTAATGACTTTGAATAAACATAGACATTTTCAAACCTAATTCCCTTAGGATGCTCGAGCAGTGTAAGCATAACGTTGGTTTTACCGCTACCACTGCAACCAACTATGAGTCCTCTTTTTGAACCACCGCAAAATAATTCACCATGCTTTCTCAACTGTTTACTTAAAATTTTTTCGTCGTGATTATTTACTGGTAAAGAGAATTTTTGTTTTTCAATCCTCATTCTTAATCACACTAGTAAATATTTTTAGCTGTAAAAGTATTTATACCAGAAAAATGTCAATGTGTTTTTAATATAAAAAGAACTTCAATGACTGTGGGTCGGCATAAGTTGAAAAAAACTATCAAAAGACGTAATAGAAAAGACTCTGGTTTAGTAAATAAATTCATTAGTAAACTACCCTTCGAAGTTCATATACCAGGATATAATTATTGTGGTCCAGGCACCCACTTGGAGAAAAGATTAATTAGGGGTGACGTTGGTATAAATCCATTGGATTCCGCTTGTAAAGAACACGATATATCATACTCTCAGACTGAAGATTTATCAAGAAGACACATATCTGACCAAATATTAGAAAAAAAAGCCTGGGATAGGGTAAAAGCTAAGAATTCTTCTATTGGTGAAAAAATTGCAGCTCTAAGTGTTGCACGAATAATGAAGGGCAAAAGAAAGTTCGGTTTGGGATTTAAAGATAAAAAAGGGGGTATACTCAAATTGAGACAAAAACGTATCATTCGAACACCCAAAAAAGTTGGAGGATTTCTACCTCTTTTGTTTCCCATTCTTGGCGCCCTGGGTGCACTAGGTGGAGGCGCGGTAGGAATTGCTAAGGCAGAAATGATGCTAAAGCAGCTAAACAGCAACTAGAAGAAATACATGGGCATAATATTGCAATGGAAAATGCTTCTAAAGAAGGCAAAGGATTATATATTAGACCTTATAAAGGAGGATCAGTCAAAATGAAAGCAATCAGACAAAAAAACTCAAAATAAGTTTTCCAAAAAGAGCACTTACGAACAATGATATTATTAAATATGTAAAGCTGTTAAAAATAACTGGCTTTAGAGGTGTTTTTATGCTCGATGAACTTCCAAAAAAAATTAATCTGAAAGAGTGTGGTATTGTAAATTTGGATAAAAAACAAAATAAAGGATCTACAAAAATCTAATATATTTTTAGTTATGGAAATTTAAAACCACCTTTTGAACTTCTCAAATATTTTAATTCGAATGGCAAAGTGGATGTATTTTATACTTATGAAAACAAACAAAAATTTAATTCATATAACTGTGGTCAACTATCCCTAAAATTTTTGCACAAAAATATATTAACTCATTCATAAATAAACTGCAATATCCACCACGATTGCCATATCAGGAAACAGTTCTGTTTTGTCTGCTGATTTTAATCCGCCCATATATCCAGAGGATGGAAAACAATACTACCTGGGTTTAGCTGATTTTGAAACGTTTATGACTATTCCCAATATAAAAGAAGGATATAATAAATTTTATATAGATAATAAAGTAATTGTTATTCCCGACGGAACTTATTATGACATTACAGATATAGAAACATACATAAGAGAAAGTATAGAAGATTTATTTCCGAATGAAAAAATTTTTTTCTTTTAAAAGCAAATGTTAACACTCTAAAAACTTTTTTAATGTGTAGTAGAAAAATTGATTTTACCAAGGAAGATTGGATAGGAAAAATGTTGGGTTTTAATAGCAGGATACTAAAAGCTATGAAAGAGGAAGAATCAGATAATGTTGCAAAAATAACTAAGGTGAATGCTATTTGTATTGATTGTAATATTTGTGTCGGTTCTTACAGTAATGGTAAACCTGTTCATATTATTCACCAGTTTTATCCAACTGTAGCTCCAGACTATAAAATAGTGGAATCTCCTTTGCCCATTTTGTATTTTCCAGTTAGCGTCAAAGCAATTAACAATATAACCGTTAAAATAGTTGATCAAGACGGAGAACTTATCAGTTTTAGAGGAGAAACTATAACAGTAAGGTTACATTTAAAAGCTAGTGACATATAAAATGGTTGTTAGATATAATAGAGCCCTTGGCATGAGACTTGCACCTACCACTATCAACAAAGTAAAAACTTATAAAAAGAAAAGACTAAACAACAGTTCAGTATTAAATCCAACACCAACAAGTTAAGACGAGATAATCGTAAATTTCTCACATCTTTGGGTTTTACTGTTTTAAAATAATGAACATATTAAACGTAAACGAAAAGCTTTATATAGACAATTCCATCGTTAGTTCAGAGCTTCACACATATCAGCCATATATTTCTTCGAAATTCAATTACAATGATGAAATAAGGATCCCAATTCAAGAACTCGATGCTTACACTCTACCATCAGATAGTTTACTTTATATCGAAGGAAAATTAACTAATACAGAAGATAAATATAAGAAAGAATTGCTATTTATTAACAATGGTATAGCCTTTTTGTTCAGAGAAATCCGCTTTGAACTAAACGGAATTACTATAGATTCAATAAGAAATGTAGGATTAGCATCAACCTTAAAAAGCTACCTTTCCCACAATACCAACGAAAGTTTAAAACTGGAAAATGCAGGTTGGTTTCCACATCGAAAAGAATGTGATAAAATTTTAGTTGATAATGATGGAAAATTCTCCGTATCCATACCACTAAAAATGCTTTTAGGATTTTTTGAAGATTACAGAAAAATTATTATGAATATGAAACAGGAATTAGTTCTTATTAGATCAACTAATGATTTAGATGGTGTTATCTTCAAAAAAGTTCCGGCACACCCTGTTAGTGCTCCTGACACTCCATTGGTTACTTTCGATAAAATTTATTGGAAAGTTCCTCACATTCTAGTTGATATGCCACAACAACTTGCTCTATCAAAAATATTAGAATCAAATAAAGATATATTGATAGGATTTAGGAGTTGGGAACTTGTTGAATATTCTTCTCTAACCGAAACAACCCGTCACACATGGCCGGTAAAAACAACTAGTAAACTAGAAGCTCCTCGTCATGTTGTGATTGGCTTTCAAGAAAACAGAAAACGGAAAATTGCTAAAGATATGAGTAAATTTGACAATATTACCTTGTCAAATATTAGAGTATTTTTAAATTCTGGAAGATATCCTTATCACGATTTGTACTTAAATTTGGAAGAAAACAAATTTTCTGCTTTATACGAAATGTTCGCCAACTTACGACAGTCTTACTATGGTGTTCCAAATGAACCCATTTTTAATCCTGAACAATTCAAAAACATTAGTCCTATTACACATATTGATTGCTCCCATCAAAAAAAAAACAATTCAAACGGGATCCGTAGTAATGAGAATTGAATTTGAGACACACAATGCAATTTAAAAAGATACTTCTGCTTATTGTCTTATTTTACATGAAAATTATTCAGCTACAACCCTCTTACTAAAATTGTGAAACAATTATAAACTTTATCCCCATTCTTTTCATATTTCGATTTAATTTAAAAGGATTTTCAAAAGCTTTTAGTTTTAGTCATGACATCAAAACTACAACAACAAATTGAAAAATGTATTTTTAAAATTAATCAACTGAAAGAAGAAATTGCAAATTATTCAAGTAAAAAAAGTCTCATTAAAAAATTGGCTGCTTTGAAAATATGAGATTGGTTATGGATATTCAAGGATTCAATGATGAAGAAAATAAATTTATACCGAGAGAGCTTGCAGCTTTTGATGGTTATGAAATGACTCATTACATTTTTAAAAAGCCTTTTCCAATGGAGTTTCTTTCACCTGATTGTCATAAGCAGGCGGTATGGCTAATGAAAAATCATCATTGTATACATTGGAATAATGGATTTACTCCATTACATCATTTCCCAAAAATAATTGAAACACTTACGAAAAAAGCAGATTTTGTTTTTGTAAAAGGAACCGAAAAAAAGGATTTTATAGAGAAATATTCTAAAAAGCCTGTGATTGAAATAGATGAACAACCAGCGCTAAAGCTAATGGAACCAAAATGCTTCCATCATTCAAAATCACCTTGTATGTGTGCTTTGACAAATTATATGACAATTGTTTTATGAATGAATAAAAATATAAAAAAACTTAACTACATTTTTATTTTGCATTAACTAACCATGATTGAATACAATTAATATGATACCTTAAATCTAATTTTCTAAATTCATTTAAAAGTTCATACTCATTTTTATATTTTAAATAATCATTACAAAATTTAGCGGCTAATTTACATTGTTCCATTCGATCTATATTCTTAATGTATGCTGACAAATCTTGTGCTTCTGCGTCTTCTTCGCCTACAATTGATAAATATTGGAAGTATGCAGCAGATATAATAAACTCTTCATACATTTCAGTAACCACTTGCTCCATTCTGAATATTATTAAATTTATTCTTCCTTATCAATTTCTTGAAGAATAGTATCCTCGTCAATAAATTGCTTCAAGTCTTTTATATAGTAACCAAAGCCAATATCTTTTAGATCTTGAATAAGTTGAAAAAAAAATTAATGTTTCAAAGTATTTGTTGCAACAGAGGGCAGCCTTTATGAATTCCGCAGATTGATTACAATAAAAGTCTATCCACTCCGGACCACTTGCCATAGAATATGAGAAATAGGTTTTTGAAAGATTACTAAATTTGTCCTCTAATAATTTAACTGCAATCAGCATTTAATTTATTTAATATAATATCTTAAATATGTGGGGGGACGTCTCTTGCGAATAGGATTAACTTTTCTTGATGATACCTGTTTTTTATCTTCGTATAATTGAAACCTCTTTTGGGTTGCAGTAACGTAGTAAGGCTTATAATTCCTTCTAAATAATCATCACAATAGTCAATTGCTTCCAAATAATCTCGTTTCAGTGGATCAAACAGCTTGGTGTATTCATCTTTCGAAATCACTTCAAAGAAATTGAGATATTTAACTTTTAACTGTCTGATAGATATGGCTAATTTTTCGCGATTACACATAATTCACTTATTACTTGACACATTTTTTCTTTTTGTTTTATACACAATTGGTGGAAAAATTCAAAAATAACTTTTTACGCAACTCGAGCACAGCTTAGTAAATATGCCTCAGCATACTAAAATGATCTTGATGCACCTATTTATAAGACTTAAGAATGCAAAATCAAATGTGGGAGGACAAAGAGAAAAAATTAAAAATATGATGCGAATGAGAATAAAAGGGGAGGAAGATAAGAATGAGGGACATGAGAGAGAGGAAGAGGAGGAGGAGGAGGCGCTCCCCTATTTTAACTACTTTAGAGCAATATCTTCAAAGGCTTCCATAAAGATATTCGCTACCACAGCTGATAGAGGAGATCCCATAGCTGCCCCTGAAGTTTATTCATAAAAAGCTCTTTGAAAAATGAAATAAGTAGATCTGAGACAAGCTTCCAACTAGATCTATTAGGTTCTTATCAAGATTATTATGGATCCAATATGTCTGATATAATTGAAATTGAGTCGTTGATCGGAACATTTGTGCACAGTGATTCTACATCGAAATTGACCAAAATTTCTTCGGGATCCAACCGGATTTCCTTAAATTTTTCCACGAAATGTGCAGAGTTTTTTATAAAAGAATCTGTTTTTCAAGTGAATGGATTAAGAAAGTTTGAAAGATATTTACCTAGTTTGTATGTGGGCGAGTCTATTGCACTGCCGATGGGTCGAAGTGATACATTATTCTTGTGTATCTTGGGAAGACCGTAGAACCTGGGAATCCTGGAGCTGCTTGGTTTTAATGATTTCTTCTCCGCTGGTGGTAGACTGGATGTGTTAATCAGATTGCTGATGCGTCTTTCTATTCTACTTGTAGGGTCTGTCTGCGTAACCTTATAGGTGTTGTTGTCTAAAAGTTGAGCTATCTTTTCCACGTAGTCCGTTCTGTCCATGACGACTGTAGCGTTGCCTTTATCTGCTGGAAGGACCAGAATGTTTTCATCTTCATTTAAGGTCTTCGGTGGTTTTGAGTTTTTAATGATCTTCGTTATCTTATATCTGACTTCATCAGAAAACATAGTATCCTCCGTTGAAGCAGCAATCAGAAGATTACGAGTAGAGCGAGCTAAGCTAGTGAGTGAGAAAGTTATACTGCATTAATTTACATGATGTTTTTTTAAATGATCGTCTGTTTACCGAGACCTTTCAACATTATTGTTATTATTTTTTGTATTATTTTATTGCTTATTTTTTATATAAAACCAATATATTCTTCTCCAATAACATTTCTAGACTATGTGGTGAATGCGCCTCGTATTTTTATAATTCCCCTGGAAACTCATCGTACTATCTAACGGAAAAAGCAGAACAAGGTCTGCTAGGTGAGCTAGTTTAACAAGTTGTTAAGCATTTTATATTTTCTAATTTTAGGTTGAATCGGCCGGCACAAAAAAAACTGCTAACAAAGAATGTCATTTGAGAAATTTTCCTTTATTTCATTTGTTGGATTATATGGTCAAATATAAAGCATTGACATTGCACGAAATTTAATGTTTAATTGATGTCGTGTCTACTTTCACTCACATTAGACAAAAGCTTAATTTTACCTAATTTAATTAAAGAGCTCGGTTCAGTAGTAACCTTTATATTATATAATTTATATCTATACTTGGGTTTCAATTATGTAGTCAGTGACACAATCAATCTTCATAAAAGGAATATGAAGCGGCACAATAAAAATGCAACATTAAACAAACTAAAAAAAAAATTAAAACAGAGTCTATATAATAAACAATGTAAACAATATTATATACATCAGACAACTACAGCTTCATAGACCAACATCCACTTTTCCTGCTTTACCGAAAAATTGAATTCCGGCTATTTAATTTAAAATAATATTCGAAATTTTGCCGCTTTACTCTGATAGTGAATGGAATGATTGTATTTAAAATAACACGGCAAAATAATCCTCCGAGATTTTGCAGATCTTCACGTTTCAGGGTCTGTCTCTCTGTCTGCGTTTTTGTATTTTGCTGTCGGTCTGTCTGTTTGGGGCATAGCTAAAAAACTACGTATCCGATTGAATTCAAATTTTGGTCAAAAATTTAGGGTCATATGAGGATAACCTGGTAAAATTTTGGTAAAAATACAATATGACGGAACAAAATGGCGGTCTAGTGGAATGATAAAAAGATTATTACCAAAAAACTAATTATCCAATTTATCACAAATTTTGCACAAACATCATGTAGTAAGTATAAATTAACTGGTAAAATTTTGGTATGAATGCCAAGATGGCGAAACAAAATGGCGGCCTAATAAAATATAAAATATTTAAAAAGCCTGCCTAAAAAAACTACTTAATAGATTGATTTCAAATTGTGTGCAAGAATTAAGTGTTACAGAAATAAACTCGTAACATTATGGTACAAATCCAAGATGGCAAATCAAAATGGCGGCCTAATCTTCTTATTGAATTGACTTGAATTTTTGCACAAAAATTAAAATTAAAAATAAAATAGGGCTAAACTGGTATGAATTAAATATGACAGAACAAAATGGAGGTCTTAAAAAAAAATCAGTGTATTAACTACTGATTCACTTTATTTTAGATTATACCCAAAAATCAAATGTGGCATTGATAGAAACTGTTTGGTGCGAATCAAATATGGTGCAACAAAATATTTGATAAGAGAATATTAATGTGTTACGAAATGACTATACGGTAAACTACATTGGGTCACCCTTCATCGTTTCCAATAAAAACAAGGGTTCATACCGAGGGAAGTTCCTGGTAAAAGAAATTTACCGATTTTTAAACTTAAACTCTGATTTTGTAAATTTAATTTTTTTAAAGGTTCGTTGTTTTTCGCAAGGGTGTATGAAAGTAGTGTTTAGTTATTTCTTTTAGACATTTGGATTTTGTTGTATTTTACCAATACCGAAGTTTTTTGGTTTTTTATACACGAGAGGTGAAGAGTTGTTTTCCCTATGGTGCCAGAGATGTATGGTTTTTTTTTTAATACAAACAAAACAGTTATGGCGACTACAAATACTCAAATTGGGAAAATGGTGTGGAGCGTATATAGGATACGTTATTAGTTGTTGAGGTAGAATACGTGCGTTTCACTTAGTTTTCTAGCTATGCTAAGGATCTAAAATTAAAACGCAGGCAATTTCTCTGGTGAATATGGTGATGATAGTCATAAAAATATGACGCGCCTTTAAAACTCGTTAATTTTCAATACATTTTGGTCAAATATATCGGCCAATTTAAATCTCAAAAATTTAATCTTGGAGTTTGGTTTAAAAGTAATTATCATTAAATTCTTTTTCTAACGTGATTTTTAGTGTGTATGCATTTTTAATCTTTATACTCACAAAAATAAACATCATAGCTTTAGATTTATATGTGAGATGAAAATAAACAGTGGCGTTTTATTGGACTTTTACTTTGAAGTTAGCTGCATTTCTTTACTGAGAAAATTACTTGACATCAAGGGTTTACGACTGTCCTCATACGCTTTTAGAGTTTTGGATTCTTTAAATACTTAGCTGTCACTTATACCTAATTACTTAGAAGTCTTGAACACTAATGTGGTACATTACGGTATTTTATTAAAATACCACTTTATGTTGTTTTGAACAGGTATGACATAACCAAGTTATGATATTTTTAATTTTCTATAAACTGTGGATGAATGACGAAAGCTACTTTTTTTCTTATGAGACGTGACGCCAATGCCATTTTAACTTGTTACTCGTAGGTTATCGTCTACAACACATACACAACTAATTGAGATTGACAAATTCACAGCGAGTTTAATGGCTGTACACCGAATTACAGTGCCTTTATAAGGACGGTGACGAAAATATGGTAACCAATTTTTGATTGGTTCGGCCATATTGCTGCTAAAATCGTTTTGTTTACTTTTTGCCTACGTCGGTTTCTTATGACGTTTGTTGTTTTAGTGTGTTATTTTATTAGTTTTCGTGATTATTAAAATTAATATTGATTTAAACAATAAGTTCTAAGCCATTGGCCATATGGAGATATGTGTTTAAACTTGATTCACCTACTTTTTGCTTGTAATTATAAAGTGTTTGTGATGAATTTGTAAATGACTATCTTAAGTAAATATCTTAAGTTTAAGTTTACTTCAAGAAAAGTTACTAAATATTGCACATTATTATGTTTTGGTTTTATTTTGCTGTAAAAGACAATATTGTTTCATGTCTTAGGGTATGTTTTACTTTAATCAGCACCCCAATTTGAAGTAGAAGCTCTCATGCGCACAACAGTGTATATAGACAGCTTCTGGAACAATATTCTTAATTTTACACTGAAGCCCATTTAAATGTCCAGACATTACACTAGCTCTGTCATATCCCTGACCACGACGTTTTTTTGTCAATGTTATAGCTCTTCAGTTCTTCAGTCACTATAAGGAAATAAGTTTCAGCAGATCCATCAGGAATATCAATAAATTTAAGAAACCTTTCTTCTGGTATAATAAATTTATTGACAAATCGGCAGGATAAAGATAACTGTTCCTTTTTATTATAGTCAAGCGTTGAATCTACGATAATAGAAAAATATTTTGCCTGTTTAATATCATTTGCAATGTCAATTAGGACACCAAGAGCTAGATGATCCAATAGCTCATTTTGTATTCGATTACTGGTATATTTCGAGACTTTGGATGCATTTTCTAAGTAACTTGCGAGCATAACATCATATTTTTTCAAAAGATCGGCGAGTTCCAAGAAATTCCCCTTATTTTTACTTGTATCTGACTCATCGTGGCCTCGTAAGGGTAAACATTGCTTTGCAAGATACAATATTATACCTATCAACCGTTTTAAAGCTTCTCTATTCTCCAGAATTTCACTTTTTTCTAATTTCAATTGCTCCTGAATTACGGTAGAGTTTTGAAGTAAACGCAGTTTCATCGCAAAAAACTTGTTAGTAAGGTATCTATGTAATTCGCCTTCTTCGTGTTGCTTTATCTTTTCGGGTCCTTTTTTGAAATTTTTAAATCCTCGAAGTGCATCTGTCCAGACCGATTTATTAGAACCACTTAAAAGCCAGCAGTAATGACAAAAGAGACAATTTGCTCTAGGAGAGTAAATAAGCCATGGTCGAATGTTTCCATCAAATTTATACCAACTAATTTGAAATCGGCGATTGTCAATTGTCGGAAACAATGTAAACCCATCATTAAGACCTGGTTGACAGGGGCCTATAGACACCAGTTTTCGAATTAACTCAGTACTCAAAACCACATCTTTAAACAAGCATCGATTACTCTGATGCTTATATTCTGACACCAATGATTTATTTTCTTTTGAATTTAAAGGCGAAACGGGATCTAAAATAGAAAAAGTACTAACTTTGACATTCGTACCTGCGAAAGTTATGTACCTACAACTGGGTATAGGTAAGTACTGTAGACTGTAGAATACTTAAATACCACTATTTAAAAACAATACATTAATTCATTTTTGTTTAGGGTGTCTTTAAAAAATCTGTAGAAAATGTTGGCAAAAATTCCCTCGATTTAAAAATCGATAATTTCATAAATAACAAGTGTTTCTTATTTTTAAGAACTTTTTGTAAATATTTTTCTTAATAATAATCGTAGAACGAATTGCACAACATTTGTTACGAACTTGAGGATTCTGTTGTATTAGAAATCTAGATCTATTAACAGTTTTAAATTGAACGTGAATTTTTAATACCTCCGTATTTCAAATTTTTAGTTAGCAATCGTCAATTCTTGACTGATTTTGTTTAAAAAATATGAACTTTGTGCTTACTAACTTTAGCTCTAAAGAGCCTCATATTTCAAACTCGAGAATTTGTGCTAAGTAGCGTTTTGTACAAACTCTTATGAATTTCGACAAAATGTAAAACTACTCGAAAACCAAAATTATTCTATATAATGAAATATTCTACTATTTCAATATACAGAATATACCCTCACCAGGATCGGCACTACTGCTACTACTATTCGTACTGGTGTTATCATCACTAGCAATTTCCTCCATCTCTATTTCTACATCACCACTAACGCTATACGCCGAACTACCCTCCACTTTATTACTACTGTTTCCTATTTCCATATTTACAATTAAATCAGTATTCGAAGAACAACTTGAATCTTGCTCTCGATTTGTGGGTGTGGGTCTAGACAAAACCAAAACATTTAAATAAAATGTTTCACGTTATTGCATTCAAATAAAAGATTAAAAAAGAAAAACAAAACAGGTACGCTTTCAATTTATTATAACATATCAAAATTACTAACAATAATCATAAGGTAGGTACTTTTTTCTTGTAACAGAAATTTTTGTAGAATATTTTTATCATTTCTTTGTGCTAAACCAGCAGCAAGGAGCAACCTTTGTCGTTTCTCTCTGCGATACGCAGCTCTTGACTTTTTCATTTTAGTTTTATTTAAATTGCTCAATTTAAGTAGTTTAATGAATTAAAGCGAAACTGTTCACGATTAATATTTTAAAAATAAGGAAATAATTAGGAAAAATAAGGAAACTTAGAGCATACACTATACAGCAAATTTTGGTTATGCGGACTGAACTATCTGAATTCTGGAGGCGTATCTACTCAAGTTTTGGCGCGTTTACGCTTGTCGTCCCGCTCCAGCCACAGTTGAGCAATGTTGCAGCGTATTTTTTTATTTCGTAGATGAAGGGCGCCGGTCGTCTAGGGGCGGAGGGGGCTCTGGCCCCCTACACGGCACGCCACTGGCTCATGATTTGTTATGTCTAACATCAGCAACCCGAACGAAATGAAAATTGGATCAATCAGCGTTCCAGAATTACCCGACACTTCTTTGAGATTTCTTTCTTAGCGCTCGCGCTGACATGGAAGGTCCATGGCCTGTAAGAGATTTGGTTGGTGTATTTGATTTGACCTGCTTGGTCTGCGTAGTAGATTTTGCTTGATCAAACCCAAACCACACGCAGCTGAGATATTCAAGTAAGTTTGAAATCAGAAGACTAAATAAGGGGCCGTTCAACACTATTGGCTCTACTTTCCGAGATAT
The DNA here is from genome assembly GCA_030620095.1 of Kuschelorhynchus macadamiae. Lineage (NCBI taxonomy): Eukaryota > Metazoa > Arthropoda > Insecta > Coleoptera > Curculionidae > Kuschelorhynchus > Kuschelorhynchus macadamiae. The sequence continues at coordinate 248,218 of JAUTXW010004341.1, forward strand.
TAAGTAATGTTTTTTTCTTTCCCCAACTGATCACTTGGCGCTTAGACGGGATAAAGTTTGCGCTTAGTGGTAAGCGAGGTGTATCTTCCGCCATAAAAACAACGTCATCTCCTATGCTGCTCTTATTAGGCAGCTGCTTATAGGTAAATACTTTCTTGTTTAAAGTGGGTTGTTTCTTATTTCAGCCATCTACCGTTTCTGCCTGGTCTCTTTAAAACTTATCACAAAAGCTCTGTTATTATCACTTATTATTGATATGGGTTACGTTTCATTTTTAGGAATGTCGAGTTTTTTTTTTGTAAATGTTGAAAACTACTCAATTTGAGTTTCTCAAAGTTCAGCTCGCCAATATAATTGAAAACGGATTATAAAGTCTTAATATTCTAAAACACTGTGGCTACCTTTCTTTAAAACATAAATTAAAACGACAAAATCAACAAACAAAATGTAAAATCTTCAAAATAAAATCTATAAAAATACGCAATCGTAACCACAACCTATCACACGATCCACATTAAACACATCAACTGACAAAAATATTTAGGATTCCTCGGCGCGGCTGTTGACCCAAACTTTGCCAACGTAAGCCGTATCTTACCTATGCACCCCTATGCGAATTTGATCGAAAACACTCGGCAAAAACTCGCCTCCGTTTATAACCACGAGGTCAACGTGCGCCGCCAGCCGTGATCGATTCCAAATGAAACGAAGCCTCTCCGGAGATCGAGGTGCGAGGCATGGATAGTGTGTCGCGGAATTAAGAGAACGGTCAACGAGTTTATACGCTTAGATTAATAGAGGGTATTTCCAATTTAAAAAAAAATTGAAAAAATATAAATTATGCATTATTTTATTTATTTGTTTATGTTTGGAAATATTTGTTGGGGGGGTCATTGACCATTTGACCTAATGGAGGAGCCCCCACTGCTTGCAACGAAATGGATTACACTTTCCTATCTTGGATTTTAGTTATCTATCTACTGACACTGGTTTCTACTCTGAGAGGAATTTTTAAATTTTAACACCTCCTGTCCGTTTAAGGTAGCAGCGGCAACACCGCACAATTTAAAATATTTTGAAAAGAGAGTTTATGATCATCTATGACCAGAGCCAAATTAAGGGTCAATATTTTTACGGAGTAATTTGTCATAAAAGAAGCCCCGAGTATGGGCATAAGCCCATCTGAAGATGGTTTTTCCTCAATATTCTCCAAACGGTAGTAGATTATGAAATGTAGATATTTTGGTAATTTTTATACGCTGAGTCGAAGTTAAAAATATTAATACTAAATCAAGAGCGTTCCGAATATGTACGAGAAAAATTGATTTGAATATTCTCTTACATGACATTAAACACGCACTACACTTGCAAATACAAATATATATCATAATATATACATATGCTAAATACCTGGTGTTTATTTACACTTATATAATTTATAATTTATTTTTTAAATTAAAACTTTAACATGTCAAATTGTCATTTATTATATAGTTAATGAAAGTCAAGTAGGAGATAACAACGTTGTCATGTGCTAATTCATATTTTAAATTAAATGTAAAATGAACTGGTAATATTTTGGTACGAATCCAAGATGGCGACCTTAAAACAAATCAGACTGAAAAATCTACTTATTAGAATAATTTCAAATTTTGTGCAAGCATTAAGTGTGATAATAAAGTAGTAAAACCGTGGTACGAATTCAAAATGGCGGAACAAAATGGTGGCCAAAAAAATTCCATTGACTTTAAATTTTGCACAAAAACTAAATGTGATATAAGAATAAACTGGTACGAATTGAACATGATGTATGATATGGTACAAAATGGCAAAAAGTGTAAAAACTATTTATTCAGTTTATTTTAAATTATGCCCAAAAATCAAGTGTGGGGTAAGTAGAGCTGGTAAAATATTGGCACGAAGGCAATATGGTGAAACAAAATGGCGCCCAATAAAAATGTTTAAAAACACACAGTATATGTATATATGTTATTAAATGACCATGTTCGGAACAAAACTAGGGTCATACTTCACTATTCCGGAAAAAAGAAAGATTCGTTACGAGGGAAGCTCCGGGCAAAGGAAATTTACTGATTTTCGGTTTAATAGTTAGATTTGGGATCAGGAAAGGTGAATTTTGTGCAATAACTCGTTTTCTCTTTGCTGTACGGTAAATATGGTTGTATACAAAATAAAAGCCAACAAACGTCTCTAAAAAAATGTTATGTACACTTCTTACGTAACATCAGTACTATCATCGTAGCAGCCATTTAAGCTGACTGATGATCGCCTTTAATTTAAGTTTGTATTCACAGGCATATTGCCAAATGTGCAATACAATGATGGGTTAATAATTGAGCTATACGGGTATGAGGTAACTTTAAGTGGCTGCTACGATGATATTATTGGTGTTACGTAAAAGGTACCTATAGAACCTTTTCTGTAGAAAATTTTATAAGCTTTTAATTTAAATACGAGAACCACATTTATCGAATGACATAGAGAAAATGACTTATTGTACAAAAACCTGCTCCTTGTACATAATTTGAATATTTAGGGGGCCACGTTTTCATTGGAGGTAGTATAATTTTGAAGCATCTTGCCAACAATCTCCCAAATTTTGGAAATAATTCTTTATACGCAAATTTTTAACGTTCTAGAGAAAAAACTAATTCCTGATTTCCAGTGTAATTTTAGGACAAATTTTAGCACTGACCATGGTAGTTGATGATGTAATTAAGGCCTATAATGACATCATCATAAGCGTCCTCGCCCTACTGGACTATTCAAGGCATTCGACACGTCAGATGATAGGCTTCTTTGTACAAAATTAAATATTATGAATTTGATACTGACTCAGTGAAATTAATAAACTCATTTTTAAGTAACCGTTTTCAAAAAATTGGGTACAGTAATACTGAATCCAATAGTTTAAACATACATACTGGTGTACCTCTGGGCTCTGTTTTATCCCTATTACTATTTCTAATTTACTATAGAACCTTTTCTGTAAAATACAAGCGTATGCTGACGACACCCAGATTTACTACTCGTTAAGCCACTTAAAAAATATTAACAGAAACCTGGAGCGCATTAATATATTATTTAAAGAACACAACCTAAAATTGAATTCTGACAAGTCTAAACTGGTTTGTATTGGCAGTAAAGCCAAAACTGATACTGTAAAAAATGAACTAAATCTACATATGAACAGTATTCCATTAAAGTTTACCCCATACGCCACAAATGTGGGATTAGTTGTAGATGAGGATTAGTTAGTAAAAACAGCATTTTCAAGAAAAAAATATATACTCTCTGAAACTTATTTTTTATTAATTCTGACAACTTAGCAGCTATATTAAATACAAATTTAAAACCCTAAGTTCACCCCTTTGCGAATGCAGTGGCGTAACAAAAAATATTTATTTTTTTCTGAAAATACATTGAAAAAAAAATGAAAAAATGAATAGCGTGTTAGTATTATTTACATTTTTGGATCCTCTATACAGTAGTTTATGAATATTTTATGAATAAAGTTATATAAGTAAAATTTAAATAAGTAACAATAATTAACTACAAGTTATTAAATATGTTTAGCATTGTACGAACAAATACAGCGTAATAAATTTTGTGGATAGTTTTCAGATTGAATATTAAGATTGTAATTTTTTGCATGTAGTTTATAGGAATGGTGGGATTGTTCTGAAGCCTGCTCAGAAAAAAAACCTAAAGCAATATTTGTCATTTTGATAAAATCAGGAACATGATGAATAACCGCGTGTATCTTGGGACTGTATGTTATTTTTGCTATTTGAAGTTCTTCTTTAAATTCGTTTATATAAATTTCGTAGTTGGCATCCAGACTACAGCCAAAGCAACTTGAAACCACTTTGTTAAAGGCTGTCAATACCGTCGTATATCTGTTTCCTAAAAAAGAAATGAAATTCATAACAAAAACAAAATAGGTATAACCATACGATATGATGAAATATTATTATCTTATACCTGGGCATATACTATTTAGCAGATCCACCTTCTTAAGCAGTTTTCTAGCATTATTTCCGTTGAGTTTTTGATAATGATCGAGTTTAACCCCTGCTCTTTTGATCCATTCGTCAGCAGCTTCAGGAACATCTCGTTTCAAAAAATCGAATATCCTTTGCACAACACCCATAAGTAAATGCAATTCTGGAGGGGGAATATATTTTATGATTGGGGTATGCTCACATCCGGTAATCAATGGAATATTAATACAGTTTTCTAAAAAATAGGACATTCATGAAATAATTAATAGGCTCTTTATTAGCATTGATAGCTTACTAAAATCTTTGACTTTGTCAAGTCTCCCACCAGTGTTCTTCCATAAGATATTTTGTTCGGAAATGTTGTGAATCGTTCTTAATTGCCCTTTACCTTCCAAATCTTTATAAAATACATCGCACCATGGACAGGGATGTGAAGAAGAATTCGCCTGAAGTCCCAGCAGCATCATTATTAATTTTAGATCAGCAGCAAACGTGTATTCACAAAGTCCGCAAAGTGAATTCAAATTGATAGTTTTAAATATTAATTCAATATTACTGTAGGACTCGATCATCTTTGGTCCTAATCCAATAATCATAAGTTTGTTGATACCACCACTTTTATGTTTATGGTCTACTTCAGTGTTATCATATGGCAACAAATTCAAGCATACTTTTAGAGAATCACCTCCGCTATCAATTCCAATTTTTACATGAAAAGAGTCCCCAACATTTCTTTCATTCAAAAGATAAGCAGTCAACTGCGGCAAATTGTTGCAATATACGAAAGCAGCAAAAGAAAATTCATTTTTTCCAATCGTTACATCATTCAGCATTTCAAAATCAAAGTATTCGTCAAGTTTATGAGATAATTTCTTAATATTAGGAAGAACATTTGGTTCAACCAGTTTTTTACCTGCACTTCGCAAGTGATCGCTTATTTTTCTCATTGAATTAAATGATAAATTGCAATCTTTCTGTATATTTTGAAAAACATTTAGAGTTACCTTTTGCTGATCTGGTGTCCCATTTTGACGCTTGATACCTATTTTCATACCAACACCTTTACCTTTGTTTAGCACCAATGAAGAGCTGCACTGAACTGATTCCTCTTTTTGAATAATTTTACTTGCCACCTGTTGTTCGCATCCACTTGCGAGTCTAACCGTGTTCACCACTTTTGTAATTTAGAATTACACAAACTACACAACTTGATAGATTTTGGCTTGATAACATCGGCATCATTGTTTATGGCTGGTCTACCCACTTTACGTTTTTGGATACTACATTTTAAAGGCAGGTTTTGTCTGGGGTTAGATCGAGCAACTTCACAGATTGGACAGCTACACTTTTTTTCATTTCGCTTAAGTCTGATTTTGAGAGTTTCATAATCCACCACTTGGGTTAAAGTGTGCTTCTTTATTTTGATGTAGCAACTACCGCATAAAACTAGTGGAGTACACTCGCTAGTCTTGTCGAAATGAGGAAACATATTTTTAATTAATTGTTCTACTTTACCCGATATTTTGAAGTGCTTTATAGCTTTGTTAAAACAACAGTAGCAAACCACTAAACGTGACTCTTCATGAGATCTTCTATCGAGGGGCATTTTTTAAGGTTTTACACACACAACAACGGTCAAATTTTAGCAATACACTCGAAAAAAAACGCGGAATGGCGAAACGCAATCGCTCTGTCAAAATGATAATTGTTTATAATGATAGTTATGCATGGCCAGTTATGTTTAGGAAGCTCAACTGTCATGGCCTAACCCACCTATGTTTACGCCGCTGTGCTTTAAAAGGGGGCATAGAGGATCCAAAAATGTAAATAATACTAACACGCTATTCATTTTTTCATTTTTTTTTTAATGTATTTTCAGAAAAAAATAAATATTTTTTGTTACGCCACTGCATTCGCAAAGGGGTGAACTTAGGATTTTAAATTTGTATTTAATATAGCTGCTAAGTTGTCAGAATTAATAAAAAATAAGTTTCAGAGAGTATATATTTTTTTTCTTGAAAATGCTGTTTTTAATTTACGTTTCACTCAACATAAGAAATCTGATAAAAAAAGCATTTAACTCTTTAAAATTAATATACCCTAACAATTTTTTCGATTTTAAAAAAATGCCTTGCGAAAGCTTAGTTCTATCACATTTTACGTACTGCGATTTTTTATATGTTTCTTGTCTATACGAAACAGATAAATATAGAATTCAAAAGGTCCAAAATGCGTGCTGTAGACTAATTTTTAAACTTCGAAAATATAATCACATCTCTGGTAGAATTACCGAATGCAAATGTCTCGACATGAATAATCGTCGACTTCATCACCTCGGCAACTTTGTTCATAAAACATTAACATCTGTAAACTCGTCGAATTTACTTAAAAAGAAATTTATTCCCAGAAATAATATTCACAGTAGAAATATAAGATTTAAAAACAAATTCACAATGCCACAACATAAAACCTCAATGTTTAAGAGAAGCTTTTCCTTTAACGCCATTAATTTCTATAGTTCTTTGCTAGAATTTAAACTGTTCAAAATGAACAAATTTAAATATTAATCGCGTATTAATCTGTTAAGTCAGCAGCTGGTGGTTTGTAGACTTTGTGGTAAACGGGTGTCTGCTGTGCTGTGCTGGGGGGTGCCTGGGGATTTCTGCCGGATCCTTGTTTATACGTTCTTACTATTTTCGTCTTTAGACTTCTTTAATACACTGCCTAAAGCGCTCAATATATTTACTAAAAATAACAAAACAACGCTATATAAGAATTTATACAATTGTAGTTTACTTAAGGGATGGACACTTTGTTACTTGGTTGAGTCAGACTAGCCTTGAGGCTAGACTTCGCCAGGGGCGATTTAGTTACTCTCTTTTTACAATTTACTCTTATTAATAATCATTTTTATTTGCCTGTTGAAAAATATTGTAAAACTGCTTAATAAAAGACGTTTATTATTCTTATTATTATTATTATCATTGTTATTATTAATAAATATAAATCAACTGCGTTGATGCAAAAACGATGACGATCCAGTAGATGTAAATTAAAAATTCGGTAATGATTTGCCGGTTACATATTTATTCTTGATAAAAAAGTGTATTTTTATCGTTAAGCAGGTAAAAAATTTTAGTTGTTAAAAACAAAACTCTTCATTTTGACCCTCATCAACTAGATATCCCATAAAAGGAATTAAAGTGTTAAAATTATAATTAAAAAAAATCTTTTCTAAAACATTTATTGAATTATTGTAAATATTGAAAACTAGCTTTAAATTTTTTTTGTGATAGAAAGTTTTAATTTAAAAATAACAAATCACTATAAACCTTTAATTAACAATTAAAAAATACTGTTCTCTGAAAAAAACTTATAATAGATTAAATAAAAATTAAAAAATCGTTGATTTTTCAAATTGTTATGATTTTTTAAAGTTTGCATTTCATTTCTTAACTTATATCTTCTCTAACTCTATTAATTTTAGTAGTATACATGTTTTTTCTGGCTCTTGTAACCTGTGCTATTGTAGGGAAAATGAAATTTCCTTAAAATAGCTATTATTGTGCAAACGGCAGCTCTTCGTCATGTAATAGTGAAAAGTGAATATACATCTATATATATATATATATATATATATATATATATATATATATACATATATATATATATATATATATATATATATATATATATATATATATATATATATATATATATATATATATATATATATATATATATATATATATATATATATATATATATATATATATATATATATATATATATATATATATATGTAACATTTAGCACCAACTAACGGGGTTCCGATGATTTCCGGCTGCAAACTAGTAATAAAAATCTAACCATCATGCGGAGAGTAGATACTAAAAATCGATAAAAATGTCACACATCTTTAAAAAGTTCTTCGGAAAAGATATATGTATAATAGCAGAAATATGTAATTTCTGCAGGTGCAAAACGGCCTAATATATATATATATATATATATATATATATATATAAATGTGATTTCATATATATATATATATATATATATATATATATATATATATATATGTTAATTTCTGCAGGTGCAAAACCTCTTTCGATTAATACTTTACTAATCTATAAAATATATATAATATTATATATACATATATATATATATATATATATATATATATATATATAAAAAATAATAAATGCTTAATCTGTATATAAGTTCCATTATTTAAAATATAAGCCACATTAAAAAATCGCCCTTTATAATATAACTAAAAGTGTCACAAACCATAGCTCAAGTACCTAATAAAACTTAAGAGTGTTTAGATTATAATTTACAACATAGAGACTTAAGAAAAAATAAAAATTATAGGTTATAAAAGTATTGAATTTTTGACAAGCAACTCAAAAAATAGCAAACTATCACCCCCCAGATTTTTTTCGGAAAATTAAACTAGGGGGCTTAAGCTGCATTATATGAAAAATTTAGAAAATTTCACCGGACCCACTTTTCAATGCATTGTCAGCGTTGTCCTTTTGGTACGAATCCAAGGCGTCCAAACCTAATGGCGGCCTAATAAAATAAAAAATCGGTATGAATATATATTAAACCTTAAGTACAAAAAAAAGAAAATTCAGGTCAAGAAATGTGCCTGATGACCTTCATTTTTATGAATTTAATCTAGAAGAAAAATTATTATATATATGTTTATCAAAGAAAAATATTTTTTGGCTTTTTCGCAACTGAATAAAAATATTTAACTTTAAATTAATTGAAGCAATTTTTTTATTTTAAAATGTTTTATTTTTATTCAGTTACGAAAAAGCCAAAAAAGATTTTTGTTTGTCAATCTATACGCAACAAATAATCTGAACACATTTAAAAATATATGTTTATATTATATATATATAATAATTGGGGTATATAGTATATGATAAATACCAGGCAGTTATAAATGGTAGTGCTTACTGTTATTTTAAGTTCAGTTAAAAACCTTTCTTATACAGAGAATACCCCACTGTATAATTTATAAGTTTTTAACTGGATTACAGTCAAATATTTATATATATATATATATATATATATATATATATATATATATATATATATATATATATATATATATATATATATATATATATATATATATATATATATATATATATATATATATATATATATATATATATATATATATATATATATATATATATATATATATATATATATATATATATATATATATATATATATATATATATATATATATATATATATATATATATATATATATATATATATATATATATATATACACATATATATATATATATATATATATATATATATATATATATATATATATATATATATATATATATATATATATATATATATATATATATATATATATATATATATATATATATATATATATATATATATATATATATATATATATATATTTATATTTATATATATATACACATATATATATATAAATATTTGACTGTAATCCAGTTAAAAACTTATAAATTATACAGTGGGGTATTCTCTGTATAAGAAAGGTTTTTAAATGAACTTAAAATAACAGTAAGCACTACCATTTATAACTGCCTGGTATTTATCATATACTATATACCCCAATTATATATATATATATATAATATAAACATATATTTTTAAATGTGTTCAGATTATTTGTTGCGTATAGATTGACAAACAAAAATCTTTTTTGGCTTTTTCGTAACTGAATAAAAATAAAACATTTTAAAATAAAAAAAATTGCTTCAATTAATTTAAAGTTAAATATTTTTATTCAGTTGCGAAAAAGCCAAAAAATATTTTTGTTTGATAAACATATATATAATAATTTTTCTTCTAGATTAAATTCATAAAAATGAAGGTCATCAGGCACATTTCTTGACATGAATTTTCTTTTTTTTGTACTTAAGGTTTAATATATATTCATACCGATTTTTTATTTTATTAGGCCGCCATTAGGTTTGGACGCCTTGGATTCGTACCAAAAGGACAACGCTGACAATGCATTGAAAAGTGGGTCTTGTGAAATTTTCTAAATTTTTCATATAATGCAGCTTAAGCCCCCTAGTTTAATTTTCCGAAAAAAATCTGGGTGGTGATAGTTTGCTATTTTTTGAGTTGCTTGTCAAAAATTCAATACTTTTATAACCTATAATTTTTATTTTTTCTTAAGTCTCTATGTTGTAAATTATAATCTAAACACTCTTAAGGTTTATTAGGTACTTGAGCTATGGTTTGTGACACTTTTAGTTATATTATAAAGGGCGATTTTTTAATGTGGCTTATATTTTAAATAATGGAACTTAGATTAAGCATTTATTATTTTTTATCAACTCCTAAATAAGATAGATAATAATTTATTTATTTTACAGATTAGTAAAGTATTAAAGAGGTCGTAACATCTCACATTTTATATACAGAGTGTTTAAAATGGACATACGCTCTGCATTCTTAGATTTTTATCTAGTCACTTGAGAAGTAATATATATATATATATATATATATATATATATATATATATATATATATATATATATATATATAGATGTATATTCACTTTTCACTATTACCTGACGAAGAGCTGCCGTTTGCACAATAATAGCTATTTTAAGGAAATTTCATTTTCCCTACAATAGCACAAGTTACAAGAGCCAGAAAAAACATGTATACTACTAAAATTAATAGAGTTAGAGAAGATATAAGTTAAGAAATGAAATGCAAACTTTAAAAAATCATAACAATTTGAAAAATCAACGATTTTTTAATTTTTATTTAATCTATTATAAGTTTTTTCAGAGAACAGTATTTTTTAATTGTTAATTAAAGGTTTATAGTGATTTGTTATTTTTAAATTAAAACTTTCTATCACAAAAAAAATTTAAAGCTAGTTTTCAATATTTACAATAATTCAATAAATGTTTTAGAAAAGATTTTTTTTAATTATAATTTTAACACTTTAATTCCTTTTATGGGATATCTAGTTGATGAGGGTCAAAATGAAGAGTTTTGTTTTTAACTACTAAAATTTTTTACCTGCTTAACAATAAAAATACACTTTTTTATCAAGAATAAATATGTAACCGGCAAATCATTACCGAATTTTTAATTTACAACTACTGGATCGTCATCGTTTTTGCATCAACGCAGTTGATTTATATTTATTAATAATAACAATGATAATAATAATAATAAGAATAATAAACGTCTTTTATTAAGCAGCTTTACAATATTTTTCAACAGGCAAATAAAAATGATTATTAATAAGAGTAAATTGTAAAAAGAGAGTAACTAAATCGCCCCTGGCGAAGTCTAGCCTCAAGGCTAGTCTGACTCAACCAAGTAACAAAGTGTCCATCCCTTAAGTAAACTACAATTGTATAAATTCTTCTATAGCGTTGTTTTGTTATTTTTAGTAAATATATTGAGCGCTTTAGGCAGTGTATTAAAGAAGTCTTAAAGACGAAAATAGTAAGAACGTATAAACAAGGATCCGGCAGAAATCCCCAGGCACCCCCAGCACAGCACAGCAGACACCCGTTTACCACAAAGTCTACAAACCACCAGCTGCTGACTTAACAGATTAATACGCGATTAATATTTAAATTTGTTCATTTTGAACAGTTTAAATTCTAGCAAAGAACTATAGAAATTAATGGCGTTAAAGGAAAAGCTTCTCTTAAACATTGAGGTTTTATGTTGTGGCATTGTGAATTTGTTTTTAAATCTTATATTTCTACTGTGAATATTATTTCTGGGAATAAATTTCTTTTTAAGAAAATTCGACGAGTTTACAGATGTTAATGTTTTATGAACAAAGTTGCCGAGGTGATGAAGTCGACGATTATTCATGTCGAGACATTTGCATTCGGTAATTCTACCAGATATGTGATTATATTTTCGAAGTTTAAAAATTAGTCTACAGCACGCATTTTGGACTTTTTGAATTCTATATTTATCTGTTTCGTATAGACAAGGAACATATAAAAAATCGCAGTACGTAAAATGTGATAGAACTAAGCTTTCGCAAGGCATTTTTTTAAGATCGAAAAAATTGTTAGTGTATATTAATTTTAAAGAGTTAAATGCTTTTTTTATCAGATTTCTTATGTTGAGTGAAACGTAAATCCTCATCTACAACTAATCCCACATTTGTGGCGTATGGGGTAAACTTTAATGGAATACTGTTCATATGTAGATTTAGTTCATTTTTTACAGTATCAGTTTTGGCTTTACTGCCAATACAAACCAGTTTAGACTTGTCAGAATTCAATTTTAGGTTGTGTTCTTTAAATAATATATTAATGCGCTCCAGGTTTCTGTTAATATTTTTTAAGTGGCTAAACGAGTAGTAAATCTGGGTGTCGTCAGCATACGCTTGTATTTTACAGAAAAGGTTCTATAGTAAATTAGAAATAGTAATAGGGATAAAACAGAGCCCTGAGGTACACCAGTATGTATGTTTAAACTATTGGATTCAGTAATACTGTACCTAATTTTTTGAAAACGGTTACTTAAAAATGAGTTTATTAATTTCACAGAGTCAGTATCAAATTCATAATATTTAATTTTGTACAAAGAAGCCTATCATCTGACGTGTCGAATGCCTTGAATAGTCCAGTAGGGCGAGGACGCTTATGATGCCGTCATTATAGGCCTTAATTACATCATCAGCTACCATGGTCAGTGCTAAAATTTGTCCTAAAATTACACTGGAAATCAGGAATTAGTTTTTTCTCTAGAACGTTAAAAATTTGCGTATAAAGAATTATTTCCAAAATTTGGGAGATTGTTGGCAAGATGCTTCAAAATTATACTACCTCCAATGAAAACGTGGCCCCCTAAATATTCAAATTATGTACAAGGAGCAGGTTTTTGTACGATAAATCATTTTCTCTATGTCATTCGATAAATGTGGTTCTCGTATTTAAATTAAAAGCTTATAAAATTTTCTACAGAAAAGGCTCTATAGGTACCTTTTACGTAACACCAATAATATCATCGTAGCAGCCACTTAAAGTTACCTCATACCCGTATAGCTCAATTATTAACCCATCATTGTATTGTACATTTGGCAATATGCCTGTGAATACAAACTTAAATTAAAGGCGATCATCAGTCAGCTTAAGTGGCTGCTACGATGATAGTACTGATGTTACGTAAGAAGTGTAGGTACATAACATTTTTTTAGAGACGTTTGTTGGCTTTTATTTTGTATACAACCATATTTACCGTACAGCAAAGAGAAAACGAGTTATTGCACAAAATTCACCTTTCCTGATCCCAAATCTAACTATTAAACCGAAAATCAGTAAATTTCCTTTGCCCGGAGCTTCCCTCGTAACGAATCTTTCTTTTTTCCGGAATAGTGAAGTATGACCCTAGTTTTGTTCCGAACATGGTCATTTAATAACATATATACATATTCTGTGTGTTTTTAAACATTTTTATTGGGCGCCATTTTGTTTCACCATATTGCCTTCGTGCCAATATTTTACCAGTTCTACTTACCCCACACTTGATTTTTGGGCATAATTTAAAATAAACTGAATAAATAGTTTTTACACTTTTTGCCATTTTGTACCATATCATACATCATTTTCAATTCGTACCAGTTTATTCTTATATCACATTTAGTTTTTGTGCAAAATTTAAAGTCAATGGAATTTTTTTGGCCACCATTTTGTTCCGCCATTTTGAATTCGTACCACGGTTTTACTACTTTATTATCACACTTAATGCTTGCATAAAATTTGAAATTATTCTAATAAGTAGATTTTTCAGTCTGATTTGTTTTAAGGTCGCCATCTTGGATTCGTACCAAAATATTACCAGTTCATTTTACATTTAATTTAAAATATGAATTAGCACATGACAACGTTGTTATCTCCTACTTGACTTTCATTAACTATATAATAAATGACAATTTGACATGTTAAAGTTTTAATTTAAAAAATAAATTATAAATTATATAAGTGTAAATAAACACCAGGTATTTAGCATATGTATATATTATGATATATATTTGTATTTGCAAGTGTAGTGCGTGTTTAATGTCATGTAAGAGAATATTCAAATCAATTTTTCTCGTACATATTCGGAACGCTCTTGATTTAGTATTAATATTTTTAACTTCGACTCAGCGTATAAAAATTACCAAAATATCTAAATTTCATAATCTACTACCGTTTCGACAATATTGAGGAAAAACCATCTTCAGATGGGCTTATGCCCATACTCGGGGCTTCTTTTATGACAAATTACTCCGTAAAAATATTGACCCTTAATTTGGCTCTGGTCATAGATGATCATAAACTCTCTTTTCAAAATATTTTAAATTGTGCGGTGTTATATATACATATATATATATATATATATATATATATATATATATATATATATATATATATATATGTTCATTCTTAGTCCTTCACGGATGGAAAAATACAATGTGTTTTCATTCCGTGTGTACATCCGTTCACTACTGTCGTTCTGAAAAGAACAGTTTTGCTGACGTTTCGCCAAAATCACATTTGGCATTTTCGAAGCTTTCTTTCTCGCGTGCGAACAGAGACTGAAGTGTTGGTGACCAGTGAAATGTTGGTGACTACGACGCTTCCTTTTATACCACCACCCGAGGCCGAAGGTTATATCTGCGCGGCCGTTGATCGTTATTTATGTTTTCCGGATGGTGCTGTTGTTGTTGGGCTAATTGCGCTTGAGTTTTTGCGATTTTAGATTTGTCGATTATTGTCTTCAATACTGTTGGTAGTTTTAATGATTCGTCCCTTTTATTCAAATCACCTTGTTTTTCAATTTCTATGGCTTCTCGGATTATTCTGGTCTTATAATGTTCTATATTGGCAATCTCCCTACACCCATCGAAATTTATTTTATGGCCGGTTTCCTAATGATGTAGGAATAAAGCTGAGGTTGTTTGTTTGTTTCTGATGCTGAGTTTATGCTCTTCCACTCTTGCTGATATTTGCCTGTTAGATTGACCCACGTACAACTTTTCACAGTCCTGGCACGGAATGCTGTATACTCCGTGGTTTTCCAGTTTGATTTTATCTTTTGGATTTCCAAGTAGTTTACCTATAGTTGTTTGTGGCTTGTGTATTGTTTGTATGTTGTGTTGCCTAAGAATTCTTCCGATTCTGTCTGTTGTGCCTTTTACGTATGGTAAGACTACTTGTTGCTTTCCCGGTTCATAATTTTTGTTGTTCGTTGCTCGGGAACCCTGTGCATTAATAGCCATTTCTCTTTAAAGTACTAGAAATGGCTATACAAATCGCACCATAGAGAAACCTATATATATATATATATATATATATATATATATATATATATATATATATATATATATATATATTTAAATAAGGAATCTAATATCGGGTATGCGGTCTGTAGGTCAAATAAATAACTAATTTACTTCTGACATCCTCTATATTTTGTCATTTATTTATGACTTCATCAGGAGGAAGCGCTAAAATACACCACAGATTAAAATGATATCAAACTAAAAAAAAAACACAGTTAAGACTTACAAATGAAGTTACAAAAACATGGCTATATGCATTTCGTAGAACGTTAAATTAGGACGAATACAACCACATGAGTATTAAAATATTGATAACAAGTAGAACTTAACAACTAGCAAGACATTTATATATACATTTATTTATTTATTTTTTTGAATAATAAGACCTATTTTATTTTTTTGTGGTAAAAGAAACATTGATAAACAGTTTTATGTACATATTGAAGTTCGTGGAATATTTATATTATGGTATTTAAGTTATTTGTTTTTTGTTGAACAAGGCAAAGAATTCATTTGTTCAACAGATTGCAATAAATGGTGCTCAGCTGTTGGATGTCAGATCTAGAATTAACTGAATTATTTTCGTTGTTGATAGGTACCAT
This sequence comes from Kuschelorhynchus macadamiae, assembly GCA_030620095.1. Taxonomy (NCBI): domain Eukaryota; kingdom Metazoa; phylum Arthropoda; class Insecta; order Coleoptera; family Curculionidae; genus Kuschelorhynchus; species Kuschelorhynchus macadamiae. Next base: position 264,216 of record JAUTXW010004341.1, read on the forward strand.
TTCCAGAAATAGCCTTTTTCTGTAATTATTTTCATATTCCAGAATTTGTATGTTTTCGTAATCAAAATTGTGATCCTCTTGCTGAAAATGATCAACAAAAGCGACTGCCGTATTGGGAAAAACTTGCCAACTTGTCGCTTTTGTGTTGATATATTGGGAAGTTTGTCCTGTGTAACACTGATTGCATTGTTTACAAGGAATTTTATATACAACATTATTATTTAATGGGATCGGAGTTTTATCTTTAATTTTAGAGAACATTTTGCCAATCGTGACTGTATTATATTTAGCTATTTTTAAATTATCTCTTTTAAGGTGGTTAGTAATATTATCTGTAAGACCTTGAATGGAGGGCAATTTCTTATATTTGAAATGTGCAATAACTTGGTCTTCTGTCGGACCATCAAAAAACCCAGAATGATAAATTAATTTGTTTAGTATTTTTTTTTTTTTTATTATTTAGAAATAGTGTATATACTTTTTTAGGAACGTATGTGTGTGCTTGATTAGCTATATATCCAATACATTCCTTTTTTATATGAACTGTGAGAGTTTATTGAAACACTGTTAAAACGAAATAAAATAAGTCTATTGAACTAGAACAACAAAATTCACATCCGACTTCCTGCAAGTCCAAAAACAAAGTCTTCCTCTAATATTAATACGAATCTCAAGAAACATAAAGTTCCACCCCCTGTGCCTCGCTTTGATTGGTCCTATTCGTTGGCAAAAGGGGTTTTTTTCTATCTTCGTAAACTTTCCCATGGTCAAAATAGAAACATTCATTACAGATAGTAAAATGGGAATTTGGAGAAAGCTTTACTAAGAAGGGTCGTTTCGGTATTTTCCTATCATAAACCCTAAATGCAATAAACAGTTTACTATCGGTGATGGTTCGAACGTGCAACAACATATTTTAAAATCGTACAAAGAAGTGTTGTAAAAATAAAAATTAACGGATAGCATACAAGAACCTTAAAACTAAATTAGACTCTAAATGCCGATGGAAATTCCCACAATTATGTACAGAAAACTAAGTACCTACAAATTGTTACATTTCTCAATAGCAATAGATAATTAGCCTAGATTAAAAAAGTAAATGTAAAATAAAATAAATATGTACAGTATGTTATGCAGTAACAATGAAAAGAAAAACAAATATATACAATGTGATATGCGCAAATTTTAATTTTGGCAGACAAATGTGGGAGACATTCAATCGCCACAACACCCCCCTGCCAGTGATTGAGATTCACGACAATCCAGCCTGGAATCGGTTGGGAAACCGGGCATGTCTGCCCGATCTGGTCTGTCGCTCTGGTGATATGTTCTGATGCGGGAGCATGGTTCCCATCTGGTGGCTGGTGTGCTTCTTCTTCTCGTTGCGAGACACATCTGGTCCTGGTAATTTCTGCGGGTTGCAGAGTGACTTGATCGTTTCTAGGGATTCCTGCTGGGTGAATGACGTATTCCGTCTCCATATCTTGTGACAGTGGCATGTCCTCTGGGTCCTTGTTCAAGATATACGCTGGCTTGAGTCGATTGATACTGACGGTGACGTGGCGTCCCCTTATGTCAACGACGAACGCCTTAATCTCCCGGCTAACGACGCGGTACGGGCCATCGTAAGGATGTTGCATAGGCTTCTTCTGAGCGTCATGGCGAACAAAAACATGAGTGGCTGTTTGAAGATCTTTAAAAATAAACGTTTTTCTCTTTGCATCGTGGTTAGATCCATTGATGGGGCGTAGCTCAAGAAAATGTGTACTTAGTTCAGTGCCGAAGTTGCTGGAGCCATCATCTTGGATATTCAGTGAGCGGGATGCTAAGAACACTCCAGGCAGGCGAATGGGTTGGCCGTATATCATCTCTGCAGCTGTAGCGTCGAGGTCCTCTTTCCAAGACATTCGGATACCGAACAAAACTGTAGGTAGGCTCTCGGTCCAGCGGGACTTATGACATCGAAGGGAAGCCTTAAGTTGGCGATGAAACCTTTCGATCATGCCATTAGCTGCGGGGTGGTATGCCGTTGTACGAATATGATTGGTGCCCATTAGACAATTAATTTGCTTGAACAGGCAAGACTCAAATTGCCGGCCCTGATCGGTGGTGACTCGTAGTGGAACGCCAAACCTGTACACCCAGTTGTCATAAAAGGCTCGTGCAATGGTGGTTGCTTCCTGATCTTTCAGTGGTATTACTTCAGGCCACCTGGAAAATCTGTCTATCATGGTCAGACAATATCTGTATCCCTCAGATAACGGCATTATCACTATGTCAAGATGAACATGCTCAAAACGGCTAGAGGACGGTGCAAACGTTCCGACTGGACTAATGACATGACGCGAGACCTTCGAACGCTGGCATTCAGGACAGGATTGGGCCCACTTCCTGCAGTCACTCTTCATAGATGGCCAAACATAGCGCTGAGTTGCTACTTTCACTGTGGCTCTGACGCCGGGGTGGCTTAGTTGGTGTATGCTGTCAAAAAGTGGTTTCCTGGATGGCTTCGGAATAAATGGTCTAGCTATTGAAGTTGACATATCGCACCAGATTGTGTTGTTAGTGAAAGGAATTTGGATTTGTCTCATTTTCAAGACCGAATCGTCTTGACAAAATCTGGTCAGTTCCTCGTCACTGTTCTGGGATGTTGCTAGAGCGTCGTAGTCGATTGACTTATGAACTTCATCAATCCTAGATAAGGCATCTGCAATCACATTATCGCTCCCTGCTATATGCCGAAAGTCTGTCGTGAATTGACCGATAAAATCCAGGTACCGGAACTGTCGAGGTGATACTTGGCTTTTCTTATGACGAAATGCATATATCAGTGGTTTATGGTTCGTGAAAATACTAAAGTTTCTTGCCTCCACCATGTGTCTGAAATATTTGACGGATAGGTATGCGACCAGTAGTTCACGGTCATAAGCGCCATATTTGCACTCCGTAGGACTGAGCTTCTTGGAGAAAAAGCTAAGTGGTTGCCACTGATCATTTACCCACTGCTGCAAGGCAGCGCCAATGGCAGAGTCTGAAGCGTCACAGAATATAGCAAGGGGTGCGTTGACATTTGGGTGCGACAACAAGGTAGCCTGGGCTAGTGCTTTCTTGCTGGCTTCGAACGAGGCTAGACCTTCTGTGGTCCAGTGTAACGGGGATCTTCCTTTGATTTTTTTCTTGAGGAGTGTGTTCAGTGATGCTTGAATCTCGGCTGCTTTGGGTATGAATCTCCGGTAGAAATTCACCATACCCAGGAAGCGACGAAGTTGCTTGGCCGTTTCAGGTTTTGGGTAGGCCAAAATAGTTTCGACCTTTTCTAGCAGTGGTTGGGTGCCTGCGTTTGAGACGCAATATCCAAGGAATTTGACTTGGGACTGGCCAAAAACACATTTACTTGGGTTAATGACGATGCCGTATTGCTGAAGCCGCTGAAACAGTGTTTTCATGTGGCGGAGGTGTTCTTCGGGCGTCATTAAGGCAACAAGGATGTCGTCTAGGTACACATAACAATAGTCCAACCCTCGAGTAACTTCATCCATGAAACGCTGAAAAGTTTGTGCTGGGTTTCGAAGTCCAAACGACATAAATGGAAATTCGAACATTCCGAATGGTGTGGTGATGGCTGTTTTCGCGATGTCCTCCTCAGCTACTGGGATTTGGTTGAACGCACGGATTAAGTCGATGGTTGAAAAAATCGATTTTCCTTGGAGCTCTTGTGCGAAATCCTGGATAGGGCGGACGCCATATTGGTCAGGACAGGTTCTGCTATTCAGAGCTCTATAATCCACACAGGGCGTCCATTCGCCGTTGTTTTTTGGTACTAGGTGCAACGGCGAGGACATTTTAGAAAACTTTGGCAGATAATTGTGGGAGACATTCAGTCGCCACACTTTCTTTAAATTTTCTTTCAAAAACCTTTCGTCCGAAATATGAGTGACACGATTTTTTAGAGCAATAATTGTGTTGAATTTTTGGCTCATTGGATGGTTCGAAAAATAATTAATATATCGTCCAGAGGACGTCGGTTTTTGGTACCAACTTAAAATAACTTTGTTAGTGTCAGTCCTAAGTAGTAAGGTATCTAAAAAGGATATGCTGTTGTTAACTTCTGTTTCCATAGTAAACTGCAAATGTTCATTCACAGAGTTAAAAGTAACTAAAGTAGTTTTTATCTCACTCGAAGGGACAGAAGTCACTATGTCGTCCACAAATTTATACAAAAACGGAACATTAAAAGGTAATTTTTCTACGATTATGTCCAATATATGATCCATTACTACTTGAGCCAAGATTGGACTAATAGGCGAGCCCATGGGGGTACCAAATGTTTGTTGGTAGAAATGGTTGTTGAAAGAAAAATAACAGTTATTGCACACAAACGATAATAATTTGAAGAAACTATGGTAACTTAACGTTTTGAAAGGCTCTATTATGTGCCATTGTGAACGCAGCAATTCAAGAATAAGATCGAAAGGGATATTAGTAAATAATGACACTACATCCATTGACACCAATACATAATCTTCGGGTAATCTCCGATCTTCGATAGAATTTACAAAAACAAATGTGTCAGGTATATTGTAGTTAGTCCTATCGGATAAGGATTCTGTTAAAATTTTCGTTAGAGATTTGGATAAGTGGTAAGTAGCAGAACCTACACAAGATACTATTGGCCGGAGTGGAATATTGGGCTTATGATTTTTTTGTAGACAGTATAATTTTGATAAAACGGAATTATAAATAGTGAGACATTTAGCAACGTCTTCATCAATTTCATTTTTTGATTTTACCGATTTAATTAATTCATTGACTTTTTTTGTAAATCAGCGGTAGGATCCCTATCTAACTGTTGGTATGTATTAGTATAGCTTAATAGCTCCTCCTGATATAATCGTTTTTGTTCATAGCTACGGTACTATTACCCTTATCGGCCTGTAAGATATAAATATTAGGATTATCATTAAGAAATTGTTTAGTTTTTTTATATAATTGTTGTAACGGCGTAATTTTATTTGTACTCAAGTGTGTTCGATAATTAGATATATTGTTAGTAACTTGAGCTCTTAAAATATTCCACGAACTTCAATATGTACATAAAACTGTTTATCAATGTTTCTTTTACCACAAAAAAATAAAATAGTTCTTATTATTCAAAAAAATACATAAATAAATGTATATGTAAATGTCTTGCTAGTTGTTAAGTTCTACTTGTTATCAACATTTTAATATTCATGTGGTTGTATTCGTCCTAATTTAACGTTCTACCGTGTGTTCAAATGCATATAGCCATGTTTTTGTAACTTGACTTGTAAGTCTTAACTGTTTTTTTTTAGTTTGATATCATTTTAATCAGTGGTGTATTTTAGCGTTTCCTTCTGACGAAGTCATAAATAAATAACGAAATATAGAGGATGTCAAAAGTAAATCAGTTATTTATTTGACCTACAGACCGCATACCCGATATTAGATTCCTTATTTATTTTAGTACGGTCGTAAGCATCTAAAATGAATAATTTTCAGATGGGTTTTTATCAACTAATCACAAACACCTTTGGTAATCACACTACACTATTGTGAAAAAATGTTCTTCAATTAACATCAAGCTGGCTAATGACATAAACAGAAAGAATTTTCTATTGAGATGTAGGAGAACGAACATTCTACCCTAACACATACAGGATACAGCGAGAGGAATGATGGATATGATACAAACCAATAACTGGTAGATAGCTCAAAAAGTTCGTAGGCACATTGTTGCTCTAAGTAAAAAGAATCTCAATCTAGAGATTAAGGTATGTTACAACAATATCAGTAATATGATCAAAAATCTAGACTCAATTAAACATGAATTAAATACTATTCTTCCAAAACGTTAAATTAATATTCTCGTAGGTTAAGCGTATCTTATAATAGACGTTTTAACAAGGTAAAGAATTCTAATTTAAAAAAGTTTGATAATCTTGTTCGTTGCTTTCAAAATAGGGAGAGAATGTTTATCGATAACAAGAAATGGTTTAATAATATATCGAACGTAAATATACCAAATGACATTGCAGATATGTTATCCTTAGGTCCTAAATTCGCAATTTCTACTACCAATGATCAACTAAATGTTAAAAAATTTCTTGCTGATGTTGAAGATATTATTTATGATGCGCCTGATAATAACAAAAATATTTTAAGAGCTCAAGTTACTAACAATATAACTAATTATCGGACACACTTGAGTACAAATAAAATTACGCCGTTACAACAATTATATAAAAAAACTAAACAATTTCTTAATGATAATCCTAATATTTATATCTTACAGGCCGATAAGGGTAATAGTACCGTAGCTAGGAACAAAAACGATTATATCAGGAGGAGCTATTAAGCGATACTAATACATACCAACAGTTAGATAGTGATCCTACCGCTGATTTACAAAAAAAGTCAATGAATTAATTAAATCGGTAAAATCAAAAAATGAAATTGATGAAGACGTTGCTAAATGTCTCACTATTTATAATTCCGTTTTATCAAAATTATACTGTCTACCAAAAAATCATAAGCCCAATATTCCACTCCGGCCAATAGTATCTTGTGTAGGTTCTGCTACTTACCACTTATCCAAATTTCTAACGAAAATTTTAACAGAATCCTTAGTCGATAGGACTAACTACAACATACCTGACACATTTGTTTTTGTAAATTCTATCGAAGATCGGAGAATACCCGAAGATTATGTATTGGTGTCAATGGATGTGGTGTCATTATTTACTAATGTCCCTTTCGATCTTATTCTTGAATTGCTGCGTTCACAATGGCACATAATAGAGCCGTTCGCAACGTTAAGTTACCATAGTTTCTTCAAATTATTATCGTTTGTGTGCAATAACTGTTATTTTTCTTTCAACAACCATTTCTACCAACAAACACTTGGTACCCCCATGGGCTCACCTATTAGTCCAATCTTGGCTCAAATAGTAATGGACATAATCGTAGAAAAATTACCTTTTAATGTTCCGTTTTTGTATAAATTTGTGGACGACATAGTGACTTCTGTCCCTTCGAGTGAGATAAAAACTACTTTAGTTACTTTTAACTCTGTGAATGAACATTTGCAGTTTACTATGGAAACAGAAGTTAACAACAGCATCTCCTTTTTAGATACCTTACTAATTAGGACTGACACTAACAAAGTTATTTTAAGTTGGTACCAAAAACCGACGTCCTCTGGACGATATATTAATTATTTTTCGAACCATCCAATGAGCCAAAATTCAACATAATTATTGCTCTAAAAAATCGTGTCACTCATATTTCGGACGAAAGGTTTTTAAAAGAAAATTTAAAGAAAGTATATACACTATTTCTAAATAATGGTTTTCCAAAAAAATACTAAACAAATTAATTTATCATTCTGGGTTTTTTGATGGTCCGACAGAAGACCAAGTTATTGTACATTTCAAATATAAGAAATTGGCCTACATTCAAGGTCTTACAGATAATATTACTAACCACCTTAAAAGAGATAATTTAAAAATAGCTAAATATAATACAGTCACGATTGGCAAAATGTTCGCTAAAATTAAAGATAAAACTCCGATCCCATTAAATAATAATGTTGTATATAAAATTCCTTGTAAACAATGCAATCAGTGTTACATAGGACAAACTTCCCAATATATCAAAAATCGTTCGACACAACACAAAAGCGACTGCCGTACTGAGAAAAACTCATTTGCTTTGGTTGATCATTTTCAGAAAGAGGATCACAATTTTGATTACGAAGACATACAAATTCTGGAATATGAAAATAATTACAGAAAGAGACTATTTCTGGAAATGGTACATATAAACAACGAAAATAAGTCAGTTAATTCTAGATCTGACATCCAACAGCTGAGCACCATTTATTGCAATCTGTTGAACAAATGAATTCTTGGCCTTGTTCAACAAAAAACAAATAACTTAAATACCATAATATAAATATTCCACGAACTTCAATATGTACATAAAACTGTTTATCAATGTTTCTTTTACCACAAAAAAATAAAATAGTTCTTATTATTCAAAAAAATAAATAAATAAATGTATATATAAATGTCTTGCTAGTTGTTAAGTTCTACTTGTTAGCAACATTTTAATATTCATGTGGTTGTATTCGTCCTAATTTAACGTTCTACTGTGTGTTGAAATGCATATAGCCATGTTTTTGAAACTTCACTTGTAATTCTTAACTGTTTTTTTTTAGTTTGATATCATTTTAATCTGTGGTGTATTTTAGCGTTTCTTCCTGATGAAGTCATAAATAAATGACGAAGTATAGAGGATGTCAGAAGTAAATTAGTTATTTATTTGACCTACAGACCGCATACCCGATATTAGATTCCTTATTTATCTTAGTACGGTCGTGAGCATCTAAAATGAATATATATATATATATATATATATATATATATATATATATATATATATATATATATATATATATATATATATATATATATATATATATATATATATATATATATATATATATATATATATATATATATATATATATATATAGACAACACGAAATAGCGGGGTTGCAGCCTAATAATCCTATTGATGTTACTGGGACATTAAATAGATGACTCTATTTACTTTGTGAAAGCTTTCGGATTTATTTTAATCCTTCATCAGTCACACTACAAAATGGTTTGTTAATATAAAGTAAATTATTAAAATATTTTAGACTTACTGTAAGTGAGGTTACAAATATAAACAGCTATCCAATAGGAAATTCATTTCTGTGAATGAAAGGAACACCTCTTTACATAAGTATTTAACACAAAACAAACAGACTGGGAAAAAACAATAACAAAAAAATTTTTTTTGACTACACACGAAACCGTTGAAAGGTAGGTTTCCAATGTATTCGACCGGAGTCGAGGCTTAACTAGAATATTAAGAATAAAATATATGCACCTATTTGTTTCTTTTTTAGATAGCAAAAAAAAAAAATAATCCTTCTTTTGTGTTTTGAAGGCCAGGACGATTATTTGGTTTTAAGGTTTAATAAATTGCTATATATTATATTGAGATTCTGTATATCCGATTTTTTATTCATCGGGTTTTCCTGATTATTTATGTGCACCATTTCGAGAAAATTTCTTTTAAAATAATTAATTTCACATTCGAGAATCTCCGCCTCTGCGAAATTTGCTGAATGACCTGTGTCTCTTACGTGTTGGGAAAGGGCACATGCTTCGGGTTTTATTCTTATATCACTTTTATGAGATATTATTCTATCTTTTAGAGGCCTTGAGGTTTGCCCTATGTATTTTTTATTGCAATGTAAACAATCTATTTTATATACTACATTTGATTTGTTATGCCTTTTTGTTTTATCTTTAAGAGAACTAAAAAGTTTGCTCGTAGGTTTAACGGCTTTATTGGCTATAACAATATTTTCTTTTTTGAATATGTTCGCTAATTTAGGGGTTAATTCCTGAACGTATGGAAAGGAAACATACTTTTTTATTATTGGAGGGCTAGTAGAAACAGTTGGTGAATTGTTTGGTACTATAGTGTCAGTTGAATAGATTAATTTCTTTAGCAGGTTTTGAGGGTAAGAGTTGTCCAATAGTAGGTTATTTAGACGTTTTAGATTTTGATCCTTTAATGACTGATGACAGATTGACAAAATTCTATTTTTTAGGCCAAGTATGAGGTTTATTTTCATTTTTTCTGAATGGTATGAGAAATAATTTAAATATCTACCTGAGCTGCTTGGTTTTATGTACCAGTCCAATATAATTTTATTACTGTTGGTTCTAATAAGTCTTGTATCTAAAAATGGCACACTTCTCTCAGATTCCATTTCAATTGTGAATTTAATGTACTGATTATAATTATTGAAAATATTGAGTAGCTCTGTTTCGCTTCCAATCGGAATGGCGCAAATTAAATCATCAACATATTTTTTTAATTAATTTGCGCCATTCCGATTGGAAGCGAAACAGAGCTACTCAATATTTTCAATAATTATAATCAGTACATTAAATTCACAATTGAAATGGAATCTGAGAGAAGTGTGCCATTTTTAGATACAAGACTTATTAGAACCAACAGTAATAAAATTATATTGGACTGGTACATAAAACCAAGCAGCTCAGGTAGATATTTAAATTATTTCTCATACCATTCAGAAAAAATGAAAATAAACCTCATACTTGGCCTAAAAAATAGAATTTTGTCAATCTGTCATCAGTCATTAAAGGATCAAAATCTAAAACGTCTAAATAACCTACTATTGGACAACTCTTACCCTCAAAGCCTGCTAAAGAAATTAATCTATTCAACTGACCTGACACAATAGTACCAAACAACTCACCAACTGTTTCTACTAGCCCTCCAATAATAAAAAAGTATGTTTCCTTTCCATACGTTCAGGAATTAACCCCTAAATTAGCGAACATATTCAAAAAAGAAAATATTGTTATAGCCAATAAAGCCGTTAAACCTACGAGCAAACTTTTTAGTTCTCTTAAAGATAAAACAAAAAGGCATAACAAATCAAATGTAGTATATAAAATAGATTGTTTACATTGCAATAAAAAATACATAGGGCAAACCTCAAGGCCTCTAAAAGATAGAATAATATCTCATAAAAGTGATATAAGAATAAAACCCGAAGCATGTGCCCTTTCCCAACACGTAAGAGACACAGGTCATTCAGCAAATTTCGCAGAGGCGGAGATTCTCGAATGTGAAATTAATTATTTTAAAAGAAATTTTCTCGAAATGGTGCACATAAATAATCAGGAAAACCCGATGAATAAAAAATCGGATATACAGAATCTCAATATAATATATAGCAATTTATTAAACCTTAAAACCAAATAATCGTCCTGGCCTTCAAAACACAAAAGAAGGATTATTTTTTTTTTGCTATCTAAAAAAGAAACAAATAGGTGCATATATTTTATTCTTAATATTCTAGTTAAGCCTCGACTCCGGTCGAATACATTGGAAACCTACCTTTCAACGGTTTCGTGTGTAGTCAAAAAAAAAAAATTTTTTTGTTATTGTTTTTTCCCAGTCTGTTTGTTTTGTGTTAAATACTTATGTAAAGAGGTGTTCCTTTCATTCACAGAAATGAATTTCCTATTGGATAGCTGTTTATATTTGTAACCTCACTTACAGTAAGTCTAAAATATTTTAATAATTTACTTTATATTAACAAACCATTTTGTAGTGTGACTGATGAAGGATTAAAATAAATCCGAAAGCTTTCACAAAGTAAATAGAGTCATCTATTTAATGTCCCAGTAACATCAATAGGATTATTAGGCTGCAACCCCGCTATTTCGTGTTGTCCATTTCATTTTCAAACAGCCGTGAAATTATAAAGAATCTATATATATATATATATATATATATATATATATATATATATATATATATATATATATATATATATATATATATATATATATATATATATATATATATATATATATATATATATATATATATATATATATATATATATATTTATACATATATATATATATATATATATATATATATATATATATATATATATATATATATTAAGTTTTTGTATTCTTTGACCCTTTTTCAATAATATATTTTTTTTCCTGATTTTCTTGGTTTAAGGTCATTATATTAAACAGTCAATTAGAAGGTATCTTTTAAAACATATATTTGATTCCTTGGCAACGTTTCGACCATAGTTTTGGTCTTTTTCAAACCCAAAACATTTTTTAGCACAATTTCTATATAAACAAAATTATTTCAAATTTATGACTTACCATAGAACGTAAAATTATCAAATACATAATACACTAGATTACACATATTCTGACGTAAACTGGAACATTTATTTTCCATGTTAAAAGTATTCACATTAAAATCAGACATATACTACGACTGTTGGTGATTATAATAAAAATGTATATATTTTATTTAAGTTGTTAATATCTTTTTTGTCGTTTATGGCATCCTTATTTTTATGAATTTCAGCTATTTCAAAAAAATCCCTTTTTTAACTGAGGTTCGGTTGTTAATATTTTAGCTTGTTTATAGTTGAATGTGTGATTTTTGGATATTTCGTGGTTTGTTAATGCGGTGGTGTTTTTTTTGTCGTATTTGTGACTTTTTAATCTGTTTTCCAAATATTGGCTTGTTTGTCCAATATAAACACCGTTGCAATTGGTGCAAGGAACCTGATAAACTATATTGCTTTTTTTATTAATTGGCGTTTTTATTTTTAAGTTACTGGAATGTTTTGCCAGCAAGTTATATCCTTTGTGGCTTGTCACGATATTATATTTTATAAAAAGTTTTTGAAATTGTTGAGATAAATCATTTATGAAAGCCAAAGAAATATAGGCAAACATTTGGAAAACAGACTAAAAAGTCACAAATACGAAAAAAAAACACCACCGCATTAACAAACCATGAAATATCCAAAAATCACACATTCAACTATAAGCAAGCTAAAATATTAAAAACCGAACCTCAGTTAAAAAAAGGGAACTTTTTAAAATGGCTGAAATTCATAAAAATAAAGATGCCATAAACGACAAAAAAAAATTAACAACTTAAATAAAATATATACATTTTTATTATAATCACCAACAGTCGTAGTATTTGTCTGATTTTAATACAGTGAACGTCTTAATAATTTTAAAATGTAAAATAAATGTTCCAGTTTACGTCAGAATATGTGTAATCTAGTGTATTATGTATTTGATAATTTTACGTTCAATGGTAAGTCTTCAATTTGAAATACTTTTATTTATATAGAAATTGTGCTAAAAAATCTTTTAGGTCTGAAAAAGACTAAAACTATGGTCGAAACGTTACCAAGGAATCAAATATATGTTTTAAAAGATACCTTCTAATTGGCTGTTTAATAAAATGACCTTAAACCAAGAAAATTAGGAAAAAAAAAAAATATATATATATATATATATATATATATATATGTATATATTACTTCTTAACAACAATATATATATATATATATATATATATATATATATATATATATATATATATATATATATATGTATATATTACTTCTCAACTGACTAGATAAAAATCTAAGAATGCAGAGTGATATGCCCATTTTAAACACTCTGTATATAAAATGTGAGATGTTACGACCTCTTTAATACTTTACTAATCTGTTAAATAAATAAGTTATTTCTTTCCATCTTATTTAGGAGTTGATGAAAATAATAAATGCTTAATCTAAGTTCCATTATTTAAAATATAAGCCACATTAAAAAATCGCCCTTTATAGTACTAATAATGTCACAAACCATACCTCAAGTACCTAATAAAACTTAAGAGTGTTTAGATTATAATTTACAACATAGAGATTTAAGAAAAAATAAAAATTATAGGTTATAAAAATATTGAATTTTTTACAAGCAACTCAAAAAATAGCAAACTACCATCCCCCCAGATTTTTTACGGAAAATTAAACTAGGGGGCTTAAGCTGCATTATATGAAAAATTTAGAAAATTTCACCAGACCCACTTTTCAATGCATCGTCAGCGTTATTCTTTTGGTACGAATCCAAGGCGGCCAAACCTAACTAAAATAAAAAATCAGTATAAAAAACTACTTATTCAATTTTATTTTAACTTTGGCTCAAACATTGAATGTAACAATATCGTAGAACAAAATGGAGTAGAGATGTATCTTTTATAAATCATTCTATCTTTTTCATTCGGTCACTAAGAAGCATGGACGTCGTTACGATATTTTTCAGGGGAGGGGCAATAACATATCCAATTTAATACACTTATTTTATTAAAAAACATATTTAAAGCATTACATAACAGGAACATAATTTTTGAACGGACCGCAAAACAAAACGATTAAACTAAAATAATAAAAAATAGGAACATAAGAAACTTAAACTTTTAAACTAGAGAAAAAAACGCATTGCAAAAAAACTAAGAAACAACAATAACGCTTGCACAACACAATTACAATAAAATTTAAATCTAAAGTTTAAAGGGTTATAATAACATAAGTAAATAATTATATTGCACTGAAAATCTTTTTTAAGTAAGTTTCCTAAGAAAATAGAAATTTTAAATTTCTCCTTTCGGAATTAAAAAGATCTGTAACTATATAGTTTCATTTGTTGTTGACCGCAACCATTTTACCTGACTTAAAGTACTAAACGATCGTTCGATAGAGCAAGTAGTTCGTGTAAGTGGCACAAAAAGCTTGAAGCATTTCTGAAGGCACGGATAAAACTCACATTCGTTTGATAATAATTCAGTGAAATATAAGTCACATTCAGATAGCTCCGTACATTTCCATGTAGCTACTACCCACGTTGTATACTCCGCCATAAAATTCTCTAAACCGTATTTTTCATACCTCTTATTTGATCTGGTGTCAACAGATCACTATTTTTTATGTTTTTTGGATGAAGTAGACTAGTACTAGAATCAGTACTAGAATCTTCGAAAAAAACAGGATTTACGAGACGTAATTAGTGCGGAATACCTAGATATGATTTAAAGGCAGACGAGAAAAACTGAGTTGGACACAGATGTAAGGAAAATATTAGCGTTTGTTCTAGTCTGTGAATTAAATTCATGATATGTCAATGTTTTCTAAAGTTGCTCCTATCTCCAAATCTTATGTCCAACGTGTTTCCGACAAAAGAGGAATATTTTACGGTACTCAACCGACACATTGAGATAGATATATTCCCTTGGAGCTTACCACAGTTGTCTGCTAGGAAAATGAATACAGTGGCGACACAAAAATGTTTAGCCAACAAATGACCAAAAAATTGTTAGGCTTGTATACCATAAAAATCAGATCTACCAAAGTCATATAGCTTTTTCAAGTTGCGCTGTTAGAATGGAGCAATATTTTTTAAATCTTGGAGATATATTTCTCAAACAAGATTCTAGATACTACGCATGTTAAAATAGTTATTATTCTATACGTCATAATGTTATACATTGACAATACTGTACCTGATATCATTTTGCTTGAATTGAGAGGGGTAAAGTTATCACTAGGTTGAAGACTGCAATCACTCTCAGGCTGGCTTGAATCTGAAAAAAGAACATGGTGATTAGTAGTTGTAAATACATTAGCTGTTTGACGTTACATAACAGCCTTTTTGTACGAAACTTTTTGTTTTGACAGAATTTTCAATTGGTGTATGTTTTTTGTTATGTTATGTAAAATTGCGGTAAATACATCCTGAAAGGTAAGGAATAGCGGTTAATCAATCAAAATGAAAATAGCACGAAAACAAAAGGCAGTGCGAGGCGCATAATTAACGTTGACTTCAAGATCACTATCTCTGCTTTGAGTAACGCTCGGCATTATATTCCGATTTTCCGATCTTGATTCGTAAACAACCAACATACTACGAATTTATTTTCACAACAGACACCTGCTTTACGTTTTGTAAACTATTAAAAGAGAATTCCTTGATGGATCGTAAAATTGTTAATTGTTTTAGGTACATAATTCATAATATGAATACTAACTTATTTTTTTAGAAAATAAGACGTTTTAATAAAAGTACATTACTTTATATAATAATATGTCATACTATCTTATTGTTTGTATATCGATTTTTAAGTGCCTAATTATCCGATACAAAATATCGGATAGTTTATCCCAGTTGCACATCACTATAACCTAACCTAAGTCGTGTATAAAATTTACCATATTGTTTTGTTTTAGTTCTGAACACAGAAAGCGAAAAAGTATATTATTTCACACAAAAGAAATAGAATGTAATAATTGTATATTTAAAAACTGCAAAGTTGGATATGAATTCCAATAATATATTAGTTCTTATCACAAGGAAGAATATTTTCTATTTATAAAAATACTGAAGAAGCAATAAGGGCAATTCCTGATTTAATATATAATTATAATGAATAATATCTATGTGTAACTTTTTCAAAGGTTAATCTAATATGATATATAGGTTTATGTTTAGCAAGTATCTGCTGCATGGTCCAATTGACGCTGTAAGATTTCCTTTTTATTTTGCAAAAGATACAGTGACACAAATATTTATATAGTGTGATTTCTAATTATTACTATTTTGTATGTATTTTTGTATATTTTTTAATTAGTCTTTTCGATATGATAACTATTTTATTCATAACCTCGTCATGTTCATTATTTCTACGAAACATTTTTGTTTATTTCTACGTAGGTTTAGATGACAATAAATCAGATCAATACAGATAGAGTTGTCGTAACCGCTAATTCATTAAGAACTTTTGCACATGTTTCTTGCGGAGGTTGCTTTATGATTTATCTAACGTAAATTCAAAAGCAATCTCAAGGGACCTCAGAAGAAACTTCGTGTCGATTGGCCCGTTCATTTTGTAAGTACTACACCATACATTTTTGATTGCATTCATTTCTACCGTTAGGTGTTTAATATTAGCCTCCCCTGACATGGGAACAGACGTTGTCGAAAAAACACCCCAGACGAGAAGATAAATGTTTCTTCCCTACATAGGCTTATGTGTTCACTATAGCAGACGGTGAGCTCCTAATAGTAGGAGAGAGGACCGCCAATCTGTTAGTCGCCCAACACATGTGTTATAAAAAGCTTTCGATAGATAGATACCAACTTAACTTTGGCTAAACTTAAACTCTGTTCATTCAAAAATTACACGAACATCAGCAATAAATTGTCAAATATCATTAAAGCATAAAACATTTAAAATATTGAGCCATGACATATTTCAAAAGTAGCCCATCAAAGGTACATCGATTTTCAGAATATTTAATCAAATCCCATATTCGAAGCCTATATTTTCAAATTAATTAACTATAAAAACTTTTGATAAGATAAAAGATATGTCAGTTATATCTGTACACATAAACACATTAGCTCTAATTCAAGCAAAAAATCGTAAATATATCCAATAAAATTTTATCATAGATACCTCATAAGTTGTTGAATACACTGAAAAATCAGTTTTGGTAAATTGATTCTTGTTAATGTGAAATTCGTACCTTCTACATTTAACATATACAAAGGTATAAGTCGATAGGAATTATTTTAAAAATAATCCAAAATGATAGCAATATTAACAGCCTTTTGTGATTTATGTTGAGCAGAGCAGTAAGCCGAGACAAATTGAACTACTACATTTTTAGAACTTAATTTTAATTTTTTAATAGCAAGGACTTTTAAAGATTTTTGGATATTACCGCAAAACATTTTCTTAATTAAATGCCTTTTAAATATTCTTGCAGATTTAAATTTATAAAATTAATGTTTTAAGTTTTTAAAAAACAATTTAAAAAATAATTGGTTGTAAAAAGTCGGTGTACAGTGCAATTCGTGTATTGCATATGGAGGTAACTATAGAATGTCTAACTCAGTTAAGGTTACCATTAATACAAAAAATTTAAATATTATATTATATTTTTTGAAAAAAATATTATATAAAATAATTTTGAAGAACTTAGTTTTAAATTGTGCTTTTAAAACAGGAAATATATATATGGTTACCAAGAGAATATCCGAACTCTACGCCGGACTTGACTCTATTGCCACGGAGCAGCATATAGCCACCTGTGGTGAAACTCATAAGCCAAGATTAATTAAATCTAAAGTAGAAAAATATTAACGTGGCAAGAACTATTATATAGTAGAAAAAGCAATTTTTTTAGGACAACCGCTAGAAAACATTAAATTTGTCCCATCATGTTGAGTTCGTACCAGTTTATCCCTATATAACATTTAATTTTTCTGAAAAATTTGAAGTCAATTGTATAAGAACATTTTTTACGTTAATTTTTTTAAACATCTTATTTGGCTTCTATTTTGTTACGCCATCTTGAATTCGTACCACAACTTTATCATTTTATCTCTATATCGCACTTAATGCTTGCACACATTGAAATTAATCCAATAAGTAGTTTTTTAATATGATGTTTTAAACAATTTATTAGGCCGCTATTTTGCTATCTTGGATTCGTACCGAAATGTTCCTATGTAACATTTGATTTTTGTGCAAAAATTGAGATAAATTGAATAATTAGATTTTTTATTAATAATGTCTTTAATATTTTACTAGGCCGTCATTTTGTTCCGTCATATTGGATTGTTACCAAAAAATTACCAGGTTATTTCCATGTGACCAATGGGCTGGACAAAGAATTTCAGCCTAAAGTCAATCGAGTAAGTAGTGTTTTAGCTATGCCTCGACATCTAGGGACCTTGAAATGTAAAGATCTAAAAAAAATCTGGGAGGGTGATTTTTTCTCGATTACAATACTCCCCTTTAGTGGGGGTAGTAAACGGATGTTCTGTGCTCATGAATTAAAAGAAGATTATTCCCTCTTATGTAATGAAAGGGAAAGGATGCGGATCCCTATGGGTCAAATATATTTCTATTATTATTTAAGAATGATAAGCATTAAAATATATAATTATACAGTGTCTCAATTAAGGTTTGCAACATATTTTTTTTATTATTACAAAAATAATGTTGTGTTCGACTTAAACGTCTAGAGTTCGATTTTATATGCTTTTGCAAATTTTGGAAAAGGTATTTAAAAAAATGAAAAATTAATTTTTTCAAATAATTCCCAGCCTTTGAAAAAAATGTGTCAATATCTTTCTGAAAGTAAATTTCTCAAGCACAAATTATTTTGTTTTTTTTACTCAGAGTAGCAAGGATTGATTATTATAAATCTTTTGTAATTATGTAACAACTTTTATAAAGAATCTCTTGAAAATATGTATTTTAAATGCAATTAAATGTTGAGAGGTCTTTAATGTTTGCCATACTTTTATTTCAAGGCCGGCTAAGTTTAGTTTTCGGCATATTATATTTGTAGTTGTATTGGCATTTAAAAATCATATCTTGCAAAATCTAAGAATTATAAGATTCGAATGGTTTGATATAAAAAATGTTATAAAACTATTAAAAAGTTGTGACTAATTGCTACACTTGTTAACCCACAAAAGGAATATTTAGGAAAATATTGTATTTTAGCGGTAAGAGGGAATAAAAGTTGCAAAATAATGCAAAGGGCTGGACAAAAAAAATTATCGCGAATGACAAAAATTAAACAAAAATGGAACAGATTAAGTCTTATATCCCAAATTTGCCATTAAAATAAGTGTGATACGTTATTCGTTTAAGGAAGTCAATAACTTAAAAATTAAATAAAAAATCCAGGTTCGTATTAAAAAAAAGTTGATCTTTCTGAGAAAGCTTTGTAGTTCGACATAATGGCCAAAATATCTGCATATTTGATATTATTGTCGTAGTCAAAGTCAATTATTAGTTTTTATCATTAATTAATTAAAAAAAAATATCAGGAGTTAATTAATATAGTCACATTTTATTACACATAATATGCATATTTTCCGTTTATGTACCCCATGTGAGAAGGACAAAAAGCCAGAAAAAAAACAGCTAGTAACGCTAATATATAAGTAAATTTGCCAGATTAGTCCATCCAGTAAATGATCAAAAAAAAATAGTTACGTACCTATGGTGTCTTCTATGACATGTCAAAAGTTTAATACGAGACTCGTTTCAAGTTTACAAGAATCCGTTTTGGGCCAATATCTCAAAAAATATTGAAAGCAGAGGAAAGAAACTAAATACAAAATTTAGGTCACGTAAAAGGTTCCAATATTTTGTTTGCTATGGTGCTCGTTTTCCTGAAAAATGGATGGAAGTGTGTTTAATTTTTAGACCCTCCAATCTTCTGCCTGAATCTGGACAATTCGGGGAATAATATTTACAATAACTCTGTTAAAAATAGATAGTTTTGAAGTTTAAAAAATGAATGAAAAGTGGAAGCCGAGGGTACAACTTCCAGTAATATCCTTTTACCCACAAGCTTTCTGAAATATAAAAAAATACCCTTGAAATTTATTTTTCTCAAAAGTTTGTTTAATAACTAATTGAATGTTATTTTTATTCGTACATAAAGAGGTCGGGGTCTATCTTCTTTAGAGGGTTTAAGTTTATGTGGTTAAAATAAAAGTCTTACTTTGTATTGTAGGAAAAAATTATTCTTGAAAATCTTGTTTTTTTTGTAATTAACAAATTGCTCGATAGATCGCAAAAAAACTATAAATAATCGAATCGCTTTTCATGTAGCATTGAGGGAAAGCTTGATATTTTTACTTTCTAATGAGTGTTTCATTTTTCCTTCTATAGCGCCTGGTTTTAAAAAAATTTAATTTAGAACTACAAAAATTAGGGTATATCGTAATGGTTTTAGCATCAGTGCAACAAAATTACCGTAATCCCCTTTATCAAGAAAATGAATAAAGTGGGATTGGATCAACTTAGGCTTTTTGGTAAATTGGTGCCTATGTCAGCAGAGATCAAGTATCTGTAAGTGTCTTTTGACTCCAGACTAACCTGGAACGGGCATATAGAAAACCTTGTCAATGAATCATGACCACTTTGGGAATGGTCAGACGATTATATGGTAAAACATGGGGTCCCAAACCAAGTACAGTACAATGGTTGTACACTGCTGTAATCAGACTATTTGTTATATATGGTAATCAAAAGAGCAAGACTCGAACACTAGCCTACATGGGTATCACTGGGGCGATGAAGTCAACGCCCACAGCGTCCATAGAGGTTATTCTAGGGCTGCCACCTTTACACATTGTGATCCAGGTGAAGGCGAAGATGGTACTTCATGGACTAGAAAAGCTAGAAAATAATCTCTCAGTTGATTGCATACCAAGAATAGGTCATCTCAAAATCGGAGACCTAATTAAGGGACCAGTACTGGTAATGAGACCAGACTACAGGCCACCCAGCTACTATCATTATGCGCTATATTTGAGGTGGTAATCCAATATCGAAGAGTGTGGTCGGATTAAGGGCTGTCGTTCATAATGGGTTGATCAGGTTTACAGATAGATCAAAGACCGACGAAGGTACTGGGGTCTCTGAAGAGCGGCCGATAAGAAGTATAAATTTCTCATAGATTATCCGACTACTTTTTAGACGGAAATCTTCTACATACTTCAATGTGTACTGGAAAATAGAATGCTTATGTAGATCAGGTAGCAAGGCAGCCCTAAAGGCACTTCAGTGCCTAAATGTAACATATTGATTGGTTTTGAAATGCTTAAGTGAATTATGTACGTTTGCAGAATGGAACACTGTCAAGTTGTTCTGGGTTCCAGGCCGTAGTGGCGAAAGTAATGAGAAGGTCGATGAGCTCCCAACAATAGTCTCATCTAAAGCCTTTATTGGACCCGAGCCCGTTCCCGGAGTGTCTAAATGTACAATACAGGGCTAGGTAAACAAATAGGTAAAGTATAATCAATCTTGTGACTATCCCTTACCTATTTATTGACCAGCAAAGTCAACAGGAACATAGACGCAGCAAAACCTTTATTAAGGAGTATGATGTTATATTTGTTGGAAAATCTCAGTCAATTAAGGAAAATATCAGACACCTTGCCAGGACACATGGCTTTATAGGATTACTTGAGTAGGTTAGGGGTATACATGAAAATTCTGCAATAGGGAAAATGAGACAGCTGCACATGTTTTATGCCACTGTCGGGAAGTTCTGTACTTTGTTATTCTGGATCTCAGCAGTTAACAAGGTATTCTGCGAGAGTCCAACACTAGCAGCTTTGCCGGGGCCAATGGTATCCTTGAAAGGATTTTCCACCTCCAACGAGAAAAATTGTAATACAGGAAGTGTTTCTATGGAGGTCTCACAGGGTGTGCAAAATAAAATTTTCTTTTCTCAAGGACTAAATATATAAAATATAATAAATGTTTGATTACACAAGTTATTCTAACTAACTTTATTTAAAAAAATAATTAACTTATTACATTATTATAGCCAAAAAATAAAAAAAAATAATTTTTTTTATTATTATTAATTTCGAGTTATGTAAGTGGTAAATATAATTTCCAATATTCTTTGAGTGTTCGTAACTCTTTAATTTGGAACTTGGTCGTATTTTGCATCTTAAATCAGCTTTATTATTGAACTGTGTATGTATGTTACAGTAGATCTTGGTAGCCACGTATAAATTCTAAGCCGGCCTATTCTCTTCCCAAACTGGTTATTTACAAATTCCTTAGCTTTACAGCATTGTGATAAGTATCTGACAGACAATATTTTTTGCAGTTAAAAAGATTTGTTAAATGTACTAACATAAGAATTTAATAAAAATGGCAAACCAACAAGTGGGTTTCCAAAACAAATATTTTTTTTGCGGATATTATTTCTATTATAATAAATTTTTTTATGAATTTTAAAAATAATAATATAGAAATACAACCAGTTTACGCTTTTTGTTTAGTTTCGAATAAGAAAAATGCTTAAAACATTTTTTCGTTGCTCACTTGTTTTTATAAAATTCTAAATTTGACAAAATCATTTTTCAATATTATAATTAAAAAAATTTCAAATGTAGTCACTCGATTTTCATTGTACAGTTTAATGCAGTACGTGAAAATGTATTTAAGAAAGTATCATAAATTCGAAATTATTTGCAATTTGTATTCTTTATGCTCCACAATACCGTGCCAAGGCTTAAAATTAAAACAAAACAAACCCAGATGCAAAATTAAATGAAAATATTACAGGGCATACTTCTTGTTCTCTAAGCGATAAAATATATGTAAGGTATTTATATAAATTTAGTTTTTAATTAAATATAAATATATAAATGTAGTTTTTGAAAAATGTGGTACGAGATTTAAGAGCCTCGACCAGTACAGTTGCACAGGAACTAAAAGGTTGCAATCATATATTATTATATTGACGTCTATATGATACCTATTAATGTAACTGGCTTTGGAAAAATAATAGTAATTATAGTCACAAAATTAGTTTTGACTAAGATTTACAAATAATGGTACTTTCCTCGGTTGATAATTTACGTTATTTTGCAGATATCAGCTATTGTTGGAGTTTACGTTGAAGTTAAATTGATGGTCGTAGGTTATCATACACAAAAATACTGCTTTTACTACACTAATATTTATTTAACGAATAAATACCTCGAATTATAACACGCAACTTTAGGGAAATTATTTGTCTGTGGTTTCAACGAAAACCGTCCTCAATTCAAAACTCCCTTGATTGGTGAAACAGCGCTGAGATATAAAAATTGAGCGACCTGGTCCCTTAGGTTACCTAGACAAGACTGACTCGTTGAAGTTGTATGAAATAGCAAGTTACTACCATTGGCCCTTGCTAAAAGGATTGAATTGTAGGCAGGCTATTGTCGCAGTGTGGCGGAATGTTAAATTTTAAACGGTGAAATTCAAACATGCTACCCCTCTTGAAAGCTGGTCTTTCAACAAATAAAATTAAATCGAAACTAACATCTATATCCCTAAATCTAAATAAATTTCTTAACCTTACTCCTTTCCCCTTAACTAAGTATATAATGTGTTAATTACGAACCTTAGATACTATTAAACCTTAACATCTTTCTCAATAAGTAACACACATAAGTAAGTAACTGTTTTTAAAATACCTTTTCACGTTTTTATAGACACCGTACATTTGGCAATACTGCCAGGATGTAAAGCAACAATACGACCTAACTGCCTCTCATAAGTTTAGGAAGTAGTGTTTCCATTCAACTTAGTAACCTTAACATTGAATGGCCTAGCGTAATCTACGCCACAATCTACAGTTCGCGAATGACCTACACAGAGTAGCATGTGACCTTGTCTCTAATCATGAAAGGAGCATTGGGTATTGTAAAAATCTGAATTACATCGAAACCGGAGATATATCGAAAACCAAAGTTGGTAGTCGGACGTAGCATTTTCCGGGAAAACTGAA
This sequence comes from Kuschelorhynchus macadamiae, assembly GCA_030620095.1. Taxonomy (NCBI): domain Eukaryota; kingdom Metazoa; phylum Arthropoda; class Insecta; order Coleoptera; family Curculionidae; genus Kuschelorhynchus; species Kuschelorhynchus macadamiae. Next base: position 288,064 of record JAUTXW010004341.1, read on the forward strand.
AATGACATTTGTTTTCTGTCAAAATTTAACAGTTGTCATTTTGGCAGGTCCTCACCGGAACGAGATAAAAAAAATAGATCACGAATTCGGGTTCAGGGGGTGGTCAATACCCCCAGACGGTACTTTGTGCAAAATTTGAGATAAATTGGAGGAGTAGTTTTTAGTAATATTTTTTTTAACGTTTCATGAAGCCGCCTTTCAATCGAGAAAGTAGTGTTTTAGCTATGCCGCGAACAGACAGTCAGACAGCTGTCTGTCTGTCGGAATTGAGAAAATATGAGAGAGAGTCTATCTAGAGACCCTGAAAAAAATCTCGGAAGTGATTTTTTCACGATTACAAAACTTCCCTTTTGACGTAAATGCATGATCATAAAATTCAAAAGTAGATTCTACACAGAAGATATGGTAAAAAAAGTTGAAAATCCCAACTTTCAAAATAAAAGCCTGTTATAAAACAAATTTTTAATTTTTAATTTTATGATTTCGCAACATTATTTATTGAGAGTATCTTTAAGAATATCTTCACAATTTTTAAATTTTGCTGATGTTTTAAAAGCAAAATTGGGAAATGTTTTCTAAGATTTGGAAATAATTAAGCTTTTCCCGTCGTCAAAACTATTTGTAAACTAAGGTAAAGTGTTACATTTTTAACAGTGGTCTATAATTTCATATTTAGATAAAAAAATCGATAAATTCATTTTCTTAGTATTGGCACGATAAGATACCTTTTATACTGATACGAACATTATTTACGGGGGGAAAAGATAATTTAGACCCTACCGTGGTGGTAATTAGATTGCAATTATTTCCGCAGACAATTATGGATATGCAGGAACCTTTTTTCTGGTGAAAATAATAATAAAAATTATTTAACTAAGCAGAAAAAAAATACTGTACGAAAACACCAATTTTGGTAATGTATTGATAAAAACTATAGATCCAGAATTTAAAGGTAGAATTAAGGCAATTAGTGTAAATGATGTTATTTTTCAGTACCACCCAGAATTTGACAATACAATTTTTTAAATCAGTTCGGTAGGTCGCAATAGAGTCCGTGTTCAAAGTAAAGGCAACAATACAGCTATAAATTTCTTCTAAACCCTTAAAATAAAACAGGAAGTAATTTGGAGAATAGGGCTAGATATCTCAGAAGAATTATTAAAAAACAAGCTTAAAAAAATCGATGAACATTGTAAATGTTTAGAAATTAATTTTGCTACAATGAAAAATGCAATAATCGGTAATAACGATAACCAAAAAAAAATTGGTACTTACTAAACCTGTTATAATTTCCTCTAAGGCTCAAATATTGTCAAAATATGTAGCTTTTGGGCACGTAAGACGTGCAGTGACTTCTTATGTGCAAAGGAGAATTTTGTTCTACAACTGTTTTCGGTACGGACATACTAGCAAGCAATGTAGGAGTAAAAAACGCTCTCTAAGATGCAATGAAGATCATAAATTGGAGAATTGTAGGGAAGAAAACGAAGTACAACGCTTTCTCTGCCAAACTAACCATGCTACCAATGATATTAAAAAATGTGCAGAATTTACTCGACAAAAAAATTCTAAAACAGCTATGGCAGAACGAAACATCGGATACAAGAAATCTGAAAAATGCTTCTCTAGAAACTCCCATGCTAGTATTATGGCTACAAATTAGTTGAATAACCTTAATCTTATAGACTTGGACAACATATTTACTAGTGCAAAAAGCACTAGTAGAAACAGCATACATTCTTTTCACTATATAGACACAAAAATCCCTTTAAAAAGAATAAGACCTTCATCCGTCAATCTAATTATACATACAAATATTTTATCTCAGTTTAATCTATTTCTACCTCAGAGTGATTTATTAGAGAACAACATCTCTTCTCAAGAAAATTTAAATTATAAAAAATACTCTAAAGCAAGATACAAACAGTAATTGAGGTTGTCATTACAGTATTCAGTATCTTAAGATAAAAAATTGTTTTGATATAAATAAGAAAGATCTATTAATTTAATAATCTCAAATCTCATATAAACTTTTAGATAAAGTCTCTAAATGAACAAATTTAACATATTTCAGTGGAACTGTCGCTCTGCCATAATAAAATCACAATAGAACTTTTATCTGAAACGTGGTTTAAACCAAGCAAATATATATCGTTTCCCAAAGATAACTTAGTTAGGGAAGACCGTAAACATGACAAAAGAAAAGTTTCCATACTTATTAAAAATAATTTACAATTTTCCGGAATTCACATCAATACGATATTTAACAATATTATGCATGTGACTCTTGGGATCCCATTAAGTAATCGTACATACCTAACTCTAGTTTCGCTATATATAAAACCTGAATCAATGTATATATAATTTTTTATCTTTGTTTAAAAAAACCGTATTGATTTCTGGCTATTTTAACGCATGCAGTATTGCATGGAGTTGTTTGGAAAGTGATGCAGCAGGTATTTAACACTGTAGATTGTAATCGGTTAAACCCGACTGGTTGAAATAATTATGCGGTAGATCATCCTATAACAAATCTATATATACAGTACCTATTATAATGCCATTTCAAATATAGATCAATAGAAAAAATGGGATACCAATAAAGATAATTGGGATTTATTTATTGAGGAAGTTAAAAACTTAAATATATTCTTGGAAATCCCAGATATAACGGTCAGAAACATCTACGCTATATACCACTTCCATTTTATTTTTCAACTTGAATATATGGTGTATACTAATGACCTTGAAGAACTATTTCAAAACATTGAAAATAAAATCCTTCAGTTTGCATTATATATATATATATATATATATATATATATATATATATATATATATATATATATATATATATATATTTACAACACAAATAAAAAACTATAGTAGATGTCATGAAAAACCGCAACGTCCATTTAGTACCACCTAGCATCGGATAAAAGTACTAAGCAATAGCTTAACATATCACCAGAAAAAATAAACCGAACTCAGTTTCCAAACCAAACTACATAGAAGGGATTACCATACCACAAAAATCAACTGTTATGTATTTAGTATTATACCTGAATAGAAAACTTCTTTGGAAAGACCAAATTCACTACCTAATTAAGATGACTGAAAACGAACTAAATACGGCAAGAGCATTTATCCACATACATGGAGAGCAGACCCAAATTTCTGCCTACTCTTTTATAAAGCATACGTCAGTTCAATATTGGATTACTCAAGCATTTTCTACGACTCCGCAGCAAAAGAAATGTTTTTTTTTAAACGCCCATACCAGGGATCGAAGCAGAAGATAACGAACTATCAATAGAACTTAGAAGAAAATTCATAGCAGATACACTTTTATTAAAACTAATATCCAAAAATAGTAATGTTATTAACAAAATAAATTATGTTATGTTACACAACTTTATATTGGAATGTTGAAAAACTATCATTGTTAGTCGAAAGCTATTCCTGCATATCCCAGTATAAAAAAATAGTAAAACGTATATAGTAATAATTTGCTACCTTATTTCCAACTTAACTATTCTAGTTTTGATAACGAAATTAATATCGATCAAAATACCACCATTATTAAAAATCACTTTTAAAAAGAACAAGTCATCACCTGGATAAATGTTTAACAAATTTTGACCTAAATGAAAAAACAGGTTGTACTTTTTATCACATAAGTATACTAAAATGATTAAGTTACCTGAAAATTTTTAAATATTCTCAGCAGAATTAAGGGCTTTTTATCATAAAATTGCAACAATTGGGTTGTTTTTTTTAGTCAGTAAAAGTTCGCTGCCAAAACTAATGAACGATCCTATTAATGCTTCTTGTAATTATCTCATCTCAGAGATAATTATTATTTATAATAATTTAACAAAACGGAATAAAAATGTGTGCTTAGTATGGATTCCGGAAAATTCAGATTTTAAAGTTCCTTTCTCAGTTATAATAAGATTTTTTCAAAAGTAGGTATAAAGCTATGGTATCTCAAGAAGTCTATCGGGGGCTTTGTTATGACCAGGGGCGCAATTTTAGATTTCGCTCGGAGGAGTACGAGATTTTTTCAGATCTCCACGTTATAGGATCCCTAGATGCCGAAAAACGTGTTTTCTCAATTCCCTCTTTCTGTCCGCCCACCCTCCCCCCAATTTCACTTGTTGGGACAATGTGTCGGGTGAGGAGCTATCATGCATTTTATAGGGCACATTAAAAAAAATCAATTTGACAGATTGTGATAAATGTTAATGTGTCCAAATTGGAGATTTTGAGGATATTTTTTGAACTGCATTGAGTTGAAAAATCACAGAAAATTACTTTTTAATCAGGTAGCAACAATAATAGAAATGCCTTTTAATTTAAATAATATATTATCTTCAAATAATATATAAATATACACATTTCTGTACCAGTATATAATTAAATCCAATTTAAAACTATAAGACTAAAAAAACATTACTTAATGATGTTTTGTTAAGGATAAAAAAGCAAAAAAAAACAAATTATTTGAAGTAAAAAGCAGGACTAGTGAAAAAAATCGGTAAATTTCCGTTACCGGGAACTTTCCTCGTGATGAATCTTTTATTAGGAATAGTAAAGTGGGACCAAATTTAGTTCGGTACATAGTCATTTAGTTTGTTCCATTGCATTAGATTCCTACTAATATTTTACCCATTTCTACATATCCACACTTGATTTTTGGGCATAATATAATAAGTAGTTTTTACATAGACACACACACCCCCATTTTGTTACATCAGTTTATCCCTATGTCACATTTAATTTTTCTGCAAAATTTAAAGTCAATTTAATAAGATTTTTTAACGTTCATTTTTTTCAGGATTACAATACGCCACTTTTACGAGGGAAGTAAAAAATAAGAATAAAAGAAATATTGAATTAATTTAAAAAAAGTATTAACGAATATTAAAAAATAATATTCATAGGGGTGCTGCAATACTTTGGTATTTTGTATTTTTTTGTCCCATTATTAAAATGCTTTTCTTTTATGACTTAAGATAAATAATAATATATAATAATAAAGAAACAAATCCCTAAATTGTTGCTCTTACAAAAATCTCGATTTATTATGTATTCATTATATTCATTTATAAGTGTTAGTAAAGTTTCAATTTACTCTTAGATTAACTATTTTAAAAAATTCTTAAAATACAGTGCGAAATATCCACTTTAAAATAATTTTTTTTAATTAATACAAAACAAAACAAAAAGGCAAAACGAGCTTTATATTTAATGTAATTCAAGAAAGAAAGACAAATATAATAAATTGATGTTACTTCACTTTATATAAATAAACCTACGAATGGTATTTGCTTACTTTTTCTCCTTCTGTTATTTTTTCTTACGCAAAGAATATGAACTGTACGCGTCAGGAAGCTCCACATGTCACCGCGAGTCTGTTGCGTTTACATACAGACGATTCATGTCGCGACGTAAACTAAGTCGAGGCAGGCTACAGGTTGTCAGATAAATCAGAAAATACACGAGTTGCGTACTATATTGAATATTTGTATTTAGATAATATATTATTAAACAGTGATATTCTATCTCTTTTGATTGAATTGAAACCCGATAATGAAGGGAAATGAAACTAGTGCAGCATATTTTCAGATTTTATTTTAATTTATTCGATCTTGAGTGGCGGATTGGCTAGGTGCTTTTTTGAGGGTGGCGATTGAGCTCTTGGACGAGATTTTTTGTTTTAGCTTTTACAGGCAACTTTCCCTTTACAAAAGAGTTTTGCTTCAAGACCGAGTTTAATATATTTTCAGTTCGTTAATTTTCTGTTGGGTATATAGCTATAGATATATTCATATAAAATAAAAATATTACAAAGTCACAATATCCACTGATATTTAATTAAATAAATAAACATAAGAAACGGTACAATATACAATTCAAAAATGTTCTAAAAAATATATTTAAATAAATTAATTTTAAGCTATTTTCGTTTATTCCAGAATTAAAATAGGCCCGGCCGTATCGGATACTGACCCATAAATACCATCTCTGCAGCCGTAGATACATTATTTGGGACAAAACACAATCCATCTGTGGAAATGTTAAAATGTTTACTGCCAAGTGGACAGTGCTTTTTTTTCATTCGTGCTGTTTTCTGAGGATACAAATTTGTGTCAATAGTTTTCTGTAAAATATATATAAATAATAGCTATTTATTTAATTTTAATTTATTTTCGTTGAATCCAGATTTAAAATAGGCCTTGCTATGAAAAAATTCTAGAGCTCCTGTAGTCAGCTGCACCGGGTACTGAACCACAAACACTATCTCTGCAGCCGTAGATATATTATTTTGGGTCAAACAAATCCATCCGTGAAATGTTAAAATGTTCACTGCCAAGTGGACTATGAAACGCCGTTTTACTTTTTAGTCATAGGTGTCTTTGATACCAAATTTAATTGCAAAACATATAAATGATGCTGCCTGCGTACAATTTTTATTCTTTTTAATTCTTCCGATATCGAATTTTTGCGGATTCCGATTTTACCGAATGACATTTTTATGATAAGCAATTTCTTTGCAGACCATTTCAATTGATACCACAAAAAAGTAGTTGTTTATCCTTTTTTAACACGTACACAGCCTACTTAAAATTTCTATATACATGCGTCTTTCGTTAGTTATTGCATTTCATCAAATCGATGTTAATAAAAATTGGTATTAAATAAATGCCATATACAAAAATCTGTTTAGCAAATTGTATAGTTTCCGGTCTTTTTTGTGCAAGGTATCCAAGGGTTCCCAATAAATCAGACCAAAACAGTGTGATATACTTTTCTTTTATTACGATTTTTTTTTATTCAGCAACGTTTCGACGGTCGTTTACCACCATCATCAGGTTAAAATACATAAATTTTATTTATAAATTTTAAATTGTAAATACAAAGGACAGAAATATGGAATGACATCAGAAGTAGATGTTTTGTTTTTCTTTGGTGATAGGTTGAAAAAGAATAAAATATTACATACATACATTTAAATTCAAAAACAAACAAACGTAATTATAGCTAATACACGTTATATGTATATTGTTATTATTAGTAGGTAACCAAGAGAAAGAAACAGAGACAAATATTTTGTTTTTTTATATATCTTATAGAAAAACATGTATTATTATTATTTTTTTTTAAGTTTAATAAAGGCATCAAAACATGTAATACATGAACAATTATTATCATACCTTTTTTTTTGAGGAGGTGTGCACCAGTTCAAAGCATACCTTTTGTTGTTCTAATTAGTATGTGGAGTCATATATCTGTTTAAATATTTACTTAATAAATACTTCAAAGTGGATCGCATTAAATTAATATTAATACAGAAAACATTAGAATGCAATAACGACTTTGTGGAGATTCATTTATTTCAACCGTATGAAGGTAAATCTGATTTAAGAAGTCATGTAATAAAAAATATTAATTTATTTTTATTGCATATCAAAAAAAAGCATCTTTTACGATATCATTTTAAATATCAATTCCATTAACACCCTAAAAATGTAAATAGAATAATGCTCATTATTTTGATTTTGATAGTCGTTTATCTGTAATTTATACTACATCAAAAGGATATAACACGGACCCCCATGGAAATTAAAATACTTGAAACATACATTTGAATAAATAAATAAAAGTTAATAGGAGATTTAAGGGGGCAGTTGCAGTCAATTAGCATTGAGAAAATATCGCGTAAAATGACCAAAAATAGGTTGTTTTCTGTGATAGTCTGCGAAGTTATAAAAAGGAATTTGAGGATCAGAGTTTAACACATATCTTCTAAAACACTTCTAAATTAAATTGAGTATGTTGAATTTTTCATTTTAGCCTTTAAAAGTAAAAAAAACATGTTTATATGTCTAGTAATTTTTCGAAAACAATAGCGGTACTAACCTTGGAGAGCATACATATAGGTACATTTCTGAAAAAAAATTGATCCGAAAAACATAGTAGTTTTTTTCCAAACTATCACCAAAGAAAATTACTAAAATCTTGGCAATTGCAGTTGGTAACAGGTAAAGTTTGAACCCCTACCGCAAGAGGTCGGCCCAAATTTTTCAATATTTTCTAATGGAAGGGAGAGTGCAATGATGTCAAAGAAAATGGAATTCCGATCGCGTGTTGTCAATGACGTCAGATAAATAAACATTTATCTCTCGCATGGTCTTTCGTTTATTTTTTATGAGATTCTAGGGTTTTTCTTTTAAATAACGTTTAGAATATTTTATAACATATCATGTTGGAAAAACAAAGAGATCAGTAGATTTGGGCAAATGGAAAAACATAATTTTTTAAACAATATTTGTATTTTAAGGGAGAAAATCGATCTTTCCTTGAACTATGTGGGGAAGAGGAAATTTATGTTTAGGTCATATTTTAGTTTGTTACGGTGGGTTCGTGTAACAAATTTTAGTTTTATCTTTTTCTTTAGTTAATAAGAATTCACACTGTTATTGGTTGTTTTTTGTCATGTAACATTAAAAAAATCAATCAAACTATTCTTAGTGACAACAAATTATGCCAAATACTAAATTTTGGAAAGGATTTCTTAACTCAAACTTGTTCTATTCTAAAAAATAGAAATATATAGATTTATTTGACCCTTCGCAAAGAAAACGAATTGATGTTTCATATAAGTATTTAGTAAGTTTATAAAATTTCCTGCATGCTTTTAAACGTCCTCAAAAGTAGTTTATCATTTTTATATCGGGTATGCAAAATAGTCCATTGTATAAAAAGCAAAATACGCCTTGAGCGGGTGAAAACCTTCTCCCTCAAACTGTTAAGAAAATAGGAACAATTGTATAGAATTTAAAAGTAAAATAAGTACCTAAATGTACTATAATTCTGCCATAGCACAAAACATGAACAAGCATGTTGTTTCTACTCTTTTTTGCAAAATTATAAACAGCTTTTTATGAACCATGACCAATTATTTTAGCATAAATTAAGCACTGAAATTTATTAGTCATGAAGTGTTTTCAGGTATATCTGGGTAGAAGAGTGTTTTTTTCTTTATTTTGATTCCAACTTCTACAATTTGTTATAAAGGTCAGAAAAAAATAAATTACAAATACAAAATTTTAAAAAATATCCCCAAGATTCTAAACATATTTAGCCTCGTTTGAAATCTTAGAATTGCAACGTCAGTAAAATGAAAATTGTTCTGCTTTTACAAACATAAAAAATTGTTATGCAAGTTTCTGATGGGATTTTTCTATGTTCTGATAGGTCTAAAAGATAGCAAGAGAAAATATAAAAAACTCTGTTTGCGGGTTAGTCATTTATTAGGAAATAATAGAATTTACATAAATGGTATTTATATATTACAATATCATCATATACATTTTTAAGATTAGGAAAATAGTATCTATCTACAGTAATAATGATTTATTGAAGAAACCAATAGATCTTTTATTTTATATAAAATGTAGTTGCTTAGTTGCTAACAGAACGAACTAACTATGTTTGTAGTCTAATTAATATATTTAAGCATTGATTAGATTAAAAAAAAACAATAATTCAAATTATGTGCTCGAGTTGGTTAAAATATAAAATAATTATGTTTTTATTTTTGAACTACATATATAACCAAAGTAGAAATGAACATATTTTTTATTGGTATCCTAAAATTACTAAAGTAAATATTCCTAACTTACAAACCAGTAATTATGTTTTTTTTTGCTTATAGCATTTATATAAATAATATGTAAGATAACATTTTAGTAGCAATTAAAAGATATTTTTTGTAGTTTGGCTGGGTATTCATGAGTATGCTATCAAACTGTGGAACTTATAAACTACGAATGTATAGTAGGTATATTAAATTATAAAATTCTGAGAATAGTTTGACTTTCTTGGGTGTAGTGTAGTGTAGAGGTAACATTCAGCCTATTCTGAATGGATTTAAGTTAAAACCTCCATACTCGAACACAAAAACAGCCAAAGTCTTAGAAAGAGCCAGTTAATACTTAATATTTATATTTATATATATATATATATATATATATATATATATATATATATATATATATATATATATATATATATATATATTTATATATATATTATATATATATATATATATATATATATATATATATATATATATATAATTATTTTCTTGGGCATAGGTTAGCTCATTGAAAAGTAAAACTATAATTCATATCGACGTTTCGCTCATTATAGTGAGCTTTCTCAATTTTTTTCTTGGAACCATGTCAGAATAAATATCTTGAGAAAGATCAATATAATGAGCGGAACGCCGATATGAATTATAGTTTTACTTTTCAATGAGTTAACCTATGCCCTTGAAAATAATTAACAAAATATTTATATATGGTTAAAGAAAAAAAACACAAAATATATATAAATATATATATATATATATATATATATATATATATATATATATATATATATATATATATATATATATATATATATATATATATATATATATATATATATATATATATATATATATATATATATATATATATATATATATATATATATATATATATATACAGTGTCCTTGAAAAAGTTCGCATTTATTAGGTTACTTTCTCAAAATTTAACATAGGTAATAACTTTTGCTTTACTAAGGATGAAAAATGACTTAGAGGGAATAGTCACCTGACTTGTGTTCCCTGCCAGAATTGATATATTTCTTTAAAGAAGTCGCAGAGAAAGGGGTTATTTGCTAAAATAGGAGAAAGTGCTATAAAAAGGTGTTTCTTTTATAGTTTTACATGTCAAATTTTGGTCAGCAATTCTAATTTCCAATTTTTATAACTTTGTACAAGGCACTTAAATATTAATAAAATAGTTTTAAATTTCGATTATGCTTCTAAATTAGTCATTTACGACTTTTTTTGTATGAAGATTAGACAATTATTATTTTTTTAGAATTTTCAAAAATCAGGAAAAAGTTAAAAAAATATTGGAATTTTTGACCAAAATTTGGTACGCATATGTAAAATTAAAAAATAAACCACTTTTCTTAATACAACTTTTTCATATTTTAGCAAATACGACCATTTTTCTGTAATTTTTTTAAAGAAATGTCAATTTTGACAGGTAATGCAAGTTTTCTGATGTAAGTCTTTTATAAATGTACTATAATGTAACAAATAAACTTGAAAATCATACCAGTATAGGTGAACAAACAAATTATTAATATAAAGACATGCCTGAGGCAAGCATCGGATAAATGGTCCTTATGAAATGTACACTCCAGAATGCTTCTACACATACCACATGGTATGAATTGGCAAACAACACAAATAAGTAGTAGTGAGACAATGCATTAATACTGAACCACTTACAGTGTATACAAAACAACAAACTCTCAATATAACATGACTATCAGCAAAAAAATTGGGATAGCTATGGGGTCACATTTATCTCCATTTCTAAGTATTCAAATATATCCCTACATAAAGAGATCTTATTACTAAATTCTGCACACAACAAACACGCCTACTCATACTCATAAGATGCATTAACTAGTCATGGGGATTTACTACAAAAGCATAAACTGTTCTACTAACGATTACAAACTTAACTAAATCTATAAATTAAAGTATATTTTCCTTGCTCTTTCATCGATGGTGAGATTCAAAATTACATGGTCTATTAGCTTGTACAGTTCGTAGCAATAAACAGTTTTCTTGTGATATGGAGTTTTCTTTGTACCTAGAGAAAAAAATAACTAGAATTAGTTTTTTCCTTGTTTAGTTCTCTACAATTAATACATACCTAACAAAATAAAAAAATTAAATTCTGTGTCAAAATTAAATATGTTTTATCAGTACTACACAAAAGAGGTCCAAGTAAAATAGGTATAAGTTAATCTTTAATTGTAAAAGCTTTGGACGTTTTAATTTAATACTAGATAGTAAGGGTTTGTTGCATTTTACTTTCTTACATATTAGTAATAGGCAAAATACCTTATAGATTTTTTGGCCTATTATTAACAGTAATGATATAGAACAAATTCTCTTTAATGCTAATTGGTAGGAAAAAAAGACGCAAAAACTAGCTTCATTAGCGAGATGGACTTGATGTAATAATAAAGCCAGAATAATTAAATATTATTTATATAAACTGAAAAGCATGAAAATAATTTTATTTATAATTTAAACTTAACAGGTGTTTTCCATTAGGTTCAGGCAAGGCCCAAGCAAATAAAAAAAGCAAGGGAAAAGTGCTTATAAAAAAACATGTTTATTTTAATCATTATCAACTGTTGTCATACATATAAAAGTAAATTATAAACTATAGCTACTATTAAGACAAGCTACAGAACTCTCAAAACAGAACAGAAAAAATTTAGCAAGTTCTTTGAAAGAAAACATAATTGATGTACCACACCTTAGACCTAAAATTCTTAGTTATTGTTTTTTAATAAAAAAATCGACATTTTGTGTATTTTGAATACGTACAAAGAAAAAATGGTTGGAGATAAAAATAATATTTTAGTTTGCTTTAATATGATTTAAATGTTATCTTTTGAAAGAATAATTATATTACCTGATAATAATAAATGTGATTTCTTTTTATACTATATTTAATGTTTAGTCAAGTACTTAATATGTAAAAAGTCTAAATAAACAAATAGAATTTTGGGAATTTAATAGTTATAATAAAAAGTGTTTTACCATCAGGTATAGCAGCTAAGTGGTTAAATTCTTCATGAATAAAATTGGCAGGTTCCTTGATTTTTGCATTTGGTCTTGACTGTGCGAATTTCTGCCCTGCAACACTCTCTTTTTGCTTTCCATAAAGTGTGTAATAGGTTTTAAAATGCCTTAGATTTATAATGGAACTGACCAGGTTATTGCAGGAAGTGTTATGTCGCCTTTTACATACTGTGCCAAATACTGAAGCTGTTAATATGTATTTTCTAATTTCTCCCTAAAATGGATTATCCTACTGCCCAACTGTATTTCTTGAAGTAACCTAGAAAAATGTTCATATATTTAAAAATATTAGGGAGCATGTAATACACCAGAGTATTATATAGAAGTATAAATGAACAAAGCCTAACAGAAAATGAACACTATGCAAAAACATACTCGCAAAGAGAGATGTGCCAACTCAATACATAAATGCAATTCAGTTGTCTTACTATATTAAGTTGCCCCAGAATCTTAATACTCTATATAATATATTTCTAAAAATAGTAAAAACTATAGACTTTTGTGTTGTACCTCCCACTACTATTACAACCAGTATAAGTATAAATGAACCAAGCCTACAGAAAATGCAAGCTATACAAAAATATAGAGACACAGGAAGATGTGTCTACATTTTCTCTAAATCAATACATATACTGCTGCCCTTCAGCCTAAAATTAATGACGGTCAATGTAATTCTTAAGGAGGCAATGTCTAAAGTAAATTCTATATGAAATGCAGTATACTTCAGGCATCGTTGTTTATAAATCAACTTTTCCTTCTGCAATCAATGTGTTGAATACTATTTTAATTAATAATTTTACTTATTTTTTCTTTTTTTCTTTAATTTCTGCCTTGCGCGAGTCCCTCCAATGCATACCAAAAACAAGCTTAACATTGGATGGAAGTTGAAAATGAAAAACCTAATATTATTGAGATATAGTAAATATAGAGTAAAGAGAGAGAACAAAAAAGGCGAGTTTTAAAAAACTGTAGTTTTAATTTCTTGATCTAAACAAAAATAAAAACTTTTTATAATATGAATTATGTTGCCCTTCCGCCAGACGCCATGAAATGGATAATTATAATCCTAATACTTTCAGCCCCTTGTCATCCAATCAAACTTGCAATGCTTGACCAAAATCGTCGTGAAATATATTTAAAATATCTATAAAAAATTATTTCTTTTTATTAAGAACGCCTGTATCTCAAAGACAAAACAAAACATAGACTATAGGAAACATGTTTATATGAATTCTCATAAAATACGTCAAAGAATGACCTACTTAAGAATGAGCATAAAATTAAGGAACAATGTATATTGTTTTATGTTTTCTCAAACAGTCTCATGGAATACATATATATATATATATATATATATATATATATATATATATATATAAATATATATATATATATATATATATATATATATATATATATATATATATATATATATATATATATATATGTATATATATATATATATATATATATATATATATATATATATATATATATATATATATATATATATATATATATATATATATATATATATATATATATATATATATATATATATATATATTTTATTAATTATTTTCTTGGGCTCATTGAAAAGTAAAACTATAATTCATATCGACGTTTCGCTCATTATAGTGAGCTTTCTCAATTTTTTTCTTGGAACCATGTCAGAATAAATATCTTGAGAAAGCTCAATATAATGAGCAGAACCCCGATATGAATTATAGTTTTACTTTTCAATGAGTTAACCTATGCCCTTGAAAATAATTAACAAAATATTTATATTATATATATTACTAATAATATTAGTAAATCCAGTAATAATCAAGAACAAATAAAAGTGGTGTTAGAATTATATAAGTGTCAGTCTTCTTATATGCTGCTAGATTTGTTTTCTATCCTACATATTTTAACGGCCTATATCAAGACAAATTTTTACTTTTTAAATGTGGTTGTAAAACAGTACAACCAAGTGCCCAAAATTATGGAATAATGTTTCTACAGCCAACACCTTACATTTTGCCACCTTGCATTGTTTGCCCTTACAAAACATGTCAGGGCAAACACCACTTGTGCATGCATAATCTTTTTTTTTATTGTAATTTTGTCATGGTTTTAGAATCTACTTGAATCAAACCTTTAAAAATTTTTTTCGTAATTCATTTTGGCACATTGTATTAGGAATAGTTTGACTAATATGTGATACTTTCAAATATTTTACTGAAAGATTTCTTAATTTATACTCACAAAGATATCCCTGGAGACCTCGCTGGAGACTCATCTTGGAACTTTAAACTCTCAACATCATTACCACGCTTCTTTGCAAAACTGGTTGAATATGTATGGTCTTTGTTAATATCATCCCTACAATAAAAGATGCATACATAGTAGTTGAAACTGTTGTAATATTATCTATTATATCCTAACAACATGGTAAACTGACTGGTATACCTATGGCACTTATATGATAATGCCCAGGGGCATACACTTTTTTTTTTGAGGGAACTAAGCGAGGCTCCAAAAATAGAGAGAGCGGTGAAAGAAAAAAAATGTCAGGTGGATTTTAAGACATACATTTGAAGTGAAAAAATTGAAATAATAAGACTAAGATTCCAAAAAATATATTTTAACATAAAAATATATTTATTTTACTTAGGATAACTTTAAACAAATATATAAGTAATATCTATAAAGTAGTAAAAGTAATCAGATCAATAAGACTTATAAAATTTTTGGAACATTAAATTGATTAGTTGATATCTCGGTAATATAAGTTGTAGGATATTTTTTCTTGTTTGCAGTTTTAAGCGCATACTTAAATCATGCGTCTTTAAAGCCTTTTACAAATTTGAATAATTCAGGTTATTATGTCTGAAAAAATATTAAAACATGTTAAGTTATTTATTACATTGCGCTTTTGACTCTACATATTTAAAAATCCTAAGTTCAATTTTTTTTGAAATATGACATTTGAAAAATGACAATTTGATATTTAGAAAGGCTGTAAAATCAAAATAATTCTACATAGAGCAGAGAATTGTTCAGTTTCGTATGATCTTTCTTATGGTCCCGTAAAAGGGAAGTATTGTAATCGTGATAAAATAACCCTAAGAGATTTTTACTGATGTTTACATTTTAGGGTTCCGGGATCCCAAAAAAAACATGTTTTCCCATTTCGATTGAGATTTAGAAGAGCAGAAATTATGCACTCCTACCTCAGTTTTATATGGTCGTTCGTGTGGTCTCGTAAGAGAATTCTGTATGAAGAAACTTGTTGGTAAAAGTGAATTTATCGATTTTTTTTTTATCAGAAAAACTCTTTCTTCTATTTAGACTAAAAGCGGATGCTATAAGAAAGACCTTCGAAAAGACCTTAAAAAACTAAGCATGTATTTAAAAAAATGGTATTATATTTAAAGAAAATTACCATCGATGTTAGCATCTGAACCTTGTATAGTGTATATATAATGTTAAAAAGAAGCATTTAACAATATTACATATTTTAATATTTCTGCTCGTATTTCTGTCTAAAATGATTATTCAATTTTCATTGAATTTGTGTAAAACTTAGGCAGTTGTGTTGTAGACCAGATTTCTTACCATGTATACTTTTTTTTCAAAAAATGGATTTAATAATAAACATGTATTTATTCCTGTGATATTTGTTAACTTGCATACTGCCTTAACAAATAAAATACCAGTTCTGGATAGCACAATTTCCTTCAAGTTGATAAGAAATATGACAATACAGATTAATACCAGTAATACCTGGAATTTTGAACTAGAAACAATTCTGTATTAAAAAAAACATGCCAGTTAAAAAAAAGAGGAATACATATTTGGATGCTTATTTACTTTACTTATTTTTGTTACATTTTAGAAATATTTTTAAATATACATATTGGTATAAAACGTAGTGGTGGTATCAACTTTTATTTTTTAAATAAAACATCAATTTCTTCTGGGTTTTGAATTTTGTCCCAGATTCTAGCTATTTGTATATAGTATCTTTACTTGTTTTAGAGATTTTGACTTCTGAAAATTTGTATTTTCATATTTGGAGAGGATGTAACATCACAAAACAAATTTCGCTTATTGCAAGAGATAGAAAAATGGTTAAATATAGAAAGTTTTAGACAATTTCGTTACAAGCCTAATAGCACCTGCTGGCGAATTCTAGCCATTATGTTCTTGAGATATTTAGAAACGAATAAAATATTGCATTTTTAAAATTATGCAGTAAATTTTTTAATCCTAAAATTTTTTTAAAGTTATAAACATATTGCCAAAGCATTTTTTGTCTAACATTTTATGGTGCTGTCATATTTTGAATCTGATGTTTCGTAAATGAGGGGCCATCATCAACTTTTAAATACACACCTGGATTTTTTAATTTGTTTTGTAACAAACCTTTGCATTTCAAAATCCAACGATGTAATGCACTCATACATTAAAAGTATTTAAAATTTGAGGAAATCAAGGTTATCCCTCTCTCTCTAAAACATTGTCTCTTATGGGAAAATCTTAAATATGTGCTGTCCAAATATTAAGTCTGTTATATTATTAGTGTGGGAGGGTCAAATGCTTGTTAAAAAAAATTACATAAATTATCAAGCTTGTAAAAAACGAAAAAAAAAAGACTGTCAATTTTACAAGATATTACTATAAATTATATTTTTCAAATTGGACATCCTGACTATTATATGTCCCTCAAATGGGTCTCTTCTTGCAGATTATAATTATATCTGGTTCGATACCTATTCACTCCACTATATAATAGTGTTGTCCGTCTCTCTCTAACACACTGCCTCATATGGTTTTTCTTAAATTGATCGAGTGTCTTTGAAGATAAAGTCATTAAACCAGATATTATATTTATAATCTGCAAGAAGAGTTCCATTTGAGGGAAATATAGTATAGAGTGTGTGCCGAGGTGTGTCCGATTTAAACAATACAACTTATGGTGATATCTTGTAAAATTAATAGTCTTCTGTTTTTCTAATAACCAGAAAAAAGTTTTAAGTAGCCCTACAATTGGTTTTTTGTTCACTCCGATAAGTTAAAAAGTAAAAAAGTTATTAACATTTAAAATGCTATCAAGATACACTGATCACACTGTACATACATAAATACAGTAACATACATTAGTACACTAAATTACTTGAGAAATGAAAACTAATATCCCCAATTTTTTCTTACTTTTCCAGCGATTGAGGAATCTGTATGTACATTTTTGGTCAAGATTGAAAATATATTAAATATGTTATATATTCATAGCCATGCGCAAGAATTATTTTCTCACTAGCAAGCAATGCCTTAGTAAATTAGGTACCGATAAAAAGTTGCTTCCCAATAATTTTCTCTTTGTGATGTGATAACTGTGGGGGTATACGCTGTTAAAGCCTGCTACTATCTGCAAACAGCAAAACTTTCTAAGTGGAAATCACATAAAAAGGATCAATATAATACTGATAACTAAAAGCTTTATTCTTACACAGATTGTCATGGATCCGGTGAGTTAAATTGCATCAGCCAGCATTATCGGTCTACCACTATGAAAGTATTAGTGTTGCATAAAAAGTGTCTAATTTTATGAGCTTTTAATTTCTACCACAATTATATGACCAACAGGAAATAAGTTTTTATACCTACCGAATTACTATACCCCTGAAGGTTTTAATTTAATTAAATTAATATTACAAAACATATTTAAATTTTACAAATATAAAAACCGTAGGTATTTATGTAAATTTCAGAGAGAATTCACCTCATTTATAAAAATATGAATATGAAATAAAAATGAACCAGAAAATTCTAAGAGAATCGTGTTGCCTAGGTACCTATAAAAAACACATTTATTAGTTTTATTTATTTTCATCATTGTTTGAAAACAAAATAGTCTTCCTCCTTCAAAGTTGGGCTATTTTAAGTTTCAAACAAAAGATATGTACTTCAGAAATACATCCACCATGTATCTTCTAAAAAATTACTATAGCATGGACATACAGATAAAAGTTTATATAAGTAGTCCCAAACGTAAAAAATATGTTGATATTTTTAATATGATGTACTGTAATCAGTAATTGTCCATTTCAAATTCTTCAAATTCATGAAGGGTCTCAAAATCGAGCACCTATAGTTATATTATTTGAACTTACCTTATTCTGCATTTTCCCAGGATTCTCACTGCAAAATTTTTTGCAGTTCGGCGCCGAGGTCTTGCTGCTCTCGTATTTTTACGCCCTTTACACTCATTACACAAATCCTGATTACACAGGTAACACAGGAATTCATAAACAAATATCTAGAAAGCTTAGACACAGTCACAAGAGTGAGAAGTTCTAAACTAAACGTCGACGTTTTAAAAATACAAGTACTAGTTATTTTAAAACACACCTATAATAAACAAACAGGAAATTCTCAACCCAAGACTCAAGCTATCATAAAAATATAAGGAAACCAATATTCCGGGTATTTAGATATTAAAAAAACTGGTTTTTATCGGCAAACACCGAAAGGTGCCGAAAGTCGAAAGGTCTTGCAATTATTACTTCGGCTAGCTGATAAAAAACAGTCAATAGGGGAGATCATATTTATTATAGTCTGTAAAAGAGGTATTCTTTAACAGCACTCTGTAATTTTATTTCATTTCGCAACAAAGATAGATATATCAACGAGAAATACATGCCATGTGCAATATTTTGAATTTTCTATCAAAGGAATGTAAAACTCATAAAGTTATTTGCATGAGATGGAGGGGATACAATGTTGCGTCACTGTTAAGCGTTGTCTAAAATATTTGAATTTTTCCGTTAAAAGTGAAACTACTTATTTGCATAGTATTTGATAGATTTTATGTAATGTTTGTACATAAATATGTTATAAAATTAAATATTGAACGTGTTAATTTATTTATATGGCCTATTTTGGGAAAAATTATAAAATAATCGAATTCCGACATTGATGCGTCATCTACAGAGTGGCGCTTGAGGTTTGAGTTCGAAAAATGAACACGGGAAATTTTATAGCGTGGATTTGCACTCTTAATTGTATAAGAGTTGTGGAGTTTAAATGATTAGAGGATATAAGGTAACTGATTTTAGTTAATATGCATTGTTTTGATTTCGAATTTTTATTAATGTCGATTCTTGTGAATATCAATTTTCATTGAATGCAGCCACCTTGTTTCAATTTTAATTATCGAAGGTGGAGCGATCTAGTGCAAAGTAGGGACAACAAGAGCAGAAATCTGTAATTTTTTAATACCCGAGTTTCTGGCTAGGCATGCGTTCGAAGATTTAAATGTGCATCTACAATTAACCGGTTGTGTTGTGCTGACGTCATGACGAGTCGGCTACGAATAATCAAAAACATATTCGTAGATAATCAATGACAGTTGAAACGTGATTGAAATGAAAAGAGTACATTTTGACGCAATGTAAAAATAGGTACCAGCGTATAATAATTAAGTAAAGTCTTGTCACTTTCGCAGAATTCAATGACTTACTTGTCCCCCTTGTTTAATACGTGAGTAATTATTATAATTTATAGGTATGTACACTTCACTTTCAAAGCTGCGAGTCGATCAAGATACGAATTTACAAAAATGAACACATCTACCCAGTGGTGTATTTAGAATGCCGTCCTAGAGGGGAGGCAAACATTTGATAGCTAAAAAAAAGTTCTAGGTTCTTGTTAGTACAACATAAGCATGAGGACTAAAGAAAAAAAGTTCTCAATGTTTGTGATGTAAAAGTCCTGAAATGCTTTATATAATGTAATTTTTGCTTGGGTTATTAGCTCGGGGGAGAAGGGGGTGTAGGGGGTGCAGGGTGCATTTGTCTCTTGTCCCTACCCAAACCCGAAACTGTCGCATGTGGGAATGCAGAACATATTATATTGAAGAAACAGAAAATATTGAAGACAAGAAAACATAGCATGCATGCCCTATTAGCTTGGTAATTTTGTTCACAAAGTCTCTTTGAACAATACACAAGTGTAATCTACAAAGCTGATTTTTTTTTTCTATTTTTAGTTCTTACATTCTGGTACTCACGCACATATTATGGATGTAAACCAGGGCAAAATATGTGATAGTTTTATAGGTCATAAAAACCGATTGATGGTTGTGTCTTGTATTAGATTTAATGCCTCCAGATCTAACTGTAATAACGGTATATATTCAAAACCCTTCTTGTCATGTAGAGATACTAGAGAATCTTTCGATACGAATCCACGACATGGTGATTTCTGTCTGGATTCAAACCTGGAATCATATTCATATGTACCTACATATAGTAAATTTAACCTAAATACAGGGTGTTACTAAAAGTCATAATGTAATTTTAGGAGTAGTTTTTACATCAAAAATTATGAATAAAAGTTTCTATAGAGATGTGCAGAAATGCTTTGTTTTAAAAATACAGGGTGTCGAGGATTTAGTTTTTTTAGTTTATATAATGCACTTTTTAAAATTTTAGAGACGATTTATTAAAATTTAATACGGTGTGAATTAAAACAGTACACTCAGATTGAAAATCAACTTAATTTTTTTTAAATACGGAACTGTATTTTTAATTTAATTATTAAGAAACGTTCGACCTCCCAAAACTAACAATGTATCACATTTAATGTTTGAACAGTAGATTTAAGATTTTTCCATAAAAGACAATGTGTTAGAGAGACACAGAAAACCAGAATCTCGCCAAATTCACAAAGGAAAATTTTAAGTACCCTAAATGAATGAGTGCATTACATCATTGGTTCAAGTCAAGGGCTTTTAAAAAACAAAATAAAAAATGCAGGTCTATTTAAAAAAAAAATAAGTTGATCTGACCGCGAAGAAGAAACGTCGAATTTCAAATCTATGTGCACCATTTTGTTGATAATGAAAAGTAGCTATAGAGATATAAAATTTATTTTATGATATCTCTTCAAATGCAACCTGAAAAAAATAAAACGTATATAGCTGGTTTTACGTACGTTTATCCTCGGAGGTAGTCAGAATTGTCTAACTTTGTAAACTACTTATTATTCGATGTTAAATTGCGCAACTTTGCCCTATTTTAACCGACATTGTATCTCTTACGGTTGCCAAGATCTCAATGCTTGTACCTCGAATTTGTAACACCCTGCATATGTTTGCGTGTTTTGATTCGTTGGGACCATTGCGGTATACCACCTCGATGTTTGAGATATTCCAAGTACAACCATATGTAATTCTCACATTGAATGTTATTTTTTAATTAATTTTTATTTTTCAATTTAGAGTGCTGTGATTTGGCAAAAACTATTAACTTACCTCCAAGAAGCCTAGGAAAAATAAAATGATCTGTCTATTCACTAAACATCTTTTATACCATTTAAATATTAGTTAAACGATTTTTTAGAAAAACTCATTTTTTTAATGTCGCTCTTCGGGTTAGCCTTTGCGAGTAATATATAATGATACCCCACAACAATATGCAGTATTTTAAAAAATCGGCAAATAAAGGCATTATATTCCCCATTTAAAAAACAAAAGTTAATAGCAGAAATTCGGAACTAAAAGATATGGCAACCCTGTTACAGTAATATATGTCATAAAACAAAATAGGTAAAAACCCAAAGTGGAGGTGCTACGATAGAACGTTTAAACACGCATTTCAGATTTCAGAACATAAAAATAGCTTTTTATATAAAAAATCAGATTCAGCTTTTGCTGGAAGAACATTCATTGCTTTATAAACTACCAATAAAATAAAGGTTGTGTTGTTTAACACTATAATATATATATATATATATATATATATATATATATATATATTTGATAAATTAAAAAATAAATCAGAATTCAATGGCCGATTCAAATTATAAACCTTTGATCAACAACAGAATCAGACACTATCACTAACCGAGAAAATAAGTGTTACTTCACAGATTGTTTTGTAATCTGTGACAATAGCTTGTACAAATTTATTTAAAACTAAAGTCTCGAAGTGTTGAAAGTAGTTTGCCGAACCGACGGCTTCGCACGTCATTCGAATACTATTTTTTACCTTCGACCTCTCACTTCATATACTCACGGCCCGCCACTGCCTCAGGCCCCACCGTCGCGTCGGCAGTGGCTCTAGCACCGAGCTTGCGCGTCATGTTTTTGCAGGGATTTAATGATCGAAATGCAAAGGCCACAACGCGTAAGGCTCAAATGTGGTGGGGGCCCCGGGAGACATCAGCGAGCGGAATACAAAACTGAGGATCTTTTCTTTTTTTTGTCATCATGTAAATTTTGAGTTGCGGCCGAAAGGACTCCAAATACGTAAAACCCATTGACCGTTTTTTTTGTCATCGCAAAACATCGCCTCGCCCAGATGAGCCCCAACTATCGTAAGTAGTTAATTCGGCCTTGTTGCTTCTAGAAAAGCAGCCTCTATAACGCAACATACGGGTCCTTTTTTAATACTCATTGTTTATAAAATTAGGATTAACACCACGATACACTTACAACGGTATGCTCACGCTCGTCTCTTCAGCATTCAGAAAGAAAATGAAATTGAAGTTTAAAAATATCAGATTGTCTAAAGTGCTCATCGTGAGGATTCGTGAAATTTATTTTGATTAAAACAATTAATTAATTTAAAACAAAAATTAAGAACGCTGCAAGTAAAATAATTGCAGGGGAAACTTCCATTCATATTTTATAACATTTGTTACTTGAGTTGCTGCACTAGTGCCGTCTATTGACATTTTTAGTTTTTACTTGCAATTGAAAAACACAAACCAGGTTCAACCAAATACAGGTAGCTAAAACCATATTGTTCTATTTTTATAGTAAATATATCCTAAATTACCATTTTTTTTATTTATCTTAACAGCTTGACGGTAAGCAACAATCCACATTTTTGAAAATGTATTATTTTGGAAATTTGAAATATCTTATATCTGTCACTTTTGTTTTTCGATTATAATTTCAATCTCGATTTCAACTGCCTGCAAGTGCACATGTAGGACATAATAAACAGTATTGAAAATAAAATCTATAGATTCAAAATAATTAGTTTAATAATTTTACAAACATTTTATTGAAGCGTAAATTCTACAAACGTTTTCAAATGACAATGCATTACGGCCTATTTGACTCCCAAACGGTGTACATCGATGTGACGTATTTGCGCGTGAAAGACGAGTTTGAATTCGATCCGTATCATCGTCTTTTATTGCACAAATGATATTAAAAATTCAGCAAGCAAGATTATTAGAATGCAATCCAACGTTAGCGCAATACGCAAACTAACGAAGTCGGCTCATACTTCAGAACACAGAATACCAGACCAGAGAAGCTCCAGAATTTTACAAAACTTTTTTGGCTTTTTCTCTTTCGTGTGACGACACATTCGCAAATTAATATGAGTTATCGAACGAACTCACGTAAACACATTATATTTCTTTTGGCAGGCTATAGATGGCGACAATTCCGATAATAAAAATGCATTCGAGGGCTCGAATTCAATCGAAATTGATATCAATGGAAATTGGTTTCAATGAAAATAGATAATCATAGAAATTGCTGTAAATGAAAATACCATTCATAAAAATTGATAATCGGTTATATTGTTTCCCACAGAATACTACAAATGTATTCGTTAAATATTGGATAAATATTGATATCAACAAATTTGTAAGTAATAAAATTATATAATAAAAAAAATGCATTTAAATTATAATAATATAATGAAAATTGAATTAACTTTGTAAAGGCCCATATAAATATCCTGACATACATTTTAATAGCTAAATCAAATTAATTGATAATTAAAAATCTATATGAAGGCTTTAGCTCTGGATGTTCCAAGGATTCAGTTAAAATTACATTTTTATTGTAATATTATAAAATAAATTGCCATAATAAAGTCCCATTCAATTTAAATTAATACCGGGCATATAGCAGACTAAAAAGTAAAACGGCGTTCCATAGTGGACAGTGTTTTTTTTTCATTCGAGCTGTCTTCTGAGTATAAGGATTTGTTGCAATAGTTATCTTTCTCTAATAAACAGAGGAACTTCAATTTATCTCGGAAAGGCTATACTGGTTCTCCTGTACCGATTTTTGTACAAGTTTCTGCTTGTAGGAATCAGCAATATCAAGATTTAATTTTAGAGAACGCCTATTTTTATTCGGATTTGTTTTGTATGCAACAGGTTGAGTTTTGTTGAAATGTGGATTCCAACTGTTTAGGTTTCTGTGCTGCAGAGCTCAGGTCTATCTGTCTGTTCTTGTTATTCTTTTCGCAATCGGACATCCCGTTAGTACTTTGCACTCGCGTCCTAAACTTTTAACTGTACCATGTTTTTTGAAAATATCTGCGTATCTTCTTGGATCTACAGCTTGGTCGCTTCTTTTTTAAGGATTTCTTCTTTCCTCCCAAAAACTCGTTCGAGAGGCAAAAAAGAATGTCCTGGAACGGGAAAGATCGATTCAATTTGCTTTACGTTTCTAGGTGCAATGCTTTTTAAAAAGTGCACTCCACATCCATCGACACAAAACCACATTGTACAGTAACCTGTTGTGTCAGTTTCGCTTAAACAGTCAAAAACAGCTGAGTAGATTTGGTTAGAGTTGCCGGAGTGCCAAAACCGATATTAACACAACGAATAAAAGTCCCTCTAAAAAAAGTTTTGTTTACTTTTAAGCTGTTATCTACAACAGATTCTTTACGTATGGTAAAAATTTTCGCAATGCTTAATTCGGGCGGAAAATATTGTCTTGCAATGTTTTTGCTTCGACAATAACGGCTTACAACTTTTCCTAAATTCGGGATAAATTATTTTAGGCTGCGCCTATTACGACCCCCATATTTAGCTGCTTGTCTGTCCCCTCCTCTCTTTCTTTAAGCAACTATCTAGCATAAAGATGATTCCTAACAATTTGTTTAGTCTATTTTTTGAAACATGTAATATATCCATAAAGGCTGTCTGGCAAACTTGTAAATGAAAATCCCTTGTATCAAATGGTTTGACAAAGTATTGTTACACAACATACACCTTTTCTGTTACTATTTTTCGTAACACTTTTGCTTCGTAGAGGTTTTTTTACTGATATATACTTAACGTAAACGTACATCTTGTGAACATTTTGTTTTATTAGAATAAAAATTTGCATAAAATGCACGAATATCTTTCATAGATAAATTTTGACAATGGTATGTCTTACCGTTATGTCCACACATTGGGAATCTAGGAAGTCTATTGGCAGAATATCTAAAAATGAAAATTTTATACTTACCTAAACTCCACTGCGTTTTAGACACCATGACATACCTTGCTTTTTTTCTATTTCTCTTTTGGTTATGCAACCACAACACTGTGTCCATTTTAGCACACAATTTTTTTTAATAACACCTAATTATTATGATTAAGACAACGATTTGTTTATTTCTTAAATCACTAGTCAAGACTAAATCAATAAGAATAAACACAGAATCGCGCAGCAACAGCCGTTGTAATCATGTGATTCGAGCATTTCCATTGGTTAATTGGATAAGACGTGTTTTGAAATGACCATGTAACTGAATAAGACGAGTTTTGGTTTGAATGTCGATATTAACCATAAAATGGCGAATTTTGTTCCGTTTTGCGAATAAGAATGCATGGGTATTAGGACGAACAATAATTTAATGCATCAAATTCGATTTTACTTTTTTTTTATTTATAATTTGTCAGTTGCCTTCCTAAAATTTTGAATTACAAAAAGAAATATTTAGTATGATTAAAGTTTTTTGAAAATTATATATCTTAAAATCTTATATCTTGATATAAGGGCCACGTACAAACGTCATGGAAATTCGCTATATTTTTTGTAAGAGCAGTTTTGGAAGTATAGCCCTCCGAAGGGCCCATCTTTAGAGAAGCTTAGTAGTGCAACAAATAAATAAAATATTAGTTTTTTAGTATACCTGCAAGAATTAATTGAGATGACCTTAATTTTGGTTTTTTAGGATGGGTAAAATACATTTTGATAAATTTTAATTTGATATGTCCAAAGATAGGATTAAAAATAGTATAATAATCTATATAGCGTCTTATCCTAATAGGTTGGGTGAAAGTATAGCGGGAAAAACAGACTAATTCGTTCGATATAACTCTTTTATTATATAAGCAATGTTTCGATGCGTGGTTGCATCTTCCTCAGGCTAAAAAAAAGCGATCATTTGTAAAGACAAAGAAATACAATTAGACAAACAATATAATAATATAAGACACATAATATACAATCTTTTAAGTATCTTTTTTATCCTCTTTATTGGTATGAAATCTGGTTACCTACCTTAATAACTGTTAGAGCATGTTACGCATAAAACGTGTAATCATTTGTTAATTGGGAGCTCGAAACTCCACATAAGAAAGACAATGAAGATACATGTATGTCTACTAATTTATAAAGAAAATTCCCTAAGTGCCATATTTCTAGATATTCTATTTTTTTTCCCACGGAGTTGTTGATTGGTGGTTTATTAATATATTCACAATTATATTTATGTTTAAATATGAGAACCAATTTTCGAGTATTCGATAAAATGACAACATTGTTACGTTAGAACCACACATCTGCCACTAGCATAAACCTAAAGAAACCAAGTAAGGGCATGCTTTAATAGTTTAGTATCCTTTAATATTGTTGGTGCACCTGTAGAAATTTTTTACTCCTAACAAATTGCGACGTTGTCAGTTTGTGTAAATTCTCTTGAAACGCAGTCGAGATACGATTACCGTTGAATAGTTGTATTTTAATCTACATATTTACAAGACTTCACACACACACGCACGTTCACAAATATATACATTAATTTTATATATACATAAAATTATATTCGTCAAAAATTGTATTTAAACTTTCACTCATCATACCTTCGATTGTAACAAATAATTTTTTTTATTTATAAATTTTTTTTTATTATTTTTATTATATTTTGTTTTATTTATTTGTTTTATATATTTTTTTTTATAAATATATATATTTTTTATTCTTATTTTTTTTTATATATATTTATCATTAGTACAGAGTACTAGCTCTTATTATTTTAGTCTGGTTCTGCTTAGGAGAGAATGATATACATTATTTAAATTACTAACATCACTTCTGGGGTTTACTGTAGTATGATGGTTGACTTAAATAAAAATCATTTCCAGTTGGTACGTTTGTAAAAGTTACTTTCCCGCTCTAAAACCTGCCCTTTGTCAAACATGAAAATGTGACCGGTGTCAAAATGATGTTGGGCCGTTTTTTCAATTTTGTTTTTATATTTTTCTTGGCAATCATATTTATGTTGTCTAATACTAAAAATAAGAATAAAAAATATATATATTTATAAAAAGAAATAAATAAAACAAAATATAATATAAATAATAAAAAAAAAAATAAATAAAATTATTTGTTACAAACGAAGGTATGATGAGAGAAAGTTTAAATACAATTTTTGACGAATATAATTTTATGTATATATGAAATTAATGTATATATTTGTGAACGTGCGTGTATGTGTGAAGTCTTGTAAATATGTAGATTAAAGTAAAACTATTCAACGGTAATCGTATCTCGACTGCGTTTCAAGAGGATTTACACAAACTGACAACGTCGCAATTTCCTAGGAGTAAAACATTTCTACAGGTGCACCAACAATATTAAAGGATACTAAACTATTAAAGCATGCCCTTACTTGGTTTCTTTAGGTTTATGCTAGTGGCAGATGTGTGGTTCTAACGTAACAATGTTGTCATTTTATCGAATACTCGAAAATTGGTTCTCATATTTAAACATAAATATAATTGTGAATATACTAATAAACCACCAATCAACAACACTGTGGGAAAAAAAAATAGAATATCTAGAAATATGGCATTAAGTGAATTTTCTTTATAAATTAGTAGACTGATATACATGTATCTCCATTGTCTTTCTTATGTGGAGTTTCGAACTCCCAATTAACAACTGAGGAAGATGCAACCACGCATCGAAACGTTGCTTATATAATAAAAGAGTTATATCGAACGCATTAGTCTGTTTTTTCCGCTATACTTTCACCCAATTAAAAATAGTACTAAATTTACACACATTTGAATTTTCTAGGAAAAGTTATTATTCTTAAAATTTAAACATTTTTAACGTTGCAAATCCTTAAATTGGAATATTTTAGTCGGTTAGGCTTACTTTATTTATCAAAAAAAAAGCTACATAGAAATGTTTTTGTGTAATTCTTGGATATCTCATTAGCTATTATTAATAGAAGAAAACTTCAAATAGGAAAGATACTTGTTTACTAAAAGTACATTTTGTAAAGATATTTTTATTTATAACAGTTGCCGAAATATGCGGTATAAGGTGCAACTTAATTGCTTTAAATGGAGGACCCTATATACATAATAAAATATATTCCGATTTTACGAGCAATTCTAATCTTTTTTTTAAACAAAACAAAATTTTAAATTTTAAGAAATTGAAATACTGTAAAATCTAAACGTCTGAAAGTAAAACGAATTGCTCATTTCCATATTACTTTTTTTAAGTTTCTTTTTCTGGTATTAACTTTCAGTGCTTTGAATCTAACCGAACATTAATATATATATACAAGCTAAATTTTATATGATTAAATAAGATGGAAAAGACGAGATAGATCATAAAAAATTATAATAAAATGTGCAATTTGTTTTCGTCTAGGTCAAACCTCTTTGATTTTACAGTTTCTCCAAGTCTATTTTCACTTTTTAAATGTCGATATGTCGAAAACAATTAAGTTTTGGTAATATATTTGATTGGTATCTTATATAATATTAAGAATTATTCGTTAGATCTAATATATTATTATATATAATTAAGAAATAATGATTTAATAAAATTGTATTTGAAATACCTTTGGCACATAAAGTTTCTCTAACAGAATAAAGTATATCAAACTAAAGTTTCTCAATGAGAAAAATACATTTTTCGACAAGAAACATTTTTATGAAGAAAAACGTGTTCTCGAAAATTAAATTTTATTTGGTCAGTCCTATTGTTATTCCTAACACTAGGCACTATATATTTTAAATTAAAATATAATATAAAATAACAAAATATATTTTATTCTTCTTAAAAGAATCATCCCAATCAAACTTACTGGCATACGAAGTTAAAACTAATAGTTTGTTTTCCGTTTTGCCTTACTAAGTTTCTCAAAAGAATGATTTTTTTGCAGGGCTATATTTCCAAAACGGCTCGTACGATTTTGATTTTTATTTTATTTGGCCTTTTTACGTTTGCTGGTTTAGCTTTTGTCCTTTATTTATTTTTTTTCGATTGTGGATTAATAGTATAAAGACTAGAGAGATGAACTTTCCGAATAAAATTATTTATTCCTTTCAGTCAGTCACACATCCATAATCTTATATTAATATCTCTTAAATTTACCTATCCTGTTTAAACGTGATATTTCTTTTCTTCTTTCTTTTGCATGCAATGTTAGGATGCATTTTCCTCTCTTTGTATTTTTTGTGAGTACTCATCCATGTGTTTTCTCTTTACTTTTAGAACCCACATGGGAGTGGAATCCTAAGTTTTGGCATACACTACTGTACCATAAGTTATGACAACCATAGTCTTTTTGGTTAAGAGGATCTTAATCAGTTATCCCGTTCAAACTTCTTTACGTAACCTAGTTTTGCTTGAATGCTACTAGTTCCAGACACTGTATTTGTTCCTGTGATTTTGAGTTGTTCCAGATTTTATGCAGTCCTTCAAGCCTTGTCTAGGATTTATAAAGGCCAGATAATATTTTTTCTATTTTTTTTTCGTTGCTTAACTAGCAGTATTGATACTATACGTTGTTCTATTTGATTAAGAGATTAAACAATTAAGCTATTAAACAGACGAACAATTTAAGTTAATATTTGAACTTTCAATCAGTTGATTTTATTTAATGATATATAATAATTATTGAATTTTGTGAACTATAGTCGACTATAGGGGGCTTATAATTTTTTTTTGCATAGTAAAAGATATTTGCATATTGATTTTCTTTTTTCATTTGGATCTAGTTACTTTAAATTGTACATATCGTGTATAATATATGTGATGTAACTAGAGAAAATTTATTTTATACTTTGATTTATTTTACCTACACTTACCTAATTTGTATTTCAGATTTTTTTTGTAAGAAATAGTCTAGGCTAAAACCTATTTCTTTTGGTTTCGCGGTTTTCCAGTTAAATAATAAAAAAACAGCGTGGATTCACTTTTTTTTAAGATTTAAGTTTGGTTTTTAATTGCATATAGAAAATTACAGGAGTAAAGTTAACTTCAAAATTGTATTTGGTTAATTAGTCATTTACCTGCGAACCTACAGTGTTCACCAGACGAAAAATTGCCGTACGCCTTGTGCTACAAAAAGGGGTACACAATAGCCTCCAGCGGATTTGAATATAATTATAAATTTAAAAAGTAAGACAATGTAAAATAAAAAATCTGCCATCGAGTGGAAGTCGAACCCATAATGTTCTAACGAACGAAGCTATCGAGGAACTCATAGCAAACTGGCAAGCGAGGCTAGATGAATCTCTTCAACCACTGCAGACGAGCTCCAGTTTTCAACGCTCACTATTTAGCATTGGTCCTGCGGACTTTTTCCACTTTCCACTGCTTTAATTTTTAAATTGACTACTTCTTTGGTTTCGGTTTCCTAACCGACGTATTCCCCATCTTGTATTTAATCAAATAGTCACCATATCCGAAAACAAAAATTATTATTTTTTCTTAAATATTTGGAATAGCATTAAGTCTCAAAATTAACTAAACTTATAACATATACAAGTTTACATCTAATTAAATTGGGGGATTGAAATCTGCGTGCAACGTTGCATTTTAATATTATTTACGGTCCTGCGGACTTTTTCCACTTTTCACTGCTTTAATTTTTAAATTGACTACTTCTTTGGTTTCGGTTTCCTAACCGACGTATTCCCCATCTTGTATTTAATCAAATAGTCACCATATCCAAAAACAAAAATTATTATTTTTTCTTAAATATTTGGAATAGCATTAAGTCTCAAAATTAACTAAACTTATAACATATACAAGTTTACATCTAATTAAATTGGGGGATTGAAATCT
This sequence comes from Kuschelorhynchus macadamiae, assembly GCA_030620095.1. Lineage (NCBI taxonomy): Eukaryota > Metazoa > Arthropoda > Insecta > Coleoptera > Curculionidae > Kuschelorhynchus > Kuschelorhynchus macadamiae. Next base: position 319,924 of record JAUTXW010004341.1, read on the forward strand.
GCGTCCAACGTTGCATTTTAATATTATTTACGGTGTGTTACTATAAAGAAACAGATTCTCCACAACTCAAACATTTATAAGCCACATAAGAGTTATAATTATAAATAATTTTGTTTTTGCTATCATCCTATAATAATAGTAATTTTATAATTTTTAACATAAGCAGTCGCTGATGCAGGTTTTATATTTATTAATAAATATTATTTCGTATTACACTACAAAATTTGTAATTTCTTGACATACCGTGTTAAATCAATGTTAGTTAGTGATTAAGAGCATCTTAACGGTTTTTTGCTTTAAATAAAATTCACATTCCTGATTAAACGGACACAAAAATAAAACAAATTGCGCAGTGACAGCGTGACAAATTGACGAAAATGGGAGAACATGTTTTTCGTCAACTCGGTACTTACTCTAAAATGCAAAGATCTTCAGAAATCACAAAGGTGATTTTTTCACCATTACAATACTTCCGTCTTTCGACTAAAGTCGTTGTTAAATCAATACGAAAAATTTTATTATTTAGGTATTTGGAGATCATACAGGAAAATTCAAGTAAACATATTTTCGTATAACAAAGAGGTTTAATTTTTTTAATTAGAGCAATTTATTCAGATCAGAGATAGGATGGTCGAAGAACATTTATTTAGAATTGGTAATTTGTTTAAAAAAATCGGTAAATTCGTCTACCCACAAATTCCCTCGTACAGAATTCCACTTCTTAAAAATAAAAAGATTTCCTAACTGATTTGCACGTGTTCAAGAGGACCGATTTTTGAATTTGTGATCCAAGAGTTTTAGGAACTACACCTGGGCGATTCCATGATTATTGACGGGACCAATTTCCGAAATTTTGGGAATCAAGAGCGCTTTTCCATCCCACCAAGAGGGTATAATGCTAATGTTACCTAAGACGTAAAAAATGCGAAGATAATTTTTTATATTTTTCTAATTAAATTTTTTTTCAATTTGAATGTGTTTTAAAAAATACATATTGTTTTAAAAAAAAACACAGTTTATCTCTTATAGTGATATATGTAAATAAGTAATTTACCTTCTAATGTATCCTCGTTTATTTATAGCTGAGCAGTTTTATGTTTACAGACGGGACATTACTGACGGGATATCTTGGAACCAGATTTTATTTTTTTTCCAAAAGCATAGGATTAAAGTAAACAATATTTAAATAACTTAATAACACATTCTTATGCTAAGAAAAATGATATATTATAAAAAATTGTGAAAGTTATTGCTTTTTGAGATGTTTGAATTTTCTAATTTCTAAATTATTTTGGCCAATGAACTTAAAATAGTGGGAACTACTGATTTCCGGTAACGCTCTAGAATTCATCCATTTTATATCTAAGAGGGGCTTTATTTTAACCACATCCTTTTCATCAACAAAAATAATCTTTATATTTTCTAATTCTTTCGCACAATGGTAAAATTCTATGGCGGAGACGACAACAGCTTTTCGACTTTTTATTTTATACCAAACCTAAAATATTTTTTTTGTTTTTATTTACTGTGGTTAAAAAAAGTAATTTCTTTTTTTTTTTTGATGTAGAAAAAATATTTTCAAATGTCAGTTTACAAAAATATTAGAAGAAGCACGTGTTAAACTTTCTTAAAGTAAGAATGCGCTTTAAAAATATTGCAAAAACTCACTTTTCTTTTAACAATTGCACCTACTCCAAAACTCCATTCTATGTTGGATAAATTTATTTTTTCCGGCAGAAAACAAAGGGTTGATAAAGTGAACCGATTCTTAAACTGCACAGCGCAGCCATCACTGAATATATATAGATTTTGGGGACGATGCTCTTCAATAAATAAACCCATAATTTTAGTGATGAATACATACACTGAATATTTGTCATGACTCAAATAGTTGCTATTAATTGCAAGAGAATAAATTTTGTTGTTTGACAACCAAGCAACGCCAGTGAATATTGTAACCTGATCATGATCCCAATGGGCGGAAATTATCGAAAAATTTTCGGCAAAGTCAATTTGCAGAATTACATCACCTATTTCAATCTGGGTTCTCCTAAAATCAAAATACTGCTGGTGTATATGTTTTATGTAATACTGTTTTCTGAATTATGGTAATTTATTATTAAATATTTCAATTACTGAATTGATTGTTTCAGCATGGCTTACAAGTATTGTTTTGCTTTCAACCGTTTCCCATTGCTTTAGGGAAATAGGTTTGTCACACTTGAATTGGAGAGGAGTACAGGAAAATCTCACGTCGACTTCCTTACACCGTGCGCATTCATTCATCATACAAAATTAATTTTTCACGTTACACGTTATTTCGGAAAGCATATATTTATGATCACTTGGAATGGTTTTTAAGTTTTTGCTAAGTACTTCCATTATATAAAAAACACTTGCATAGTATTTGCATACACATATATTATGTGGCATCTCACTTGTCGGCAATATAAATATTGGCTTAAGTTCATAAAATTTGCTTAATTTAACATGTATTTCGGGATTTTCCTCTTGAAAAATCGAATAAGCTTCTTTAATTGTATAACACATGTGTCTTTTCTGTTTATATTCTACTATCCCATTTATTGATTTGACTTTCACTCTTGTCACCTTCAAATTAGGGGAAACTCTACTTATATCTTCTGTTAAGTAAAAGGACTCTATCATATTAATCGCATAAAAGAATAACTTATTGCAGGAATTTAAACTTGGATCTCATAAACTTTCGTCTCTGGAATTTTTTAATTCTGGATCTATTGTCTGAAGTAATTTTGAAATCACAGCAATTCTTTTGTCTTTCTCTTGAGGTAAACATTTTTACTTTCTTAACAGCTTTTCCAAGAGTCTGAAGTTTTTTGAAAGTCAAATTCTTTACTTTATTTTCAACGTCGTCTGTTTTCTTTTTCTCACTTGACCCGTTGCTTGTTTTGAAACTCTTTGTTGCTCTCTGCTTTTTGTTTTAACTTTTTTCTATACCTTTTGGAGCCCTCAGCACATTTTTTTAAATATTGTTTTAGTAAATTATCATCTTTGTAATTTTTTTACGGTAATTTGTTACACACTGCTTTCTTACTTACTATACTTTCTTTTCTCGTTATAGAAAGTTTTCCCATACTAAAAGTCTGATAACTTGATTACTGACGGGACAGAAGTTGGCAATCTAGTAGAAAAAAGAAGTAAATCCTAAATTTAAATTAATTTTAGCCTTAGCATGGGGCAACTAAAAATTACTTCTTTATGATTTCTACAGATTTTTTTAGCTTATATAACACTGAAATTCAAAAATATCGCAGCCTACAAAAAATATATTTTCCTCCCTAAAAAGGAAGCTTTATACCAAGAATTGGAATTTTACCGAATATTTAAACATTTTATTTTAACAAATAATTTTTGTCAATTGCATAAGTAATTTCTGGAACCGAGCTTATGACGCCCCCAAATTATAGTTAACCAAAATATCAACTTACCAAATATAATCAAAATAAACCTACATAAGTCCAGTAGCAGAGAAAATTTAAATAAATTATTAAAAATATTAGAGAAATTTCAGTTAACTCTGCAGCTCTTTAGGTGCAGGAATCACTGGTGGCCGCTAGCTTTTATACAGTGGAGACGGGCGGGTTCAAAACAAAGAATTAATTAAGGCGCCAAGTGATCAAGATATTACACCAAGTCCTGATAATTGTTTTTGAAATTTAGAGTAGACAATAATCACTAATTGCTCCTCAAGCTCAAAACGCATACCTGAAACCCTAACTACTAATGAAGAAAACAACAAATTCAAATAGATGAAACCATATAATGTCCACAAGATCAGAGTGTAACAATTAGAAATTAATTAATTAGATTAAAATGATTAAAAAAAAAATAAAGAAGTTAAGTGCAACTTTAAATTTAAATGATTAATGGAAATTTTAATTTGATATAATTTGAATTAAACGATTAATTATTTTCCAAAATTGATGGTTTTTATGGTCTTAAATGGGTAGAAGAAAGGTTACGTTTAACTAAATATACGCCTACAGGGTTATATGTGAAAAATTGGCCGCCAAATCGTGATCACGCTTTGTTACATAAACGTCAAAGCATAATAATTAAAATGGAATTTACTTCCACGTACTACACTGACCCTGGATTGTGTACCATAAAGGGTTACTATGTGAACATAATGGTAATGACACAAAAAAAATATAGTTAAATGTAAAAAGAATTACATCTGTCCAAAAAAAAATGTTATGTACCATAAAATAAACTTATTAAACAGGAAATCTTTTAAAAGAATCAATGCCCTAATCTAGCAATGATCTAGAACAGTATTTAATTTAAAATACAATTTAAACTAAAAAATATTTCAATTAGGTTCATAATGTCCCAAAGCCAAAAAAAAAAAAAAGAAAAATTATATAAAATATTAATTATTTCAAATATAATATTCTGCTTAAAATGCCTAAATCTATGACTTATCTGTCTCCGCACTCACGAACCACTTCGGTAGACAAGCAGATAGCTCCATAACCCCATATAGCTTGGAAAGGCGGCATAAGACAGCTTGTGATAGCCTCTCAGCTGTCGAAGTCGGGGACACACAACAGGGCATGAGGGCTCGATAACACCAAGATCAAGATCAGGTAACTTGCAACCATCTCGCAAGAAGAATCAGAAGAAGTCGAAGCAGGAATGAAGAAAATAAAAATGAAGAAGAAAAGAAAAACCCCTGAAAAAGACATTGGCCGAATTAGAAATATGCCAAGTCAAATTCAGAAAAATACACAAAAATCAATTAATAAAACACCAAAATAATTAATAAAACATACCTGATGATCTAGAGCGGGGTTAATTCGGGACGAAGCGTAGCGATTTCCAAAATATCAACTCCTCACAACACATGGGTGCAGTAGGCCGAAATCCAACAAATTATCCCATCCGGAAACATCCACTCACAGGATACCACTACACTACTTAAATACTGCTTAAAGGGTTTATTTGCATGATCCCAACTTGGGCACTGAATATTTTTCTAAAACATCAGTTCACAACTTAAACCACAAAAATTTTGGGAAAATCTGCTTCGCCAGCAGACGCAGGTGACCTGTTACAATGACAGGTATTACCAGACTGAAACTGAAAATTCTAGGAAAAAGGTTCAAGGAACTAGTATCTTCCTTCCTTCTCTGTCTTTGTCCCACTCATTTGGTTACTACTGGAAAAGTACCAATGATGCCAAATGTCACAGACTTTTCTAGGGACTCGAGATTACTACATCCCTTTCCAAGGACATTAAATATAAAACGCTAATCTTTGACTACCATCTTACACCCAATGTAAGGATACCATGAAAACTACATAATTACATATCCAAAGAAGTCGTTCTAATTAGTAAAACGATAATAAACCATTTCTTTGAAAGGTACTACTTTGCACTGCGCTAGCGTACTGACCGGAAGAAGGCAGTACAGGCAACACTACATCCGACCATGTGACAGGAAGTGCATGAACTTCCATTTCATCTAGGGTTATTTGGTATTTTATTTTAAGACCAAAATGTACGAGTTTGAGCGGGTCAACAAGTGCAAACCAGAAAATGAAGTATGACGTCATACCAGAACAGTACCATTATACTATGACGAACCTGTGCGTTGGTGCGAGTAATGCGGTTATTGATATACATACAAGGAGCCGTACATTATTTTGCCTTAATTATAACACCAGGAACAACAAATATCATCCAGCAAGAATTACCAAAGAATGCTTTATCGACACGTCTTTCCGCGATCCACCAACACATTCCTATAATGTTAGAAGTTTGACATGACTTTGACACTTCGAAGATAAAAATAGAAATACCTGATATGACTGTAGAAGTATCGTTTTCTGATGTTGAAAATAGTCAAAGGGCCTTAAAACCTTGTAAATATGATACCCTGATGGCAGAAAATGAGTCCAAGGTGAGTACAAAATTATAACATATCTTAAACAAAACAATTCCTGTCACGATTAAATGCCTGTAAATAATTGTTACAATCTCAACTTATGCACCTATTTTCTTTTCAGAATAAAGAGGCGCATAAATTAAATGTAAGTTCCAAAAGCAGCAGAACTGACCGAACCAAAACGTTATATGAAACTCCAATGCAAACTATTACAAGTGATACAAAATTGTGAAACCTAACAATATAAACAAACCATAATTATCATGAAATACTTAAGATATAAACCACTATCAGGCCGATTCCAAACAGTTACACAAAGGATAATTAGCTACAAGGTACTCAGCCAAATACAATTCATATCGGCACCAATACAGTAAAATCCCACAAGAAAGAATTTGTAAGATGACAACGGAAGCTATCTGAGTCAGGTGTGCTATAAACCAACTATTATTATTGTTGCACAATCCTATGATATATTAGGACACTAGTACCCAACTCCAAATATAAGTTAATTAACATTATTTTCTTATTTTTAGTTCTTCATATGCATGTATACACAATATCGAAGAAATAATCGCTAGGAAACAACTACCCAAAAGAGACCAGTAGTCGAGGGCCAAATAATAATTTTTGAAAGGAAAGGAGTGACAAACAGGAAGAAGTTATATAATTTTTTTGTTTATATGAAGTAATAATAAGATAAGATGTATACTTTTAATTGTTGAATTCACGAAAACTTACTAGAAAATAGTTTATTGTACTAATATAATAATTGTCCCATTACATTATGATATGATGTTAGATTTATTTTATTATAAATAAATTTCACGTAGTTTTTTTCTTTTTGTACTAGAGATCTGTGCAGGAAAACCCCTATTAAAATTATTTTATCGACGTTCACCATTTTGTCAAGAGTTTAGAATTTTCTTTCAATATTTGTATCTAGTTTGAATTATTAACGTTACAAAATCCCCCCTCAACTACAAGAGGATTAACCACTAGTGGTTAATCTGAAAAGTATGATGTCTCTTTCAAATCTTTGAGATGCCATACCCCTTGAAATTTTCCATTATCGTCCTTAAGTTCGTAAGTCCAGGGAGAAATCCGACGTTTAATTATAAATGGTCCCACATACCGTGGTGAAAGTTTCTTGGTAAAATGTTTGGAGGCGTCAGAAATAACATAGTTTTTCCTCCATACTTTTTGATCAACAGTGTATTCAGCATCTCGTTTTCTCAAGTTGTACCTCAAAATAGCTTTGTCACACGCATTCTCTAAGCGTTTCTTTACTTCCTGATGTAATGTCATAAAAGCTTCATTTCTCGAAGACATCCGCTCATGGTCATCATCATCATTTGAGGATAGCATAACTCTGCTATTGTCTTTACCCGATAAGCACATATTCCTTCCAAAATTTACAAAATATGGTGAAACTTTAGTTACTTCTTGTCGAGCTGTGCGCAAAGCACAAGCAACTCTGTGAATGTTCAAGTCCCATGTTCGGTGATTGTCTTTAACATACATTGCTAACATTGTTTTGACCGTCCTATTCTGACGCTCTGTTGGATTGGCTCTTGGATGGTAATTTGCATTAAACTTTATCCTACAATCTATTTTTCCACAAACCACATAAAATCAGCACTTCGGTACTGTGGACCATTGTCACACATAAGAACTCTAGGAACGCCAAATAATAAAAACACATTCTCTTCAATTCGTTTAACTATGGTAGATGTTGCTGCTTTATGAAGAGGAAATACCAATGAAAATTGGCTAAGATAATCCGTTACAAGTATAAACGAGTTTCCCTTTGTTGACCTTGGTAATGGTCCCATTATATCCGTTGAAATAATCTCCCATGGTCGAGATGTTTTAGGATGTGATATCATATGATCTTTATTACCTCGAGGATCTGTTTTATGCGCCAAATATGTATAACATTTTCTGACAAAATTCGCAACATCACTGCGCATTTTTGGCCAGAAATAGGTCTCGGATAATCTAGCATGAGTTTTGTATACACCCATATGACCTGAGGTAGGCACATCATGAGCTAACCTTATCATTTCCGGGCGGTCTTCCTTGGGTACAACAATCTTCCAAGAGTCACATTTTGATGAAAGTTCGGGATAATCTTGTTTAACATATTTGTATAAAACGTCGTTATTACAACGCCAATTCAAAAATTTTAACGGACTATTAAGTACATTCTCTCTCATTTAATTATACCACTTATCTAGGACAACTTTCTTTTCAATTGGGTTGTTTTCTAGAGTATCGATCAATGGGACAGTTCTCGATAGCATATCCAGAAGAATTAAGTCTTTCCCTCTTCTGTGTTGCACTTTAAAATTATACATCTGCAGTTTAACTGACCACCGTCCAAGGCGTCCAGTTGGATCCTTCAAATTCAAAAGCCATTTTAGACTAAAATGATCAGTTATCACGGTAAACGGAACTCCCTCAATATACGGACCAAGTTTCTCAATAGCCCAAACCAAAGCTAACATCTCTCGTTCTGAAGTAGTGTACAATCGTTCCTGTTTCGTCAAAGATCTACTAAGATACGAAATTACTGTTTCACCATCATCGTGAGGCTCAATTAGTACAGCACTTATACCATATCCAGGAGCATCAATCTGGATAATGAATTCTTTTGTATAATCTGGACAACTTAGAATCGGCGCAGCTACCAATAAGTCCTTAATTTTCCTAAACGCTGTCTCGCATTCTGGCGTCCAATTAAATTTTCTATTCTTCTTTGTAAGAGCGGTGATAGGAAAAACAATGGTGGAAAACTCTGGAACGAACCGTCTATACCAAGAAAAACTTCCAATCACCGTTCGAACTTCAGTCACGGTTTTGGGTGTGGGTAATCCAACATAGCTCGTACATTATCAGGGTCAACATGAAGACCACGCCTATATACAACATAGCCTAAATATTTCATTTCGGATCGACAAAATTGACACTTATCCCAACTTATTGTAAATCCAGCATTACGCAGACGCTCAAATACTTCGCCTAAAACTTTCAAATGATCCTGAGACGTCTGAGAAACAATGACTGTATCATCCAAATATACGAAGACTGATATGCGCTAAATCTTGAAGAATTTGGTCTATTAATCTCTGCTAAGTTGCTGGCGCATTATGCAAACCGAAAGGCATTCTGCGGAATTGGAAAAGGCCTCGATGCCAAATGAAAGCAGTTAATGGTTTTGACGCATCATCTATAGGAACTTGCCAGTAAGCACTCTTGATGTCAATACTTAATAAATATTTTGCGTCCTTAAGTTTGTCCAGCATCTCGGACACCAAAGGAAGAGGGTAACTGTCTCTCTCCGTTACATTATTAAGTTTACGGTAGTCTACGCAGAATCGTATTTTATCTGAATTTTTCTTCTTTACCACGACTACCGGGGATGCCCACGAGCTTTGAGAAGGCTCAACAACCCCCCATTTCAGCATTTCGTCAATTTCTTCGTCAATAAGTTTCTGTATCACAGGCGAAACTCTATAACCTCTTTGCCTAATAGGTTCTTATTTTGTCACAATTTTATGTTTTACAAGAGTCGTATAGCCAATTTCATTTCCCATTAATTCTTTATATCCTTTAACCAGTTCATCCAATTGACGTTTTTCATCATCCGTCAAAACTGTCTTCAGTTGCTCACTCTTAACAGTGCAAATGGATTCATCCTGAGCAAAATGCCACTCATTGTGCCTTAGATCTGGAACTATACCCATGATTTTCCAGAAATCAAAACCCAAAATCAATGAGTGCGGCAACTCGGGCAATACTATCACTTCAATAACTCTAATTTTGTCTCTTACACGTACAGGTAATTCCATAGTGCCGATACTCTCCATTCGCTGTCCATTAATAACTGTACAAGTAGACTTCTTGTCCATATTTAAAGAAAACTTTAATTATTTTAATAATTTCCAGCCCTTCTTTCCAATAAATGTCCTAGATGCTCCAGAGTCTAATAAGCCTAAAAATTTATTACCCAGAATGTCAACTTCCAAGTAAGGTCTTTCGTCATCCTGTGCATGATTGATTATGAAATCTAAAATATACTTGTAGCCGGAAGTTTCTGTCGGCTTACTCATAGTCCGGTTGCTGATGAGTGCCGTCTCCCGTTTCCCCAGTTACAATTTGGACAGGTTCGTTTGGTGAAACATTCCTTTCGGCAAGTGTAGCAAAAAGGCTTCCTTGCATTTACATCTGCACAACCAATGGCTTTGTGACCAGGCTTCTTACATTTATAACAAACTATCTCTTTACGCTTTATGGGAGCTTCCCTAGAAACAGGCTCTGATACATGCATTTCATGCATGCTATTTTCCATAGTGACGTAGGCTAAATCAGGCTCCAAGGATTGACCTCTTTTGGGCGGCGAAACACACTCATCAAACTGAGCTCTCTGCTCAATTCGTTTACACAATGTTTTTAATTGGGCCAAGCTAGTTATCTCTAGGGCTCCTAACTGAGACCTGTATATAGGTGCAATATTTCTAAGTAAAATATTTAACCTTGCTTCCTCTCAGATAGGACATTGCAGCCTTTGAAAATACTTAGACATGATAGCCATATAAGTGTCAATTGTCTCATCAGAACCTTGAGCTCTTCGCTTGATTTCTTCTAGTAAGCGCTCGCTATAGAATGCGGGTTGACATTCTTCCTTAAACTTGTTCACCAATTCATTCTAAGTTTGGACTTCAGTTCTACAGTCTTGGTAAAACTCATAAGCTCTTCCCTCAAACAAGTCAATGCCAGATTCCAACAACACTTCTTTAGTTAGATTTCTAGCACGATGTAGCTCTTCTGCTCTTTTAAAGAATGCTGTCACTGACATGCCTTTTCCATCTCCTGAGAACTTCAAATTCCATTTATGAGGCAATATGGGCTTGATACCAGACGATGATGGAGTAGCACTGTACATAATTGGTGACTGGGGTCCAATAAACGAAGAATTAAAAAAAGGTACTACTACTGGATGTTGATTCATGGGAGGATTGATAAACTGTTGTTGCTGAACACTTCCTTGAAGTACAGACAAGTTGGGAGGAACAGGTTGAGTCTCGCCTTCAGCCAACATAGCCTTGTTATTTAAATGTTCAATCAGACTTAAGGCTTCTGCTACTAAAACAGCACGAATCTCTGTCTCTTCGGTAGTATTGGCAGACATATTGTCTATTCTACCCAGGACATGATTGAGTTTCGTTTGTAACTTTAGAAATAAGCCACTCTTAGAAGTTTCTGAAAATGAACCAATAGCAGTAGCATCCTCTGCAAAGGTAAATGTATAAGCAGGGTAGTGAAGACTCTCACCACTCCTCTCCATCTGTTTTGCTAAGACAAGTGTTCCTCTCATTTCCTCAACGGTACCAATTGCTATGCCTCGCTACTGCAGCTCATAAATAAGCTCATGCTTGTCCAGTCTGTTCACTTCAATCTTTCTTGACATCTTGATAATATTAATATATAATAATTCAATTAAATAATAATGTACAATATATATTTAATCACAATATAATCACTACTTAATAACTATATGAATCACTATGTATATAAACCACTATAAATCAAAATTAACTGCACTATAATACCACTTACTCTAATAACTGCGACTCACTTTTGATAAAATTTAAAAAAAATCTAAAAATAATAATATAATACCACTAAGTTTAATTTCACAACACTAGGAAAACACTGAAGTCAAATATTTTCAGTTGTTATAAAAAAAAATATATTTCTTTAAATATAGGGGAAAATATCCAAGTGGCAACACTGCAAAGATATGAAAGAATAGCTAATAAATCAAGTCAAAAAAATGGGGTCCCACGTTGGGCCAGCCATAAACTTTATAACGCCCCCAAATTATAGTTAACCAAAATATCAACTTACCAAATATAATCAAAATAAACCTACATAAGTCCAGTAGCAAAGAAAATTTAAATAAATTATTAAAAATATTAGAGAAATATCAGTTAACTCTGCAGCTCTTTAGGTGCAGGAATCACTGGTGGCCGTTAGCTTTTATACAGTGGAGACGGGTGGGTTCAAAACAAAGAATTAATTAAGGCGCCAAGTGATTAAGATATTACACCAGGTCCTGATAATTGTTTTTGAAATTTAGAGTAGACAATAATCACTAATTGCTCCTCAAGTTGAAACGTATACCTGAAACCCTAACTACTAATGAAGAAAACAACAAATTCAAATAGATGAAACCATATAATGTCCACAAGATCAGAGTGTAACAATTAGAAATTAATTAATTAGATTAAAATGATTAAAAAAAATAAAGAAGTTAAGTGCAACTTTAAATTTAAATGATTAATGGAAATTTTAATTTATGATATAATTTGAATTAAACAATTATTTATTTTCCAAAATTGATGGTTTTTATGGTCTTAAATGCATAGAAGAAAGGTTACGTTTAACTAAATATACGTCTACAGGGTTATATGTGAAAAATTGGTCGCCAAATCGTGATCACGCTTTGTTACATAAACGCCAAAGTATAATAATTAAAATGGAATTTACTTCCACGTACTACACTGATCCTGGCTTGTGTACCATAAAGGGTTACTATGTGAACATAATGGTAATGACACAAAAAAAATATAGTTAAATGTAAAAAGGTAACTTATTATCTAATACCAAAAAGAATTACATCTGTCCAAAAAAAAATGTTATGTACCATAAAATAAACTTATTAAACAGGAAATCTTTTAAAAGAATCAATGCCCTAATCTAGCAATGATCTAGAACAGTATTTAATTTAAAATACAATTTAAATTAAAAAATATTTCAATCAGGTTCATAATACCCCTACATATAAACCATTTCCCATATAGAAACGATGTTTACATGTCCCAATGGCATAAAAAAAAAGAAGAATTATACAAAATATTAATTATTTCAAATATAATATTCTGCTTAAAATGCTTAAATCTATGACTTATCTGTCTCGGCACTCACGAACCACTTCGGTAGACAAGCAGCCAGATCCATAACCCCATATAGCTTGGAAAGGCGGCATAAAACAGCTTGTGATAGCCTCTGAGCTGTCGAAGTTGGGGCCACACGACAGGGCGTGAGGGCTCGATAACACCAAGATCAAGTAAGCTTCAGGTAACTTGCAACCATCTCGCAAGAAGAATCAGAAGAAGTCGAAGCAGGAATGAAGAAAATAAAAATGAAGAAGAGAAGAAAAACCTCTGAAAAAATCATTGGCTGAATTAGAAATATACCAAGTGAAATTCAGAAAAATACACAAAAATCAATTAATAAAACACCAAAATAATTAATAAAACATACCTGATGATCTAGAGTGGGGTTAATTCGGGACGAAGCGTAGCGATTTCCAAAATATCAACTCCCCACAACACATGGGTGCAATAGGCCGAAATCCAACAAATTATCCCATCCGTAAACATCCACTCACAGGATACCACTACACGGCTCAAATACTGCTTAAAGGGTTTATTTGCATAATCCCCAACTTGGGCACTGAATATTTTTCTAAAACATCAGTTCACAACTTAAACCACAAAAATTTTGGGAAAATCTGCTTCGCCAGCAGACGCAGGTGACCTGTTACAACGACAGGTATTACCAGACTGAAACTGAAAATTCTAGGAAGAAGGTTCAAGGAACTAGTACCTTCCTTCCTTCTCTGTCTTTATCCCACTCATTTGGTTACTACTGGAAAAGTACCAATGATGCCAAATGTCACAGACTTTTCTGGGGATTCGAGATTACTACATCCCTTACCAAGGACATTAAATATAAAACGCTAATCATTGACTACCATCTTACACCCAATGTAAGGATACCATGAAAAGTACATAATTACATATCCAAACAAGTCGTTCTAATCAGTAAAACGATAATAAAACCATTTCTTTGAAAGGTACTACTTTGCACTGCGCTAGCGTACTGACCGGAAGAAGGCAGTACCGGCAACACTACATCCGACCATGCGACAGGAAGTGCATGAACTTCCGTTTCATCTAGGGTTATTTGGTATTTTATTTTAAGACCAAAATGTACGAGTTTGAGCGGGTCAACCAGTGCAAACCAGAAAATGAAGTATAACGTCATACCAGAACAGTACCATGATACTATGACAAACCTGTGCGTTGGTGCGAGTAATTCGGTTATTAATATACATACAAGGAGCCGTACATTATTTTCCCTTAATTATAACACCAGGAGCAACAAATATGATCCAGCAAGAATTACCAAAGAATGCTTTATCGACACGTCTTTCGGCGATCCACCAACACATTCCTATAATGTTCGAAGTTTGACATGACTTTGACACTTCGAAGATAAAAATAGAAATACCTGATATGACTGTAGAAGTATCGTTTTCTGATGTTGAAAATAGTCAAAGGGCCTTAAAACCTTGTAAATATGATACCCTGATGGCAGAAAATGAGTCCAAGATGAGTACAAAATTATAACATATCTTAAACAAAACAATTCCTGTCACGATTAAATGCCTGTAAATAATTGTTACAATCTCAACTTATGCACCTATTTTCTTTTCAGGATAAAGAGGCGCATAAATTAAATATAAGTTCCAAAAGCAACAGAACTGACCTAACCAAAACGTTATATGAAACTCCAATGCAAAATATTACAAGTGATACCAAATTGTGAAAACCAAACAATATAAACAAACCATAATTATCATGAAATACTTAAGATATAAACCACTATCAGGGGGATTCCAAACAGTTACACAAAGGATAATTAGCTACAAGGTACTCAGCCAAAGACAATTCATATTGGCACCAATTACAGTAAAATCCCACAAGAGAGAATTTGTAAGATGACAACGGAAGCTATCTGAGTCAGGTGTGCTATAAACCAACTATTATTATTGTTGCACAATCCTATGATATATTAGGACACTAGTACCCAAGTCCAAATATAAATTAATTAACATTATTTTCTTATTTTTAGTTCTTCATATGCATGTATGCACAATATCGAAGAAATAATCCCTAGGAAACAACTAACCAAAAGAGACCAGTAGTCGAGGGCCAAATAATAATTTTTGAAAGGAAAGGAGTGACAAACAGGAAGAAGTTATATACCTTTTTTGTTTATATGAAGTAATAATAAGATAAAATGTATACTTTTAATTGTTGAATTCATGAACACTTTTATTAGAAAATAGTTTATTGTACTAATATAATAATTGTCCCATTACCTTATGATATGATAGATTTATTTTATTATAAATAAATTTCACGTAGTTATCTTTTCTTATTGTACTAGGGATCTGTGTAAGAAAGCACCTATCAAAATTATTTTATCGACGTTCACCATTTTGTCAAGAGTTTAGAATTTTCTTTCAATATTTATATCTAGTTTGAATTATTAACGTTACAAGCTTTTAAATATTTCTTTGACTAAAACGTGGATACACAAGCAAAACTTGTGTATATTTAATTCAATTATTTATAGACTATTTTAAAACTATAAGTATGCGTAAAAATAATGCCTCAACTGTTAATTGTTAAAAATATTTACATTGCAACTAATTGATATTAAAAAATTATATGTTAACACTTACTATTAGAAGATTTCCATTTTCGGCGAGCCGTGCCGCCCATAATTCTGATTTCAGCACTTTCGTCACAACCTTCAACAGGAGAAACAACTATTTGAACCTGCAACGGTATTTTTTTATTTAAATACACAATACTACCGAAACAATTTCTAAATTAGTAGCAATTTCTGATTTTACTGTGTAAATGAATCTCATAAAGCTACATATTTAACCAAATTAAGTAATGCGATGTTGGTTTGTGTATATTAAATATCAATTTTATATGTCTAGCATTTAATGTATTATCTTGATTGATTATTTGCTTCAACAAAAAACTTATCTTGTTCAGAAAATATTTTCGACTCTTCTATACTACATTTTTCGAACTTTCTTACTATTAGAGATACAAGTGGTTGGACGTGTTTTTATATCACATCTTTTCCTATGGATAAAACACTTCTAATATGACCAGAAACGCGAATAATTTCTGTTTTTTGCTAACTCTTCAAAATAGGTACCTATACTAATAAACCTTTTTCGTTCGTGGTATCTTTTACTTAATTTTTTTCCTATTACTGTTATTCATATCCAATAAATACTGCTTGGAATAATTTTTCGATTAAGCTTGCCATCAAGTAAAAAATTCTTGAAATAAAACTTTTTTATTTAGTTTTTTAAAAGCATCGATATACGGTTGATTTCCTGCGTATGACTGGCTCAAGTATGGCTGGACGTACAAAGTCTGTATGTGAATCCAAAATGTATCCATATCATGCGTGAACTTGTTCAGGTTAGTTAGTTTGACTGGATAGGAAAAGTTAGTGCAGATACCCGAGGTAAGGGATGTTAAAAATTAGAGAAAAGTACTACTTCCAGTTCTCCTCCAAATGGAGGAATCATTCTTGTGTGATTAAATGTTGAGTATTCTAGTTTTTTATTTTATTATTTTGCAGTACCCTTTTTTTCTGGATGTCAGCTACCGTTTTGTAATTTACTCTTAAATGTTTATCCCCTCGATAATTGCAGTAATTCCATAACAATTTACTGAAAGGGACAGATTAGGTATATTTAAAATCTGCAATTTTGAGAATTACAAGTATCTAATGAATAACAAATTATACTATATAACCAGGGAAACTAAATAGGTCTACTCTGAACCATATCGTAACATGTTTTAGGATATTGGATTATTATTTTTAGAAAATAATTTTATATAGGGTATTCCATACTTGATGTTACGTTAGAAGTATCTGAAGAACGAAAAGAAAAATAAATTTGAAATTTTGACTACAGCCATAGGAGGCTGCACTCTACCTTTTAAAAATAATTTCTCGTTTGCAGTGTTGCCAGATCTACTGGTAACTGGCATCAACTTTGGAATTTTAAATGGGACAACCTGTAGTTTATTTTATTTTTAGATTCTACGAAACATAAGTTTTTTTTGTATAGGGTATTTTTTCATTTTTCTTACAGTTTCTTTGGTATTAATTATTTTGTGTTTTTTTTTACCAAAACTATTTAAATTGAAACTTGAATATTTTCGTCCCCAGATGTCAAATCATTATAAAATTTTAATATTATTTAGTCAGTATGTGGTAAGTAGTTATTTAAGGAGAGAAACCCCTCTTCCTCCTCATTATGCATCTACTCCTCTTCCTCTACTCTGATATTGGAAATTATTGAATCGACTTCTTTAACTTAGCCTCGCCGCAGAAGGTTAGCCCCTCTGTTAAAATCTTAACCTGGCGGAAACATTAAATATAAAGAATCACCACTTAAGCTCAGTGTCAACATGGCATTTAATAATGAAAATAACATCAACAATTCAAGAATTGCATAATGAATTTAGCAAATTACTATATGAAATTAATAAGCATCAAATGAGAAGTAGACCATCTTTTTCTTCATTTTATTCCGAACTTTCAGAAGATTATTCAAAGGCAGTATCGTTGTGTGTTGACTATTTAAAAAAATTTGATTTGTTAGAATTTGTGCGTGAACTGATAAAATTAGCCTTTTATAGTGAGGTCATAAGTTTAAAAAAAATTGTTGCTCCAGATATTTAGCTTTTGCTAGTGATGATGATAACGTGAATGCTCAAGATTTAATGAAAAGTCACAAATATTTAGAACATGCTAAATTTCGTAAAAAAATAGTGAGTGTGTAAAAACATTCTAAAAAACAATTTTTTGCTGATATTGACAGGTTAGAAATACAATATTATTAATATAATCCAAAATTAAAGTTATGTTATAATAAGTTCAAATAAAACAAAGTACATAAAATATTATTTTTATTCATTCATAAAGAAATTATCAAACAAGTATAAAATGTTTGAAAGTGCACACATACATAATGATTTAGAGTGATAAAAACATTTTGTTTTAGATGCCATTAAAACTGATTGTTCATCTAACTCTAATCGGCTTTTTTGAATACTTTCTTATACATTCAGCTTTTCCTTCCTTTTAACGTAAACAAATTCAGTATCCGCCGTCAATTCTTTGATTATATTTGAAAATTGATGAAGTGGGGTATGTCCAGAATTCCAGTAGATACAGTGATAATTTTTCATTAACCAAATAGCTTGCTTATGTTGTTCAGGCGAAAGAAAGTTTAAAGGAAAAGGTTGTTTTAAAATATAGTGACTTATTCTATCTCTATCGTAAGCTGTCAATGCTTTAGGTATAAATTTATTTTTTTCGTCCTTAAAACCTTGAATGTCTAATACTGACCTCATATTTTTAATTTAGAAAATTTCTTAAAAACAAATGTTTTTTTTGGAGTAATCTTCAATATCCTTTTTGAGTTCTCTTAATTTTCTAATAAAAGTTTCTATCTCTCCTACTCGAAGTGACATTATCAGTTAGTCACGTTTTCTTGTCAGACGTCTAGTAACAACTGACTCTTTTGTTATTTGCAAGTTATATTTATGAATTAAATTTAATTTTGAGGTAAAAATCAGGCATGCGTAGTTAATTTACAGTTGCTTTACAATTTTAACAAGTGGATTGTAACTAAAAACGTTATCATGTAATATTAGACAATACGCTGTTGTGTCTTTTTCTATGTCTTTATTTAGTTCAAATTCTACTCTCGTTACAATAGGTCATGCTCGCAAAAATTATTTTTGATGAGAACAATTAATGTATGCAATGGGGGCCTCTTCCTTGAATACGAGAGGATCAAATAATGGTTCTTCTGTTTTCCATAATAAGTATTGCGGAAATTGGAATACATTTCATACAAGATAGCGAATTTATTTTTACTCATATCTAATATGAGATCATTATAAGGATACCTTTCAGAACTTAAGAATACTTTGATGTTCCTTATGTCTATGTCATTAAATTCACTCATATTTCTTTTTTTCTTATTCCATTTTTCTTGTTGAAATGCAAGTATAACATGACGGGGGTTTCAACTCGGGTTGAGGTTTTAACTGGTCAATTGTGTCTATTAGTTTTGAATAGTCTGGATACTCAACTAATTAATTCCCAACTTCTAAACGCTATTATTATATCAGTATTTTTATCTATAATTTTTGTTAGTGATAGTTCTTGAGGAATTCCTACTGATATATGAGGTATATTCCATGCAAG
The DNA here is from genome assembly GCA_030620095.1 of Kuschelorhynchus macadamiae. Lineage (NCBI taxonomy): Eukaryota > Metazoa > Arthropoda > Insecta > Coleoptera > Curculionidae > Kuschelorhynchus > Kuschelorhynchus macadamiae. The sequence goes on from JAUTXW010004341.1 coordinate 339,036, forward strand.
TTTGTTAAGAGTAATTTTTGGATTTTCCTTGTTATCTGTGGTTGAAATGACATTGTTATCGGTATTATTTATTAAGTATGAGCTCTTGTTTCGAATTTAGTATTACTTTTTTAGTTATATAGAAGAATCCCATTAAAGTTATAAGTTATAAAAAATCCTATTTTTTCATCGACGATAGATACAGTTGCTGTCTTAGTCGCACCTGTTTGAAGAGTTTTAACAGAATGCCAGCCTGCATTTCGTAATTTAGCTGACTCGTTTTCATTAAATGAAAGATAACCTTTTAGAGTTGATGTGATACCAACATTTCTAACCGAATCTATAGTAACACCATTTAATTGGTATCTTATTTCTCTAAAAAATAGGCAATTCCATTATTTATTAAACTCAACGTTTTAGAAACTGTTTCGTCATCTCTGGTTAACTTTCCTTCTATGTAAAGAAAACTCTCACAAATCTCATCATTATTTCCTAATTTGGTGAGTAAATAAGATTCATAAGAATGAATTTCCGAATGAGTGATGGAATTATCAATTAAAAGCTTTTCTGTAACATTAAGTATATTCGTATTAAAAGTTTAAGTCCTAGAGACTCCAGAAACTTTTTATTTGCAGTTGTTAGCTCTTTAACGTTAACACGTCTACTAATGTTTCTCTTGACTAATTTATGCCTAATACTAAAATTTCTGTTGTATAATACAACCATTATTAATCTAGTTTTTTAATGTGTAGTCTAAGTGTAACTATTTCATCTCGAAAATTCACTATTTCCCCGTTTTGATCTAATATTCTTACACTTATACTTTCACGGTTACAGAAAAATATTTAATATTTTGTGGACTGTGGACAATTATTTTAAATCCAGGAGAGACGTTTGGAAAAAATTGATGAATAATATAACGGGACTTCCGTTCAAGTAGAAACCTTCAGCAATACTGCAGTCAATACATAGTGAATTAACTTTTATAATTTCTGCAGGAACATCTGAATGTTTACTCTTTCCATCACCTCTGATAAACTGATCTTTGAATCCTAAAATTTTGCCTATACTACCCTCTTTAAATGTAACATTTCGTAGAAGATTTAATTACCGATTGTAGAGTATTATTATCTGCAAATAAATGAAACGAAATCCCTATTTTATCAAATTGTTCTATTAAATATTTATTAATATCTCGAATTTCATAGCTTCCGGGAGGGATTTCAATAAAATCGTTACCATCCCCATAGAAACATTTATTATTTTTTTCATCAATATTTGGAATAGCATTAAAAGTTTCAAAATTAGTTAAACCTATACTAAAGCAACATTTAAATAAATTGGAGCGATAAAATCCGCATGCAACTTTGCTCCTGGAGCAGAGAGCGCTATTGTGAACGACCTTCTAACGTATTATCTCTCTTAAATGATTCTAAGATTATCTATTGTGTGTTTTTATCAATTAATGTTAAATAAAGCTGTCTACAATTTGAAGAATTGTGAGACTGGTAAGAGTTATGATTATATGTAATTTTGTTTTTGCTATCATCGCTAAAAAAATAGGTTATAATTTCTAAAGGGGGCCTTAAATTGCCAAAAATCAATATAATTGATAATTTTATCATTTTTAATATAAGCAGTCCAATGTGTACCTGCTCCATTACTATTATCTAAATTTATAATACTAGTTTCATATTTACTGATAACGTTTGGCATATTATTCCGTATAAATATACCACGAAAATTTGGCATTTTTAGTTTTTGTCATACTTTCTTCAATCAATGTTAGTTAGTGGTTTGCGAGGCAGCATCTGTAACAGTTTTTTTGTTTTAAATATAATCCAGACCCTTGTTTATATGGACGCAAAAATAAACCTTTTCCAATAGATAATTGCCCCACAGCTAAGTGCTTCTAAAGCAGATAATCCTGCAAAAAGAGGGATTAATGGTAAAACTTCGCCGGTTTTTGGAATTGGGATAATTCGATTTGTGGGATTTTTTACTCTTCCTTTATAATTGCTGATTAAAGACAATGCATCTTGAGCTGCAACACGTAAATTTTTATATTTTTTTCCGATTATTCCTTTCTTAGCTTTTTAAACTGCAGACTGAAAAGAAATTTTTTTGATTGATTCCTTTTCGTAACCCCATTCCCAATCTTGATTTAGCGTTCATAATTCCAGATATTCCTAAAGCAACAATCTTTTCACCGATTGGTGCCTCAGGTGACTTGAATCTTTCAAATGCCCTTGATGTTAATACCTGATCCGCTTCGTTGCGATGTTTTAAATCAGAAAATTTATAGTAAGCAATATCGTATTATTTGCAAACTTCGTCTAAAGGATTTTTGCTTTTATCTCCTCTAACAAGCCGTTTACCTAGTTTGTTTGCTGGACCACAATAATTGTATGATTGAATGTGAAATTCGAATGGCAACTTGTGTGTTTAACGAACCACCTCTCGTCATGAGTTTTGACCTCCTAACATGTCTACATCTACTTCGTCTTCCCATTTTATATATACTGAAACTTAATTGAGGTCATATATTTAAATGAAAAACCTAGAGATATTTCTCAGATACACATTCATTTTCCTAAAATGTGGTTAGAAAAACAATTCTCGTTGCCAGTCAAAAATCATGATGTCAACTTTTTTAACAATTTTAAAAAGCATGGAAGGTTATTTGGGGGGTAAACAGCTTTAATTGTAGGACCTTCTGGTTCAGGAAAAACCAATGTGGTTGTTGCTCTTTTAATATCAGAAAATGGTTTAAGTTTTGAGAATGTATATATATTTTTTAAAATCCTTGTTCCAACCGAAATATGAGTTTTTAAGAAATGTAATGCAGACTATTAAAGAAATAGGATGTTTTAAGTCGACAAACGAAGAAGACAGTGTGTCACCTGCCGAGGTAAAACCCAACTCTGTAATAATTTTTGATGATATTGTTTGCTGTAATCAAAGTATTATGCGAGATTACTTTTCCTTCGGACGACATAAAAACACCGATTGCTTTTATTTGTGTCGAACCTATTCTTCAATTCTAAAACAACTAATTAGAGATAATGCAAATTTATTAGTCTTATTTAAACAAGATGGTACGAATTTAAAACATGTTTATGATGATCATGTCACCTCAGATGTCATTCGAAATTTAAAAAAAAATGTGTTCAATGTGTTGGCAAGCTAACTATGATTTTTTAGTTATTGATAAGGATTGCAGTTTAAAATTTGGGAGATATCGAAAAAAATTTTAACAGTTTTATACATTTTTAAAACATATATAATATCTAACCTTTACAATCGACTTCAGCTTATGACTCGTCATATTTTAGTCAACATGAACGTAAAAGTTGCAAAGGAACTGGTACAAGCTCGAAAAGCTGTTAAACGAAAAAGAATTAAAACCAATAACTGAACCTTTGTAAAAATTAATTAAAACAATAAAAACGGAACTCTTGGTAAAACGAGAACTTACTTCGCCATCACTTTTTTAACTCCAGAAATCGGCAAACTAGTTTTTCAACTACGAAAAAAAAAGACCACGAAGAAGACAAACGAATATTTATAATAAATATCTTCTTCATGATATTCCATCATTTCTACAAGATGAGGACATTTTACAGAATTATAATGAAGATGTGTTCTTAGATGAACCAACTGGTACTCATCCCAGTCGTCCATCCGAACCATCTTTTATTGAACCCACGGCAGCAGATATAAGACAGGACATGCTTGAATTAACTAAAAGAGGTGGCGTTTACGATACGTATCTCGAAGTGTATAACCCACTCGTAAGATAATTTGTTGATAACTCGATTAAGGGAAGTCGTGAACTAGATCATACACATGGTTTTGTTCACGACCCTTTACTAGAAAAATGGAAAATCGAAGATTCTACAGTTGAGTTTAAGGATGAAAACTTAAAACTTAAAGATCTAATTTATAAGGGAACTACTGGGTTGTACGAACTACTTTTTTTTAAAGATCCTAAAGGTTACAAACCTGATGATGTAGAAAAATATATAATCAAATTCTTTTAAAAGAAATTATGACCCTAAAGAGCAAGTTCAAGGAACCACTGGTCCGAAATACGTAACAATAATTAAATCATATTTAATAGAAAAAAAACATTATTAAACCTACAAGATCTTCTGCATCTAGCATTTCAAGTATCTCTAGTTTCAGTACTTTAAGCAAGTTAAGACGCCCTCAGAGACCACGACCCTGGTCATAAAAAAAAGGTGGAGCAATGTTGAACTTATCTAACTGAAAGATTGAAACTACTTGTATCATCGCAAATGGTGGGTCATACAGGTCATCAAAATGAAATTGGGTGAATTTTAAAAGAACTTAGGGAGGCAAAAGTAATTAAATAAAAACACTGTATTGCAACAAAATATTTATTACTCGTAGGACGTTCATGCCAATATGTCGATTGACAAATTTGGATTACATATATTAGATAGAGATAAAAATAAATTAAATATAAATGCTTCTTCTCAAATTTTAAACGTTGTCAACATGGCCAAAACAAATTTGTTTTATAACATTGTTATGCCCTTTATTGCAACCTATGATGCATCTAAAAGAAGTTATCAACTACTTGAAGATGGAAGATTAATATATAAATTTCCATTTACTCACCAATGAAAGTTGAGTACCCCAAAGATGAGGTTTTGTTAAAAATAAACAATATTCCTATTCCATATGGAAAGCGAATATATATCAACCAGAATGATGCAATTAGTTTTCATCCTCAAGATAGTGTGACTATAACAATTATTATGGTGAATTAGTAATAAAATGCCCGATAATTATTGAAACTCAATCATTGTCCAATTTCAGTCATGAGCAATAGAATTAAAGAATATGTTGTTAATAAACTTCATAGTACAAGCAGAAAAAAATGTAGACGAAGAAGGGTTATTGTAAAAGGAATAAATGATCTATGGCAAGGTGATTTAATTGAAATGTTACCATAATGGAAATCAAGTAAAGGATACAGATACATTCTTGTAGTTATCAATGTGTTTTCAAAATTTGCTTGGTTTATATTACAGAGAGCAAAATATAAACCGAAAAATCTACAAACTGATATGGGAAAAGGGTAATACAAATTTTAAACATTTAATTGTTAAATTTAACATAAATCACTACAATACTTACTCAAACATGAAAGCTAGTGTCGTAGAGAGAGTAAATAGAACCATAAAAACTCTAATGTGGAAAAAGTTTAGTTTACGTGGAAATTATTAATGGGTAGACATTGTACACGAAATTGTAAAAACCTGTAATAATACAGTTCATTCCACTACTGGAAAAAAACCATCTGAAATCAATAAAAACAATGAAAAAGAAGTTCTGACATCATCTTATAAATAAGAAAATGTCCGAATTAGCAAACAAAGAGAAGCTTTTACAAAGGGTTACACTCCTAATTGGTCAAATGAAATTTTTAAAATATATGAGGTTAAATTAACAAAACCTAGAACGTATTAAATTAAAAATAAAAACAATTTAGAAATTAAAGGAGCCTTTTATGATGAGGCATTACAAAAAGTCAAATATCCTGACGTGTACCTAGTCGAAAAAGTTTTAAGGCGAAAAGGAAATAAAGTTTTAATAAAATGGTTAGGATTAGATAAAACTCACAATTCTTGGATTCTTAAAAAAGATGTATTGTAATATATTTTTAAATATTTTTGATTTTTATATACAAATAAAAGATTACCAAGTACTTAATTGTTTTATTTCAAATATTTATTTAAATACAATAAATCTTTCCTTATAAATTATATTTCTATGTTCTTTATCTAAAATATTACTAATATTTTTTTCGTACTCCAAAATCCTATTCTTAAATCTCAACCTGTCTAAATAAAACTTTTAATATTCACATATTCGAGCATGCCTATATGCAAACTTCCTCTTTACTAATAAATGAACTTTATTGTTAGCTTCATTAATATGCACTGATTTCTTCATAATATTTAGCTTATTTTCCAATTCGAATGGAAGCATTATTAACATTTCCAACATTGTACTAACATTTTCACTGTTGGTGTTTTGGCTTGGATTAAGAACATTATATACATTCGTTAACAATTTACCTCCCTCATTGAGATTCGAAATTTGGTACATATTGAAGTACTTATCGAATTCTTGGTTTCTAAGTATTTTAAGCCTGTATTCAACAAGTTCTTGCAGTACCTATAATTTATCCATGGAATCACACGCAAGGCAAACATAAACTCCGTCCACTTTTTGAATTTTTATAATGAGAGTAGAATTAATTTTTGTCAAAATATGAAGTAATGTCACCAATAATAACCGGAAACGAGTCACTTCCAGACGTATAAAAATACATTTTTATAACTCCCTGATATATCGCTAACTTCTTCCAATATTCTTCATTAAAACTAAAAAAAATCCATTTTGACTTCCTATTTGAAATTTTGGTGAAAAATCATCTAATCGCAATCCAACACGAAGAAACTTTGAGGCACAATTGTTTAGATAATAAATTTTAAAATATAATAAGTTTGTCAGTTAAATTTTTGCAAACTTCACTTTCACTGTTCATTGTAGAATTTAACGAATATACACTTGCTTGGGTAGTTGTACTGAACATTGTGGTTACTATATTTAAATGCTTATTAAAACATCTTTCGGTTTTATATAATTCCCCCACTACTCTGCATTAGAATTCAAGGTTTTTTAAAAATGTTTCATATACAAAGAACTTGAAAATAATAGTGTTTTAATTTAATTTATATCGGTAATAAATAAACCCCAGAGAAGTTAATATTAAAAATACCAATAAAATTATTATAATATATAATATGGAACGCCGTTTTACTTTTTCTGTATTTGCCCGGTATTAATTTAAATGGAATGAGACTTCATTATGGCAATTTATTTTATAATATTACAATAAAAATATAATTTTAACTGAATCCTTAGGACATATAGAGCTAAAGCCTTCATATAGATTTTTAACAAATAATTAATTTGATTTAGCTATTAAAATGTATCTCAAGATATTTGGATGGGCCTTTACAAAGTTAATTCAATTTTCATTATATTATTATAATTAAAATGTATTTTTTTTATTGTAATATAATTTTAATACTTAGAAGTTTGTTGATATCAATATGTATCCAATATTTAACGAATACTAATGGTATTTTCATTTACAGCAATTTCTATGATTATTTTCATTGAAACCAATTTCCACTGATATCAATTTCGACTGAATACAAGCCCCTGGAAAGCATTTTTATTATCGGAATTTTCGTCATCTATAGCCTCACAGAAGAAATATAATGTGATTGCGTGAGTGCGTTCGATAACTAAAATTAATTTGCGAATGTGTCGTAATACGAAAGAGAAATATTAGCGCCAAAAAAGGTTTGTAAAATTTTGGGGTCCCTGTGGTCTGGTATTCTGTCTTCTGAAGTATGAGCCAACTGTGTTAGTTTGCGTATTGTGCTAACATTGGATTGAATTCTAATAATCTTACTTTCTGAATTTTTAATATCATTTGTGCAATAAAAGACGATGATACGGATCGAATTCAAACTCGTCTTCCACGCGCAAGTACGACACATCGATTAGAGCGTTTGGAAGTCAAATAGGCTACAATGCATTGTTATTTGAAAACGTTTGTAGAATTTACGCTTCAACAAAATATTTTTAAAATTAATAAACTAATTATTTTGAATCTATAGGTTTTATTTTCAATACTGTTTATAATGTCTACCTGTGCAGTTGCAGGCAGTAGAAATCGAGATTCAAATTATAATCGAAAAACAAAAGATACAAATATAAGATATTTTAAGTTTCCAAAACAATACATTTTCAAAAATGTGGAATGTTGCTTACCGTCAAGTTGTTAAGATAAATTTAAAAAATGGTAATTTAGGCTATATTTACTATAATAATAGAACAATATGGTTTTAGCTACCTGTTTAGGGCACTTTTGAACCTGGTTTGTATTTTTCAATTGCAAGTAAAAACTAAAAATGTCAATAGAAGGCACTAGTGCAGCAACTCAAATAACAAACGTTATAAAATATGAATGGAAGTTTTCCCTGCAATTATTTTACTTGCAGCATTCTTAACTTCTGTTTTAAATTAGTTAATTATATTTAGTCAAAGTAAATATCCTTTTAAAATTTCACGAATCCCCACGATGAGCACTTCAGATAATCTGATATTTGTAAACTTCAATTTTATTTTCATGCTGAATGCTGCAGAGATGGGCGTGGGCATACCGTTGTAAGTAAATCGTGGTGTTAATCATAAGTTTATAAACAATGAGTATTAAAAGGGGACTATATTGCGTTATAGAGGCTGCTTTTCTAGAATCAACAAGGCCGAATTAACTACTTACGAGGGCTGGGGATATCGGTGTTCAGGGGCTCCTCCATGATCTGGGTGAGGCAAAGTTTTGCGATGACAAAAAAAACGGGCAATGGGTTTTACATACTTGGGGATTTCCTTTCAAGATGGGAATCCCAGCCTATATTTGGCTAAACGATTAGGAGTTTTACCTGTATTTCAAGAAATTAGTTTTTTTTATAGTCGAGTAGATGATTTCTTAGATATAATCTAAATAGTATGGGTAATTCTTAACTTATATGCATAAACTTGGGAAATTATAGGTGAGTACAAATATTGACTAAGAATGAAAAAAAAACTAGGTCGAAATTTGAAATTACAGGAGTTAAAATTTTATATTACATTTTTTACTGTGATGTCACTGGATGTTTTGCTTAGAATATCACATTGTTCATTCCATTTCCATTTAGAAGTTATTTAACAAAAAATAAAAAAAATCCGATATTTTTCTAAATATTGTCTTAACTGTAGAAAATATCGAATTGTAATAAGCAGCTGCAAAGTTAGTGAGCAGAATGGGAAATCTGGTTTTCGAAGTAAGATCATTTAGTGGTGGTGTAGTTAAAAGTTTGGAGGGTCATGCTCTCTAAAAAGTAACACCCTGTACATTTTAAATATATTTTAATATACATGCATTATATCTTAATATACCTTTTTCGTAGGTAAGTATTGGTTACAATTCACAGTGTATCAAATTTCAATAAATTGTCTCTAAAAGTTTAAAAAGTGCATGATATAAACTAAAAAAAACACAAAATCTTTAATTACTCTATCAAATCCAACGAAATTAGTAGCGTAGTAGAGAGACCGCGTCGATAAACAAAACGTTTAAATATGCTGGAAATTTGTTTTGACATAAACGGAGGTTTTGACTTGAAACGCTTTAGGCATTTCCTCAATGTTTGTTTAAGATGAGACAAAGTGCCTTGTACACCTACATGTAAGCTACGAGTATGTCCATTATTTGTTTATTTATTACATTTAGGACACAAACAGATGCAGCCATCCAAAACGTATTCACTAATTGATTACAATGACATATTGAGTTTACCTTACATATGTTTTAATATAAATATTTGTTAAGTTAAAGTCTACTATAATAAAACCTAGCAAGAGTATATAAAACTAAAAAAGGGCTTAAAATATTAACTACACTACCTACACTAATATACGATTCAAATAATTTTTGAAAAAATATAATGATATTGAAAACAAGTCAATATTTTGACAGTAAGTGTTTAAGAATGAGCTCAGTCTAAAAATAGTAGAATTTCTGCCTAAATTAGTATGTGTCTGAAATAAATAAAGACAGTACTGATGTCTAGGGTTTTCAAAGGGAACATGCAAAGAAATCAATAAGAGAAGTTCAGGTGCATTATATCTGTTATTGAATAACTTAGTAACAAAAATAAGCTGAGATTTAATCCGTCAGTTTTCTAGAGTTGATAGTTTAAATTGTTGCGTAGTTAGGGTAACACTAGGCACATTGTAGATACCATTCACTCTCAAATTCAAACAAACGAATACATTTATTTTGAAGGTGTTCTAGGTCTAGCCTTATTTTATATTTTTCGTAGTAAGGACTCCAAATAACGCAAGCAAAATTAAGTCTACTATAGACATAAGCAAAATCGATTAGTTTTATTGCCTTCTCAGAATTGAAATTTAGGCACTCTATCAACACGAACCCCAGCATTCGTGAGCATTTACTAACTACATAATCCATATGAAAGGCAAATGAAAGCTTGCTGTCAAAGAAGACACCGAAATCCTTAATCTGAGTTACTCGATTTAGAGGTTTATCGTTGATTAAATAATTAAAATCAAAGGTATGTCTATTTTTAGTAAACGAAATACAAGAGCATTTTTTTATATTTAAAACTCTTCACAGAAAGCCGAAACTCTATCAAAGTCTTCCTGCATTCGCAAACAATCATCCACAGAGCGAATCTCAGAAAAAACCTTTAGATCGCCAGCGTAAAAGAAAAATTTTGAACGTCGAAAACACTTATAAATATTATTTATATATAGACAGAAAAGAATTACCAATCGAGTAAAAGGATGATTATGTGGTAATAATATTTGGTGTTTCTGGTCATAGGTAAGTTGTGAATGTTTTAGTCTACCACCGACTCGAATAACCCCGTTAGAATCTAGGAATGGTGACAATGGTTTTAATTTGCTGCTTTTACTAACTACTTTGCTTTTTTAGTAAGTGAAATAAATCATAAGAAAACATTTGATGCTGTGTTAATTTAATTAAAACGTTTTTGCTGTCCTTAAATTCTGTAATATGATCCAAAAATCTTTTTGTTTTCTCAAGTTTACAATTTTTGACAGACTGAAAACATTACGCAGTAACTCGTACGAGTTTATTTAAATTTGATAATTTTTCAAAAATATTTATATTTAATTGTATTTTAACGAAAGTTGATATTTGCCGTCGATATTCAGGTATTTCATTTGGATGATTCGGAATATCCTTTAAGCGAATATCTTTTTGGCCAATCACCGAGGTTATTCTTAAGAAATGGTGGACCATGCCAGTAAAGATCAATTTTTTTTTTAATGGAAAGAAAGGTCTGCGGGATTATAACCAGAGCTAATGTAGTTTCAACTAGCTTTGCGAATTCGTTGTTGCATTTCTGAAAAGCGATTTGCAACAAGTATTTCCCAAGTCTTTGTTTCCTTTAAAGGCCAAGATAAAACAATAGCTTCATCAGTCCATAAAAATATATCGTCTATATTGAGATATGTTCCAGATAAACTTTTTTGTACTTGACATGCCAGAATTACTGCGCCGCATTAACTCCTAACCTAACTATTAAAATGGTTTTTAGTGGAGCTACACGAGTCGTTGCGCATAAAAGATTACATTGGACGTTTTTTCCATCCAATCACCTTGAATATATAGCACACGTGTATGCATTTTCACTTGCATCTGAAAATCCGTGAATTTGCATCGTTTTTGATGTTTTCAGGAAAGCATGTATCATTATTCTTATTCTAAATTAAGTAGCCAATAAATCTCTAATGTTTTTGTGTTAGAATTGTCAGTATATTCTGAATGATTTATATTTTGTTCTGGTTCCAGAAAAATACGTGGGTCATTTGACATACATTTTCTAATTTCAAATCAAGTATTTGCAAGAATTTCGACTAACTTTTGTTTTAAATAAATTAAATTTTCTATGTTATTTGAGCCTGTTAATAAATCATCAACATAAAAATCTGATTCTATGATGGAACTTTCAATCGAATAGTCAAAAAGGCGGCTGATGCGGTTCCAAAGTGACGGTGTTTAGAGCAAAATGTTTAACATTTAAGTCTGGATGTTCACGTCAAACAATTCTTTGGTGATCTCTATGATCTGGGTGCACACATATTTGTCAATACATTTTAATAATATCGCCTATTAAAAGTACGTTGTGCCTTCGAAATCGTAAAACTATGAAAAATAAATCTTTCTGTACCGTTGAGCCGACTTTTAATACGTCGTTTAAAGATAAATTCGTTGAGGACTTTGCACTGGCATCGAACACGATGCGTAATTTTGTACTTGTAGTTTCGGGTTCTCCACCGCGTGGTGTGGTAAATATGCCATAATATTTGCGGAATTTGTTTCGGTATTTAGATCAGAATTTATATGACTGATACGAGATTTTCATATTCTAACATAAAATTTGAATAGAATCGTTAATTCTGCATTTTTAGCTAGATTTCGTTCGCTCGAATAGAGTCTGCCCAAAGCCATATTTTCAGAGTCACCTAGGTTTTCATAATTATCTTTTAATGCTAATTTGACCTCGAAATGGCCGGTTTTGTCAAGCGATAAATTTTCAAAAAAATTACTTTCGCATTCAAGCTCCTCGTTACTTAAATTTTTAGATTTATTGTAAGAATCGTGTATTTTCTCGGCGTACCAAAATGTTTCTATTTGACGGTCAATCAAGGTTTGTTAGAAATAAAGTTGAATTATAAATATTTTTTTGAAAATAATTTGACCTGAGACTATCCATCCTAATACAGTTTTTTTAAAGAATAAGCATATTTTTCACCTAATTTTATTTGTCCGCTACATAAAAGATCGTAAAATACATTTGCTCCTATAAGCATGTCAACAGGTTAAGCAACATTAAAATTGGGATCCATTAATGATAAGTTTTTTGGAATTTTTAAGTATAAAATATTAAACGATATTTAAGGGGTATAGTCTATTATTTTATGAACAACAAGAAAAGATAACATTCTCTTAAAATTGTGATTAACTGATGGCATCGCTATATAAACCCATATACATAAATTTATACGTTTATACTGGAGTTTGCTTGCTCAGATTTTTGTATAATATTATCGTAAGTATGTTGTCAAGAACGTGTAACTAATTGTTGAGTATTATCCGAATTATTTCGTGAAGGTTAGCCATTATTTTGGGGATAGTTTTGATTATTGATCTGGGATCACTTGTCGGGTGCAATTAAGAACTATGTCTTTTATTGCATATTTTACATTCACGTGAATTGCATACTACAATTTTGTGTCAAAATTTTAAACAATTTATACATAACCCAAAATTATTTATTGATTTGTAACGAGACGTCACTGGCATATTTTTAAGCTTTTGACAAAAATATATCGGATGAGCTTCCTCACATGACGGGCACAAAAGTTGTTTATTATTTGAATAAAGGTGATACGCTTTGCTGTTTTCGACCACCCCCGGTAAAAGGTCTCAATGGTAGTGATTCGAGTACAGTACAAAGCTGTGAAAGGAATGTTGTAAAATCCGATATTTTTGGTTTCTGGCTTACCAAATATATTAAAATAGAGTTCCATGTTTTAAGATCATTAGTTCGAGAATCGAGAGCCCTACAATTTTTTAAAATGTTGTCCAAAAAACTACGTAATAACACATGAGTTTTCTTTTGTATTAAAAGCAGATTTATTATTTCGGAAATATGCGCTTTATGATAGATTTATTACTTTCATATCGACCTGTTAATAACTGCCACGCTGTATAATAATTTGCATCTGTAATGGGTAAAGGATCTATAACTCGCATAGCCTCTCCTTTGAGGAATGCTTGTAAGTAACAAAACTTTTCAACGTCCCTTAAAATGGTATTAGTATGAACTAAAGCATGAAAAGTATCATACAACTTACGCCAATCACTGTAAGAACCCATAAATTCAACTAATTTTACCGGTGATAATTTTGCATTAATATTAGGAATAAAACGAGAAAATGCGGCCGGCGAGGTCGGCCCTGGTGAGCTAGCTACGCTTGACAACTGCTTGACTTAAAGCCTGTTTTTTTGCAACAATTTCGCGAGCTCTTGCCACGAGACTGAAGTACTTTGTACACTCATCATGTGTTTCGTTGCATGTAACTTTTTCCATTTCAGACTAACGTTAAATTAAAACCATTTAACGATTTGTAAAAAATTGCTTCTAGACGAGTTTCTAGCAACACATATGACGACTTATCAACGTCACAATTGTTTAAATATGTTTCAAAACGATTAAGTTCAGCTTTAATTTGGTCTCTACGGACCTGGAGTTTTTTAATTTCGTCAGACATATTTTATTAAATATCTACTTGTATGTAAACGCTATATAAAACTTCACATTCAAATATTATCTACTAAAATTTTAAGTCTATAAATACAGAAAATTGTTACATATTATCTATAATTTTAAATTAAGTTTACGTGAGATAACTGTAAAATTATCTGAATGCTATTTTTGTATCACTCTGTATTTTAAAAACGTGAAAAATAGTAAATGAGAAAAAAAACAAGCAAATAGGTATATAACCAATCAGGCCATTTCCTGCAGTAAAATCGATTACAACATTACTAATGCCATATTTCAAACCAAGTTTCGTGATTTTCGTGCGAAAATGTATAAAAAATCGTGGAAATTACGAGTTAAAATCGTATAAATCTGGTCCTTGCTGGAAAATCAGACAACGGTGGAAAATGCCTGTAATACTTTTTATAACTTAATATACTCCATATTTGACCTAGCAGTTCCCCGTTATCGCCATTCGTCAAATAGAAGATATCATCCTTGGTTCACTTCAGAAATTATTAAAAATATATAAAACTAAAGATAAATTGCATAAAAAGTACAAAAAATATGGCAGCATACAGGATTTCGAAATATTTCAGACTCTGAGATCAAAAATCAAAACTGATATAAGTATAGCGTATAAAAAATATATTCAAAAAATGGAGAAAGATATCAAAAAAGATGCCAAACGCTTTTGGAATTTTGTCAAAGGCCGGAGAGAGATAACAGGCATTCCAAACAGTATGTACTTTGATGGTCAGAATCTAGATAATCCACCCGATATTTTGAATTCATTTGCTTCATTTTTGATGCAATCTTATTCAGTTTCTAACAATATCCAAATTTCAAATAATTCATTCTCGTGTAGTCATCAAAATATAAACATATCTACAGTTAGTGAACGGGATATTATTTGTGCTATTAAAAAACTTAAACCCAAATACACTGCCAGACCTCTTCAAATCCTATTTAACACGTGCATTGAACAACAGACATTACCAAATATATGGAAAAAGTCGAAAGTATGTCCAGTCTTTAAGAAGGGTGATAAATCAGACATTCAAAATTATAGACCTGTTTCCATCATATGCAACTTCTCAAAAATCTTTGAGTTCATATTGCACGACATCATTTTTCCGTTGGTGTAAAATAAAATTGTTCCTGAACAGCATGGTTTCTTTAAAAATCGTTCTACAACTACCAACCTGGCCCTTATAACACAATACATTGCGGACTCGATTGATGAGGGTCTGCAATCTGATGTAATATATTTAGACTTCTCCAAAGCATTTGACAAGTTAAATCATGACTTGTTAATTAATAAACTTTCAAATATCGGATTCTCGGATTCCCTATCAGGCTCTTTACATGTTACCTTTCAAATCGCACACAATATGTGGCTATAAATGGTTTTCAATCGGAGAACTATATAGCATGTTCGGGGGTACCGCAGGGTTCCGTTTTAGGACCCTTGCTGTTTAACATTTTTATTAACGACATTGGTGATTCTCTGGATATTGGTTATTTACTCTACACTGATGACATCAAACTGTTCGCTAACATTAAGTCTATGGAGGACTGCTTAAAAATCCAACAAACTTTACAGCATATTATTGACTGGTGCCAGGGAAATTGTCTACAGCTAAATATTGGAAAATGCAAGGTTATGTCGTTTACTACAAAGTCAGAACCGATTATTTTTAACTATAACTGCAATGGTGAAATTGTAGGCCGATCCAAGGAGTTCTGTGATCTGGGAGTTACATTCGATCAAAAATTATCATTTACCTCACATTACAGCGTTATTAGGTCAGATTCTTCTACAATGTTAGGGTTTATAGTTCGTACTACTAAAGAGTTTAGCCAAGTGGAAGCCATAAAGCTGCTGTACTATAGTTATGTCCGATCCAAACTTGAATATGCGGCAGTTGTATGGTCTCCGGGATATAATATACATGTGTCTGGTATTGAAAGTATACAGCGAAAATTTGTAAAATATCTAAGCTTTAAACAAGACGTTCGCTATCCCGCTCAAGGATGTCCACAAGAAGAGCTTTTAGATAAATTTTCACTGACGAACTTAAAAACCAGACGAGATAACCGGCAAATGATATTTTTGTCTAAGCTATTAAATAATAAGATAAACTGCCCTTTACTTTCTAAAATAAATTTCAACGTGCCTCGTTTAAGTTCACGCACAAGCAGTGCTTTTTACTTGCCGACTCCTCGTACAAACATCTTAAAATTTTCGCCTATTTATACAATGTGCGATAACTTTAACAAAAAACTAATTTGGATCTTTTTTCTGATAGTTTAGAATCATATAAGAAAAATTTACGACGCTAAACCGTTTTGCTAATTTAAATCTTATTCAAATATCAGAATTTGGAAAATAATTACAGTTATTATTAGTTATAAGCTTCTTTTTATGTGTAAAATGTAATTTTTTAGTAGGCTTGAATATGTAGTTTTTCACTGTCTTGTAATTGGGATCTTCCTGTAAGACAGTTAACTGTAAATAAATAAAGCGCTTCATTCTAGTATTTGGCGCAACCGGCGACGCACGGTCGGAAACCTGGAATGCGCTGCGGCTTGTGCGGCGTTGCCGGAAAGTGTCTAAATTATTGATTCCAAACCAAATACATGCAGCCACATTGACTTATGTGTAGCTGAGTGCATAAAACATGTACAGTACATGAGGCCTTGTATTATTACAAAATAGCCTTGACGCATTTGTTGTAATATGTTGATACATTAAAAAAGCTTTTATTTGCCTTCACTTGTCCCGGTGGCATTTTTATCACACGCGATCGTAAAACGTGCGAGCCTGAACGTAGCATTTTACAACAATTTGAAAGAAGCTGTTTTACTGTACAGTATGTTCGATTAAGTTTAGGTTAGGTTAGGCTTGCCGTAAAGAAAGCGCGCGGCAGCGCGCCAACCGAATTCCGAGTCTATATTAAAACAATGATTTTTTTTGCTTGATGAAAAAGTAGCCAGTACAGTAAAACAACTTGCTTCAAATAGTTTCGCGATAGCATCTGCTAGTTATAAGGCGCGTTTGCGATCACATGTTATGGATAAAATGCTACGTTCGGGTTCGCTCGATTTGCGATCGCATGTGTTAGATATAAAAATGCGTCCCGGTGTGTGTCGTTTATCAAATCTTACAAATTTCCAACTGAGCTAAAATCTCTGCTAAAATTTTGCATCCGTAAAATAATATAGTCTGATTACAATGCATTAGTATGAGTGTTTGAGCTCGTTAAGGATCGTATTTAGAGGAAGGGGTTTAAATCATTGAACGGTACAGGGCCGTATTTAGGGCGAAGGGCTTAAATTCTTCTGGTGCTCAATTCAGGTAAAATTTTGCATACATAGGTCATATAGCAATGTAATAATAGTTATTATTGAGCTGTTCCAATGTCGGCTCCGTAGGAAGACGGTCTTGACATTTAAATTTGACCTTCAATCAGCTGGTAGTATTTAGGGGGAGGGACTTAAGTCCTAATTTCGACTGTCCAGTATAGTAACTAGGAGTGGGGGTGCTCAAATTTTAAGTTAAATTTGACCCGCTTCTTGATGTTTAATTATGCTGATATCTTGCAAACATTTATATTGGACACCGTTTTGTGCCACCATATTGGATTCCTACCAATATTTTACCAGTTTCCACTTATCCCACACTTGATTTTTGGGTATAATTTAAAACAAATTGAATAAGTAGTTTTTACATAGACAACCACCGCCATTTTGTTCCATCATGTTGAATTCATACTAGTTTATACCTATATCACATTAATTTTTTCTGCAAAATTTAAAGTCAATTGAATATGATTTTTTTACGTTGATTTTTAAACACTTTATTTGGCCGCCACATTTTTTGTCATCTTGAGTTCGTACCACACCTTTACGAGTTTAGCTCTATTTCACATTTAATGCTTGCAAACTATTTGAAATTAATCTAATAAGTTTCAAGCTGATTTTTTAAATACATTACTAGGCCGCCATTTTGTTTTGCTATCTTGAATTCATACCAAAATAATACCAATTCATTCTTACAGAACACTTGATGTTTGTGTAAAATTAGAGAAAATTGGATAATTAGATTTTTTGTATTATTTTTTTTAATGTCTATACTAGATTTTTACCAAAATATTATCAGGTCATCATCCCCACATTACCCTTGATGTTTGACCGAAATTTGGAGTCAATCGAGTAAGTAATTTTTAAGCTATGCCGCGAACTGACAGACCAACAAACAGACAGAGAGACTGACAGACTGACTAACGGAATTCATAAAATATATATTCCGCCATCTTCAATTTGTACCATACCAGTTGATCTCTATATCATAATTAATTATTGCACAAAATTTGAAATCAATCAATTAAGTAGTGTTTTCAGGTTGAATTTTTAAATATTTTATTAAGCAGGTATTTTGTTTCGCCAACTTGGATTTGTACCAAAATGTTACCAGTTGATTTTCTCATAATACACGATTCTTAAAAAAAAATTTTTTAAAACAAGTTTTTATTTACTTAGTAAAAAGAGAACTAACAAGTAAAAAGTAAATTTATTTCTCGGTTTATTCATGTTCATACCAGTTTCAAAGCGTATTGCACAACAACGAAAAAAAGAAAAATAAAGTCGAACCGCTTTTATTGACCACTTCATATTATAAAAGTTCCGTCAAAATTTGAAAAATCGAAAACAAAACTTTAAAAAGTAGTAAAGGAATCCTAGGATATAGCTATTACTGTTAAATATTACAACAGTGTTATAGAAATAAAACATATATTTTTTCCAAAAATCGTATAATTTCGGTATATCCCATTTGAGAAAGAGTTCATCCATGCCGTAAGTCTTTTATATTTGGTTAATTAATTCCTTGGTTACCTTCAGTTTTCCTCAACAACTTCCGGTTGTCCCCTGGATATCCCCGGTTATCCCCTGGATATCCCTGGTTGTCCCGGCCATGTACATTAAGTATCCCCAGTGAAATTCCCCTCGGTTAAATAATAGTACTATTTTTGGAGCAAAAATTTAAATTTAATTAATTTAAATTATTTTATTATATATGAGTAATAGTTTAATACTTATTTTTGTTAAAATCATCTTTTGTAAATAGGTTTTAGTCATATAATTAGTGTAGGCGTTATTTGACGGTATTTATCACTAAAATACCACGTAAAAATATTTGTGAGTTAATGTAAAATGTTACGTAGCAGTTCTAGATATTTATTTGATTTTAACATGTTTATGGGTTAATTTCGTAAGTTCAGACAAAATTAAATTAATTAATGTACGAAAGTGAGCAAACAATTCCCCTATGACCAAGACAATGACAATGAAACGAATATTATTGTTTTGGTTTATTTATAGAGTAAAATTTTTAATTATTAAAAGCTGTTAAAACGGGATCCTAGTATTTTTAGTAATGCCATTTTGACTTATAGGGCAATTTTTTTCCCTATAGTTTAGACGTTATTTGACGGTATTTATTAGTAAAATACCAGATAAGGATATCTATGAGTTAAGATAAAAAGTTAGGTAGCAGTTCTAGATATTTATTTGATTTTAACATGTTTATGGGTTAATTTAGTAAGTTCAGACAAAATTAAATTAAAATTATTGTACCAAGGTGAGCTAGCAATTCCTCTATGACCACGAAACGAATATTATTCTCTTGATTTATTTTTTAACAAATTTATTTTTAGAGAAAAATTTTTAATTATTAAAAACGGTTAAAACGGGATCAAAGTATTTTTAGTAATGCCATTTTGATATCATTAGTTTAGGCGTTATTTCACGGTATTTATTAGTAAAAAACTTACAAAAACATTGCTTTTAAAATAATTCAATCCCGTGAATAATATTTTGTTTTACTTAAGGTTAGTAAGGCTCCGTATGATAACTAACGTACCAATACTGCTGATTATTCGAATTAACAAGTATATGTTTAAAAATATCTATCAACATTTTATCTTAAAACAACTTCGTTAAAAAAGTTGCCTTCAAGTAATCCTATTTATTTATACTTACTTTAAATTGAGGGTTGCTGTGTACTGTTCCTCCTGGTTCGAGGCTGTTCACGCTTTGCCATTCAGATGTAACTTGATCCGCCGAATACCTTCTGAAATCATCCATAACGAATCTAAATAAAAAACATCGTTTAAGTGTATTTTTAAATAATTGCCATTTGTTGTATAATTAAAAAGTTGCATTTTAAAAGTTTTAAGCGTACTTGCGCGAATATGTTTTAATACTTCTCTGGTATACAAATTTTATGTTTTCAAGGAACTTGCTTATATATATATATATATATATATATATATATATATATATATATATATATATACTAAGTTTTTATTTTTCTTGGGTATAGGTTTAATTAATGAAACTTTTTTTTCCCTGCAACTAGCTCGACGTTTCGCTTCTTGTTTAAAGCATTTTATTGCATGTCTTACCTTGGAAACGACAATATTATTTTGGTAATAATTTTGATGTTCTTCAACATCACAGAACATCAAAATTATTACCAAAATAATATTGTCGTTTCCAAGGTAAGACATGCAATAAAATGCTTCAAACTCATGACTCCACAGACAGAACAAGTTTCGTTAGATTTGCTAGGGATTTGTAATGGCGGTGGTATAAAACTTAATTCTGTATCATCCAATTCGTCATCGTCGCATATGTCCGATAAATATTCCTATGAAGAATCGGAAGATTCAGGCTCTGGCATCTTCCTTTTTTGTTTACCTTTGTCTTTTTTGTCTAGAGCCTCATCAAAACATTTACGAATTGTTCCTTTCTTTAGAGCTTTCTGCTTTCTTTCTCTTAATACTTTCTTCTTTTATTGTTTTTTTTTTGTGCTTCTTCCAGTTTGTCTTTCATGGGTGTGCTTGTTAGTATCTGTGGCTCGTTCGTATCTGTTTCTCTCGACATTTTCTTTTCGCTGCTGTTTTGACTGCTTGCTATGGTAAAGGAGCCATAGCAAAGAACGAGTTTTGTTTTGAGGTACTTGGATGAGGTTCTTGATTGTCAGCTGTTAAATTTGGATGAATATTAGGTAAAGGAACTTCACTATTTGTCATGGGTGAAATTAGATCCGCTATTTCAAGAACAGCTTCAGTTGTGTGATTCAGAACTTGATAGCGGGGGCAAAATCATCTTCATCAAATCTATTTGGGTTGAATGGAAATATTCCTGAAGTTCGAAAACTGGAAACAGCTTTTTCCATCGTAGCTACTTTCATGAAAACTTTATTCAGGAGTTCGGCGACATCGTATTCTGTTATATTCGTATGACCAGTTGTTGACAGGTACAAATCGTACTCCCTATAAAGAGCGTTTTTTAACGGATTGAAAAAAGTAAGGTCTATCGGCTGTAGATGGTCTGAAGTATGTGGGGGAAGTGATACCATGTGAATGTTCTTTTCTCGACAGAAATTGTAATCTGGAATCGAGATATGGCTGGAATGGTTATCTACCATTAAGAGAACAGGATCGGTGTCCGAAGGTTTCGCGTGTTTCTCAAAATGGAGTAGCCACTCAATAAAAAGCTCCGAATGAATCCAACCATTTTTTGAACATTTAAAGGAGGCGCCGATTGGTCCATCTCTGGCATTTTCTGTCTGGGATATATTAGCATGGGGGGATATAGTTCCCAGCCGCACTTACGCAGAAAACCGCTGTTATGGTTCTCGCCCTTTCTCTTGAGATAGCGGCTCCTACTTTTTTTACATCTTGGTCCGTAGACTTTAGGACATTTGGCCTGGACTGTTGTGATTCCAATCTCGTCCATATTGTATATTCTATTCACCTCAAATTTAAATATTTCCATCAAATTTCGAAAATTTGAATAAAAAGCATGTACAGAATCTCTGTTGAATGAAGCATTTCTATTTAAACTGGTTCCTTCTAGTTGTCTAAGGGTATCCTCAGCTACTCTTTTCAAGAACCCATAAAGCCAATCTTTCCCCGCAAACTCTTTTTCACGATTGAAATTATTTTTAATATTTTTCTCTTCTGCATACCGAAATATTAGTCTTCTTAACCCCTTGGGTGTCAAGCCAAAGAATAGTTTTGCTAGTACTAAAACATTCTTTTAATTCATCCTCTATTTCTTTAATAAATATTGGTTGACGACCTAGACGAAGTGACTGACGTGCATCTTCTAATAGCTTTAAGTATTTCCTAAGGGTTGACTCGTGAATTTTAAATTGTCTTCCTGCTTCCCTAACTTTTTTACCATCATTTTTAATTGAGATTAGGGCTTTTTTCAAGTCTTCATCTGTGTATGACAATATTTCTGTCTTTCGATTATAATTTCGCGGCCTCTATAAAAAAAGAAAATACAGCACTTCAGTACCATTTATTTCTCTGCGGGGAAATCGTGCGCACCTATGCGCATCATTACCCCCACGCGACTGTTGTCGTATTTTTCGTCACAAAAAAAATACTGAATAAACATTCACAAAAATATGCTAATGGACGTCTAAAATGTTAAGCATCTAGAAAATAACCCATATAAATAGATAGCACGCAAATTGTACACTCACCTTATTTTCTACCGACCAAAATTAACAACATATACGAAATAAATCAACATTTGCATATTACGACTACAAATTACTAACTGACCACCCGATAGATGGCGACAGACGTTCGTAGATTGAGCGGAAGACTGCAGCATTAGTTAAACTGGCTGTATTGGGCGCCATATTCAAAATACTTTGATGCGTACTATTGCCCGCTGCGCACCATTACCCTACTCTCCCTTATATTAATATACATGATTGTTTACAACTTCCTTAATAAGTCACTGTCACATTTCTTAATAAAGTGCACATGTACCGTTCTTGCTCCTGACTTACAGGTACGATAATACCATACAATTAGTTCAATAGGAGCAAAAGATACCTGATAAACACCCACAGTTAAGTCTCGCAGGTAGTTAAGTGTTAAACCAGAGAAATTATGCAACTGATTTTGATCCAATTCAATCCACCTTCCACTTCTGGCTTTACGATTGTTTGCTTCTTCTCGTCTCGGCACTTCATTAACTTCGTGCGTTTTTGCTATAAATTATCTTGCTAGTTCTACATTAGTACCTTAAATCGAAACTTTGGATGATATTTATTTAAAATAGCAATGGCAATTCTGTCTCCCAGATAATGAACCGTTCCTTGCCTCAAATGCCCACCTAGTTTTTGTTACCAAACATGACTCATTTGCTTTTTCTGTGCTAAGCTGAGATTGTCCTCGATTTAGAACTTATGGCATTTTGTAAACGATGCCCAAACCTTCAATTATCGCGGTTTTCCCGATCTATTATAAAAATATCGCCTTCTTGAATCCACTGCCTCATACTATTTACATTTCTTTCATATTCATGTTGCGATATAGCTGAGTCATTATTACGTGAGTTAGAGAAATAAGGCCCTTGTATGTCAAGTATATATTCATTAGGTGCCACAATAAAAACAGGTCTTCCCTTATGTTTGCAGTAACATTGACGAAGAACACGAAAATTACTACTTTTATTTATATAGGAATATGTACCGTCGATACATACTATTGCTCTAACAATTTTGCTTCAGTACTTATTGTATAATTCGTTTGTGAATTCAGTTACTTGTCGGTTAATATACTCATTTCTTGTAATTGCTTGCAATCCTATATTAATTGACCCGAATCTTTGCAGTAAAGATGTTCTGACATTCGTAATAGCAAGGCTTACATTTTGTCTTGAAGAATACTGAAAAATCACTTTATGAAATTCATAACTAAGCCCCTGCTTTGATTTGCATAAAAACATTAACAGGTCTTTTTTGTTTATCAATCTGAGTCCATGTTCTGCGCACTGTGTTACAGTAAGTGTAAAGTTCCCCAAACTAATCTTTTGTTACTGATGTTAATAATTTAAGATTTTTTTTAATGGTGCCTATTTTCTGCTCGGCGAACTTCTTGTAAAAATATTTGCAATTCTTTGCATTTTTTTGTTAATATCTGAAAACCAGTTGAAGTTTGCATGTGAAACATCAAGTTACATGTCTTTGTGTGCAGGAACAGAAAATTGAAAATATAAAGGGTCTTTCATTTGAAAAAAAAAATTTTTTTGGCGTCACGCTTTTAGGAAACATCCTGTATAAGTGAACATATTTTTGGGTTGTAGTACTTTTGATCTAATACAACTTGTAAACTATAAAAAATATGGTAATCTGTGGAACTATTGTGCCACCCTGTATAATTTAGGGATTAACTTTTAGATATTAATTTTTAGCGCGTAGTTTTTGGCCATATCTTAAACTTACGTCATTTACGCCAATGTGTGTATAAGTGGAGAACTCCAAATCTTCTGAACTTGAAGGCTTTTAACTTACCACAACTCAAAAACGGCTCGTTAGATTTTTTTGAGACAATGGTAACTTTTGATCAGGATGTCAAGGAGTGCATACAACATATTAAATTTTCAGACAATTTCATCGAGAGCCATTTTCCATAAGATTCGTGCGGGAACATTTGGCTATTCAGGCGCAGAGGTCGTCGAGGTTCATTATAGTGCAGTTACTGGAGGGTCAAACTTATGTCTTTTTTTTTAAACTATTTAAGGAATAGTTTTGTTGTGTTTTAAAATTAAAATTATTTAACTTTTCGCCGTTTTGAATACAGCCTATTGATAGGATTTCCCCACTAGGGACGCCATCCTCTGAGTTGACCTGATTATGGTTTAAATTTAAATCCGAAAAGTTCGCGAACATACGACGATTTCCTAAGGTTCCCCCGCGGGATTATCTTAAGCACTTACAAATCGTCCGCATTCAATGTTATGAAAGCTATATAGTATAGTCTTTTACGGGACGAACGAACAGAAATCCGTGGCTACAATATATGATAATTCCATTTTTACTTACAAACTTTTCAAGATATGTTAACGTTTACCTTACTTTGTGTATACAAATAGTCATTACTTTCGTTCATCCCACTTTTGTGTACTTTCTCGGAATTCTCAAAAATTACAAGATCAACAACAAAAAAATCCTGGAAATTATGACATTGCTTTACATTCAGTATAACTGGAAAGCTTCAAGTGTCTGCGTTTCAATAAGTGTATTATTTTTTCTTATGCCCGATATCTCAACATTAAGAGCTGTCGCATCGATATCTATTAGACTCATAAATATATCCAATCGATTACTTTTTATGGGTTTCTGAACGTCATTCTTTCAAATAAAATTGCAGAAATAACAATCGAATAGATCTCCACTCTACAAAATTTTATAGATTTCGTTTCACACTACAAGCTTTTTTTGAACTTAAAGTGTAGATGGAGCCCCAGTAGTTCGTCAATCGATAATTATTTGTGCTATCATTTTTGTCAAGTCCATGATGTACCGTTAGTTATGTTGGTTTACATTTTACCACGTTATTTTTTTAATCACTACAAACAGTTGTTTTGTGAATATTACAGTCATCACCAACTAACAGTTGGAATGGTCCTTAGAAAAATAATAGGAAATTACAAAGTTGATAAAAACACAAACCTATTGCATAGAAACGAAGTGTTATTAAGAATTGCTCAATTCCTGACGATGAATTGTTTATATTACTAATTGTTTGTATATTGTCTCCTACTAGTTCTATCAAAAACTGGACATTTTCTTTTATTAAACGAAATCTCTCTCGAAACTCTGCATCACCATCATATTAATCTTCTCTTTTGGGCTAATGGCTTATCCGTTTTATATGTCTAACTATATCTAAATATTCTTGATCTGAACATGACCTAGGATTTTCCATTTTATGCGCTGTAAGTTTAACAAATACCCGAGTTAATAATATCGTGATTGTTAGGTTAGAAGTAGAATCTTTCAAAACAGACCAGTTTTCATGCGGTTGCGTCCAGGAGTCGGACTGATATCTGTTGGATATCTGCCCATTTTCCTTTAGACATAGGTAATTTATAAAAGAGCTAAGATTCATCTAATGTTTAGGAAACCCCATGTGTACTGCTGTGAATAATGTATTGGCTCGATAGCTTTATTTAGTAGATATCTAGTAGGTACTTCAGAAACCATACATTTTAGAAGTATAGCAATCTTTACGATTGCTAAATATCCCCCATGACTGTCAAAATCAATTTTTTTTGCATAGAACAGAAGCATTCACGGTTTTGATAAATTAAAAAATCATGGTTTGAGAATTATTAACACACTGCAGCGCACGGCTAGGGTCTTACAAGCCCTACGCTTTCTTTACATTGGTGCTCGGACCAAACTCAATTCAAGTTGATAATAAAGAAGATCGTAGTGGGTGCTGAAGCGATCGTTACAATTGCGAAATCTGCAAAAATATATTTGCTTGGGGTTACACAAGCAACAAATGGATCTAGAGTGTTCACTAGATCCGTTTGTTGTTTGTACCGAGAATATTTAGTACGATACAGTATTATTGAGTGTACAAAAATAAATACAATTTTGTTACGATTCCTTAATTTGGCAAATTATAAAAATATTGTTTAGATATCATAAATAGATTGGAAATATTTTAGTTCAAGTACACTGTAACCATACTTCAAATAAAACAATATTTTCTTACTTTTTGTTTCCTTTTTTACATTTATGGGGCCTAGTAGATCTAATCTGTTCGATCAACGTCAAAAATTTCACTCGTGCGCTGCAAGACGGAATACGTGGATAACTCAGCTTTTAGATCACAACACCTACCAAGCTGTACAGGTAAAACCAAAACATTGGTCCGGCTGCATGGACATAAAAATCTTTTCATATTTCTGGACAACCTTATTCAACAACACCGAAGTAATAAATTCATAATGGAACGATTTTGTTTCCAGATAAATTTGGTTAAAGAAAGGATTATAAGCATTTTATTTAATAAAACCAGCGCATAGAAGTAGATAGGTACTTAAATGCAAGTTACCACCCCCAGTCAGCACAATAAGCAATCGATTATTAACTAGATTCTATAACATCGGCTACGAAAAACTGATCAAGCTCAGAAAAGAAATTTATTTATTATCAACTAATTTCGAAGAAACCTTGTACCTAATTATCGTACTCAAAGGCTGGTATTTTATAGAGCGCTAATTCTGTAAATAAGTTTTATTCTTTTTCGTAAACTAATAGATTCTTATTGAATTTTAGTTTACCTTTTATTTTAATATTAGACCAATAAAACTCAGCTGTTAAAAATAATGATTGATACATTATATATCAAAAAATAAAACAATAAATCCAATTCAGCAGTAAAACAAAGACATTTTTAATTCTACGCAAACATGCGATATCGTTACATAGGAGATCCAGATGACGAGATACCTAAAAAATAAAATATATCATTGTATAATTAAGTTTGTTCGAGTATTTTTTCCGTTATGAAATACTTAGAATTTGTAAAGACACTTGTATAGAGCAATGCGGCATCACTGACTCCCCAAAAAGACATTTGTTTTTTTAATCAAATTTTTTATAAATTAATTATAACTACCTTCATCCTTTCACCAACTGAAATAAACCGGACTTGCCTTTCTTATTAGAACAATATGGGGTCATACGGAGTGATCCTGGGAGAAAAGGATAAAAACATTGGTTTTTGATGTACTGGGTATATAGATTAACTGCGCTAGATATTTATTGGGTGTTTGGGAAGAGGGTTTTTCGAACATTGCGCATTAGCGGGGTAAAAAAAGTAACTATTCGTTAACCTAGTATTTAATCTGCGATATCGTTACTCGAGTACTCGGGCATCACTACCGAAGCCGAAAATAGAATAGTTACGGAGGAAAAGGTTTGACTACCGAATTACCGATATTTCTAATTTCCAAAGGATCTATAGCGAATAGTGCCGTCTACCAATAACTCAAAAAACCAGAAACACGAATTCGAACTGAATACTGATTGATTTTTGTAGAACTACCGTTTTCTACATTAAAATAAATCAGTGGGCGTGAGCGAAGTTGATAGAATTCAGAGCGCTGAATCTGTTCATTCAGAGGGAAACAAAAATGGCTTCAATTATCTTTAGTTAAATTCTTGTTATATGCTTTGGTTTTTTATTAAAAACCTCTTATTCCTCAAGAACAGTTCCGATTTTAATGATTTTTTTAAATGTTTTATTTGATATATTGTTTAAAAGCAGGAAAATTTTGGAGCAGGTGCACAAATATTTGTATTGTTTAAATAATAAGCATACTATTTATTAAAACTTTAAAAAGAAAGAGGTGACTAAACCCTTTTTTCCATATTACAATTGTAAAAAGCTCGAAATTATATTAAAATTTACAAAAGAAATGTATAAACAATAAGCTATAAACAGGGTTTTCTTTATTATATCGGGGGTCAAATTTCGTTGTGTTTATGACTTACTACCTTTATTAGCAGGATTGCTCTTTTGGCAACATAGTCCTATTTTTTTTGTGAAAATGCGGCTGCCGCATGCACAATTTTCATAGCCCACCTCGTTTTCGAGATGCAGGATGAAATGCAGAATATTGCATTTTCGAGCCCCTTTCGTATCTCGGGTATTGTTACAATAGCCGCTCGCACTGCCCGCGCATTTCTCTTTTTGGACGGGAAATTTTTGAAAATTGTGTTTTTTGACCTTCTAAGTACAGTAAAAGGACAACAGGGAAATACACTTCTATGGGGCGATCGTAGAGGATAAATGTACGCCTCTTTTGGTAAAAACGCGATTTTGGTAACTTATATTAAGGCGGCAGTGGCGTCCAATATGGGCATTCTTTTCGAAACCCCGATGGCTTAAAATGCAAGTCGCTATGGATAATTTTTCGAGGTGGAGCATTTTTTTTCGGATTTCTCAGCCAAAAATCTCGGGCAAGTTTGTTAATGGGCAATATCATCTAAAAAAAATAAAAAGGGGTAACTTTGAAGGCATTTTATGGGGTCGAAACCCTAGCTACTTTGTCAAGGTAAAAAAGGCGTTTGATGGGGAATATAAAGGAAATTTAAGATCAATATAAGATCCCTGTACCTCAAGTGACGAGAAAGAGGTAAATGCAGAAAAACTAAAAAAAAAAACTGTTTCCATCTATTCAATTTTCCCATATTTCACTATTTTTTTCGAGAAGAGTAACGAGAGGCGGAAATTGTTTATGGTACCCCCAATTTCCCCCTAGGAACTGAAAAACCACATCACCAAAATTACTCTCCGGTTTATATAGGGCGAACCATTTAGAAATAAATTTGCAATTTCTTTTTCATATATTTCATTATATAAGTAAATACTCAAAGACACGTCTTTATTACATCTAGAGACTGATATAAAAATCAGCTCTATCAGGGTGCGGGCCAAATTTTGTGAAATATTTTAATTGTAGCATGCACGAATTCTGTTTACCATTCTCTGGCCCTTCGTAAAGTAATAATATCAAAAATTCCATCTTTGTTCTGCAAGACATATATACATTTTTTTTATCCGAAGTCGAGAAATTGGGTAAAATCTAGTGTCGAGTAAAAATGCATTATTTTTCCATTTGCTATTGAATTTGCCACTTTTTCAAGCTGGCCTGGCTCTTCCTGCTGTGTAGCTTTGACTGACAGTTCATAATAAGCAGTTTGGCAGGGTCGCCAAAAAAAAACTCAAAATGTCTTCAAAATTTGCAAATATCTATTGAATTACTATATTAAATACTTTGAGGAGTGGTGAAAATGGATATATATCCCGAAAAGTATAGGCAGATCAGGAATCCTGTCGAAATAAAGTTATAGCCAGTATTTTATATACGAAATTAAGGTTGTTATAATACAAAAAAATAAATACATGGACGTATTAATTATTAAGGGATTTCTCCCTTTTAAATGTTTATTTCTTTCAGTATGTTTAGTAACGGTTAATAAAGTTGTCTCGAAATAACTGCTTCCTTCGATATACGCAGCTTGCTTTATTAGTTTATTGTATGGTTCCGTGTTATGAATTTATATATGGGGTGATAAAGCAATCCGTTTCAGAGTAATGGCATTTTCCAGTCACCGGAGGATTCAACAGCAGCTTTAATTTAATTTTTGACATTAAGTACTGGGTATATAAAGTTGAGGCTTTTTTTAATTTCTAAAGTTCTTGCAAGCTATTATGCTTATACTGACTGATAATCATCATGGGTGACCAGGTTTCAGATGTTTTACAAATGGGGTACCATGCCATTTAATGTTAGGTAATATGGATTTAATTTATACTGCAAGGCGTCTTGCAAATTAATATTTTGCTAGTAGGTTTATATAGCGTTTTAGTTGTTTATGGCGATCTGAATTGAGAGCTGCAAAATGTTTTATTAGTGTAAATTTTAGATTATTTTCCATTAAGACTATTAACCAATCATATTTTTACTTTGTCATATGACAATATATATATATATATATATATATATATATATATATATATACATATTGTATTATTAACTTAATGTATATGATGTATAAGGTATTAATATCGCTTTTTTGTTTTTTTTTTGGCGTTTTAGATAACTTAGAGAATGAAAAACATATTTATAGAGAAAAAAATGATACTGCCTATAGGGATGTGTGTATACGTGTACACAAAATTCGCTCGAACGATCACTTGAGAACAGACAAACTAATTCGTTTCAAATTTGCATCAAAAATAGTATGAGTCAAAGTTCCGTGGGAATTAGATATAGTGAGCTATGGGGGTAAATCTTTGATATTTTTAAAGGCTATAATAACGTAAAAAACGTATCTTAAGAACGCACTAACTGAGAACAATATATAGTTAAGGTAATTGTTTGACATGGAAAATTGTAGAAGTCGTTGACGTAGATACTGGATTTTTTTTCGTTTATCTATATTTAAAAAAAAACATATACTTTGAAAAACGGCTTAATGTCTCAAATTTATATTAATTTTTGTAAATAAATTTTTTTCTCACTATACAAGGTAGCTCTAAAATCATGAGGCAGTCTCCTGATAACAAAAAAGTATATCTAAAAAAGGTTTATCTATACGAAAAAAATAAGTATCTTCTAATTTTTTTTGTACATTAAACAATTTTTTCAAATATACAATGCATTCCAGAAACAGTAAAAATGCCTAAAAAACGGCGAAACTCGAATGTATTTTATAATTTTGTGTATATTAACATTTTTTCTAGTAGGCAGGGTAGATTAGAAAGGATGAAAGAGCTCCCATGAAAACTAAAAAAAATATATTGCAAAAATATTTTTTTATTGTAAAATGGTTAGTTAAAACGGTGAAACATGTTAAATTTCATTTATCTCTTTTTACATTAAATATTTTCTACGACATCCTATAAGGGTAGCCCATGAAAATACAAGCATCCCCAAACATATTTTTATATGTATAACGCTCAGATTTAAAAAAACGGTAAAACAAAACAGATCTATTTTCTTTTTTGCATACAAACCCAATTTTTTGTATATAATAGGTTCACTCTAAGGAGACGAAACAGCTTCATAAAAACAAAATTAAAATTTTAGGTGAAGTGAGATACTTTTTTTTAGAAGCTATTAATATTTTTAAAAAATAATAAAACAAATGTTTTATTGTATATTTTTTGCATCTAGATTTGTTTCCATATTAAATGGGGTCGGCTGTCAAAATGTTTTTTGTCTAATTTTTAAAAGATTTAAAATATCGATTTAGGGATTTGCATAATTCCATGACAGTTGTCTAAGCTAATTTTGAGTCCAATATTAAACGGCATTTGAAACATATTTATTTGGGAATTTGCGTCCTACATAATATTTTAGATATATATGTTTTTACATTTAGAATTGACAGCGGTCAAACTGTCAAAAACGGCAACATAATATTGGACTTATTTTCAGTCAAGTCATTATTTCAGTCGGCACGACTCTTGTTAATAGGTTCAGTACTTCGGTTTCTGGATCGAAATGTTTTAGAAATTCATGTTTTTTGACATTTGGCATGACCTAGCTCCGTAACGCTAAGTCTTGGAAGAAGTGAGCCCAAACGCCATTTGCAGAAGTCGTTCCGTGGTAAAAATTGGAATGGATTATTCAAAATACAGATGGCATGGCTGTGGTTTATTTTTCGAGGTGGGACATTTTTTCTCGGATTTCCCGTCCAAAAATCCCGAACAAGTTCGTTAACGTAATTTTAGAGGCGTCTTGCGAAGCTGAAACGCGAACACTTTGGGAGGAGATTCAAAATCGAAGTAGTTTGCATATACCTGAAATGCGCTAAAAGTGGTCGAAATTCAAAAAAACTAGAAAAAACTGTTTTGAGTCTTAAAATGTTTACAGATTACACTCATTTTTTGCGAAGAGTAATGAGAGGCAGCAATATAGTTTACGTGACCCTAAAGGTCCCCCGAGGGATTAAAAGCCAAGTCGCCAAAATTGCTCTTCGGTTTATATAGGCCAAACAATTTAGGAATTAAACTGCAATCTTCTTTTTTATGTTTTTTATGTTTCACTAGTATTTTACGTTTGGCAATGTAGTATCTGAATGGTTGACTCTAGGCGAATCAAGTAATACACCAAAGAAACCTCTATGTTTCCTCTAGAGGCTAGCATAAAATTCAGTCCGATCGGAGTTAAGGATGAATTTTGAGAAATTTTTGAAATGTAGTGTACATGACATTTGTTAGTCCGGCTTTAAACCTTCGTAACGACGTATTGGTCCCTCCTGGGACAAAAAATATTAGGCAGATCAAAAGCTCGAACTTATTTCTATAATAACATAAAATAATATGTTTTTTGTCGGAGGTACAGAAACTGGTTACAATCGAGTTTCACAAAAAATGCAGAATTTAGTCGTTTTTAAAGACAATAGCCTTTTTTAAAGTAGACCGTGATGGATGGATTTGATTGATAAACGTCATAATAAACACTTTGACAAGACACCAAGTTTTTAGTTCGATATGTAGGTCCAGATATTGGCAAATATATTCTCGGTTGCAAGTATTTTAAACAGAATTTTCTATATCATATATATTATAGAGCACAGACTAAATTTCATAAAGATAGAAAGCTTCAATACATCCACTGAAGCTTTAGAAGACGGTGTTTTAACTAAAGTTCAAGTTTGACCTGTGTACAGAAGCATCAGAGTGCTTCAGGAAGGTCACTGAATTAAAAATGCTGTTTTCATGTAAGTTTTTACTTATAGTACTATTTATCTAGCCAAGTATAAATATGCTGCTTATAAATTTACGTATAAACCTCTCAAGTGTCAGGTTTCGTTCGGTTTAATCAATGTTTGTCTGTAGAATACGAAAAACATATTTTTAGAAACAAAATGATGATGTTTGTTCAGATGTGTGTGTGTGTGTGTGTTTGTGTGGGTGTATATCAAAATAAAATTTGCACCACGATAATTTCAGAACGGCCGAACCGATTCGTTTCTACAGGGTGAGCCGTTTAATAATAAATTGGAATTTTGTTTTCATATCTTTCCCTATGGTTTTTACCTTTGGCCCTGTAGTATATGAACGGTTAATCCTAGACGAATCAAGTATATACCCAAAGAAACCTCTTTACTACTTCTAGAGACTTCTGTAAAAAACAGCTCGATCAGGATTAGGCGTGAATTTTGAGTAATTTTTGAATTGTAGCGTGAACGAATTCTGTTTGCAATTTTTTGGCATTTCATAAGTCGCATCGGTACCTCCTGGGATAAAAATGATTAAATATATCAAAAATTCCATCTTTTTCTACAAGACATAAATTTCCTTTTTTTTTGTCCGAAGTCGAAAAATTGGGTAAAATTGAATTTCCGATAAAAATGGACAAAATTTCCATTTGATAAAAAACTGAGACTTTTTTCAAGGTGGCCTGGCATTGTCAGTTGAAGTTTTGACGGACATGTCCACAAAACAACTCACTGTAAAAAAAGTTACATGGCAGATGAAAGGATAGTCTTATAAGCTTATGCGGTCAGTCGCTAGAGGCTCTTTAAGCGTATAAATGTCAACTTTGACTTTAAGTATTTGAAATTCATAAAATGGGGCGGATAATTCCGAATGCTTTATTGTTGATCTGATATTTTCTTAGATACAGTTGATTCACTGTTTTCCCAGTAATTTTTGATTTGCATTGCGTGGGCATTCGTGCCTATATTTGAACTCTAAATTAAAACAATGTCGGTCAACTTTGGTGGGGAAGAAATGTTGCGTTCCAAGATGCGATAATAAATATAGCCACCTTTTTCGGTTTCCTAATAAAAACCAGCAAGAATTATTATCCGTGAATCTTGAATTTTGTATCAGAACTGTGTTATATGTGCAAGGTATTTTCTTCCTGAACAATTTCAACAAGGATGTAGAAGGGGAATAAAAATTGTAACATAAATATCTCGACAATATATATAATATATATATATATATATATATATATATATATATATATATATATATATATATATATATATATATATATATATATATATATATTATTTATATATAATATATATATATACATATATATACAGGGTGTCCCAACTAAAAGTATCCACCCCAAATAACAAGTCGCCAAGACAAAAAAAAAATAAAACGCTCGGACCCGTCGATTTTGCTTTTGAGGGGGAAACGTTTTGCGCCTATTTTCAATTTCGCAACATCACCCTCTGAGCGGGGGTGAGATTCACCCCCAAAATGTTAAATGGAAAAGGGGGTCGAGTGATACCTTATTTTGAAGGGTTTCCGACCCTGGTTACAACTGCCAAGTTTGAAGCCTCTGCTGTCATTCCCGAAGAAATGGCAGCTTGTCCAAAAAAAAATATTCATAAATTAACTGCAAGAGTTGGCTGCTTTAAATTTAGGGGATGATGCAAGCTAGTGAAAAGATTTTAATAATAATTACTCCGAACGAGAGGAAAATAAAAATAGTAAATGTAAATTAATGGGGAATTTTTGCGTTTAAGAAATGTTTTCTACAAAGACTAAATTATTTTATGAATTGTTCGAAATGTTCGCCATTTACTTCCATGCAATGATACAGACGAGCCTTGAATTCCTCTCGAACATTTTGAAATGTTTCAGGTGTTAACTGACGGCATTCAGCTACTATTCGCTGTTTTAAATCCTCAAGTGATTCTGGCTGCACCTTAAAAATCTTTGTTTTCAAGTGTCCCCAAAGAAAGAAGTCCAACGGCGTCAAATCAGGTGATCGTGCCGGCCATTCGATGGGACCTCTTCTTCCAATCTAGTGATCGGGAAAAGTATTATCGAGAAAATCTCTCACCGGACGAGCGTAGTGAGGAGGTGCTCCATCTTGTTGAAAGAATATCTGATCTTCAGCTAAATCCTGGTCAATTTCTAGAATCTCAGTAATCTGCGGATCGATGGCATTTTCAAGTAAATTTAAATAACTTTCACCATTTAAATTGCCTTCTATGAAAAAAGGTCCAACAACGTGATTGTCTAGAATTCCCGCCCACACGTTTACTTTTAAAGGATGCTGGCTATGGGTTTCCCTAAGTAAATGGGGGTTGCTGTCGCTCCAATACCTGCAGTTGTGACGGTTTACTTCTCCATTTGAGTAAAATGTGGCTTCGTCAGAAAAACAAATATTGCACAATGAAATGGTATGGTTGTTTAATTTTTCAGAAATATTCTCACAAAACTCTACTCTGCGATCAAAGTCATCTTCGTTCATTTCGTGAAGCAATTGATATTTAAAGGGTCGAAACTTATGGGATTTTAGAATCCGGTGAACACTGCTTCGGGAGACTCCTGATATTGCAGCTGTTTCTCTGATGGAGTTACTTGGGACCATAGCAACATGGCCAAGGACTGCAACCTCAACATTTTCATTTCTTATTGGTCTTACTCTTTCATGCTTTTTATTGACAACTGAGCCGGTTTCGAAAAATTTGTTCCACAGTTGTAATACACTTCTATGAGTCAAAGAATGTTCGGGATGAGATTCATTAAAACTTACAGCTGCAGCTCTCGCACAATTATTGTTTCTAATGTAAAGAACAATAATTTCGATTCTCTCTTGTATCGTAAACGTCATAGGCAATTGTTAGAAACTTTCGTCTTTTAACACTTTCAGACAAAATAAATTTTAAATAAAATGCACAAACTGTAATAAACGCATGAATGCTTGACACTAAATAAACGATAACAATGTGATTTTATTTTGTTTGTTGCTGATGTTTTATGATAACAGTCAGAATGGAATGCTGATTTTTTTTTTAAATTTTGTACAGTGACAATTCGACAAGTTAGCTTAAACGTTTTGGCAACGGTCTGTTTCATTGCAAGGGAGTAAATGGCGAACATTTCGAACAATTCATAAAATAATTTAGTCTTTGTAGAAAACATTTCTTAAACGCAAAAATTCCCCATTAATTTACATTTACTATTTTTATTTTCTTCTCGTCCGGAGTAATTATTATTAAAATCTTTTCACTAGCCTGCATCATACCCTAAATTTAAAGCAGCCAACTCTTGCAGTTGATTTATTAATATTTTTTTTTTCGACAAGCTGCCATTTCTTCGGGAATGACAGCAGAGGCTTCAAACTTGGCAGTTGTAACCAGGGTCGGAAACCCTTCAAAATAAGGTGTCACTCGACCCCCCTTTCCATTTAACATTTTGAAGGTGAATCTCCCCCCGCTCAGAGGGTGATGTTGCGAAATTGAAAATAGGCGCAAAATATTTCCCCCTCAAAAGCAAAATCGACGGGTCCGAGCGTTTTATTTTTTTTTTGTCTTGGCGACTTGTTATTTGGGGTGGATACTTTTAGTTGGGACACCCTGTATATATATATATATATATATATATATATATATATATATATATATATAATATATATATATATATATATATATATATATATATATATATATATATATATATATATATATATATATATATATATATATATATATATATATATATATATATACATATGAAAAATATGAAAACATACTATCATGCTCCCAACGAAAGCCAGGAGTGACAATGTAATTCAATGCCGGTCGTGGTATTAGCCAGCGGAGTAGTTGTTTTTGTGATTCCATTTTGTGCCTTTGCCCTACACGTGGCTTGCTAGTCTATGGCGGCCTGATATAAGCCTCTAATAAGAGCGAAATCGCGATCGTCGTTTGATTGGAATGGATCATTGTGTCTGCTGTGATGCAGAACATGTTCCAAACAAGGATCATTTTCTTGTTACAACGTTGGTGTACGTGGAATAAAAACATACTATCATTTAATGCTCCCAACGAAAGCCAGGAGTCACAATGTAATTCAATGCCGGTCGTGATATTAGCCAGCGGAGTAGTTGTTTTTGTGATTCCATTTTGTGCCTTTGCCCTACACGGGACTCGCTAGTCTATGGCGGCCTGATGAACTCTAATAAGAGCGAAATCGCGATCGTCGTTTGACTGGAATGGATCATTGTGTCTGCTGTGATGCAAAACATGTTCCAGACAAGGATCATTTTCTTGTTACGACGTTGGTGTACGTGAAATGAAAACATACTATCATTTAATGCTCCCAACGAAAGCCAGGAGTCCCAATGTAATTCAATGCCGGTCGTGGTATTAGCCAGCGGAGTAGTTGTTTTTGTGATTCCATTTTGTGCCTTTGCCCTACACAGGGCTCGCTAGTCTATTGCGGCCTGATGAGCTCTAATAAGAGCGAAATCGCGATCGCCGTTTGACTAGAATGGATCATTGTGTCTGCTGTGATGCAGAACATGTTCCAAACAAGGATCATTTTCTTGTTACGACTATAATATATATATATATATATATATATATATATATATATATATATATATATATTGGTAGATGCGACCTACTTTGGAGCACCGACACATCTGTACATACTTATGTGGTGTATAGGGTATCCCTAGGGTATATCGAAATGGATATTTAAATTGATTAATTCGGCTTTATTACCACGGTAGCAGATTGGCAAGATACAGGGTGATTTGAAATTTCTGTTTCTCTTTTATATATATATATATATATATATATATATATATATATATATATATATATATACTCGTATTTTGGTAAAAATTTGTTCACCTATCTCCTAAACGGCTTAATCCATTTTTTTTAAATTTTGTACACAAACACTGTTGGTATATCATAACTTTTTGACGTTTGAAAAGTATCAAAGTTCCAGGGCCGTATCCAGTCAATTCACACATGGGAGGGGGGCTAGTTTTGAGACACCCTGTACATCGGAATTCGGTATTTTTGAATTTTTTTCTTAAACTACATTCATTTGTGAACAATAATATGCCACCATCTTGAATGGCACACTAAAGGTTATGTACGAAATTTAAATCTTTAGATAGTACATACCCCTTTTTTTAGCGGTATCTGTATTAAAGCTTTTAACTAAGTATAAAATTATTTCAATGATTGACTTTAAAAAAAAATTAAACTATCTCTACTAATAAAACACAGCCTTGTCGAATTATTTTTTATTTTTAGTGGCCCAAAAATACCAAAATCTACCCTAACACAATAACGCCTGTCTAACGGTATCTCTACATTTTTGTGCACGCTTTTGTGAATTGCAATTGAGCGTTGAATCATTTACATTTGAGGTTTTTGTCTAAATGCTTGACTTTTAAAAAAATTAAACTATCTCTACTAATAAACCAGTTAATTTCTGTTTGAGTCTTTTTCGCCTCATCTCTTATCTAATGCTCGAGATCGTGATCATTTATCGGCTACCGTAAAAATTTATCTTTTTTTATTTTTGTTATTGTATACAAATTACGTGTAAGAGCTTGTTTTTTTTTTAATTTTTTTATTTACCTTTATTTTTTTCGTAACCTTAAAACCTACAAAAAAATACAAATTCAATAAATTTTAATACCTAAAAATAATAAAGTAAGCCTTGGAATTTAGACAGATATTTTAAAAATGACATTACGTACATACAATTCAATCATTTGTGTTTGACATTGTTAATTAAAGATTTTTTATTTGAATTTTCTCTTTGCAAAAAGTTTGTACGTTTCAATAATTGTAAAAATGCCGTTATTTACAAATGCTGAGTACGCAGACATCGTATTTGTGTACGGATTTTGTAATGGTAACGGAAGGGCTGCTACAGAAGAATACAGAAGACGATTTCCGGATCGGAGAATTCCAAATCACCAAACGTTTGCCGCAACCTTTAATACATTGCGTGAAAAGGGTAAGTTTCCCTCAACCGATCTTCATGTTGAAAGAGTGGGTGCTAATAACGTGGTCCAAGAAGAGAATATTCTCAACCTTGTGAGGGAAGATCCAACCACAAGCACTAGGCGAATTTCCGCCCAATTAGCGATACCGCAGACAAGAGTATGGAGAACTATAAAAAATGAAAACTTATACCCTTTCCATGTACAAGAGGTACAAAGATTAGAAGAAGGCGACTACTTGCCTAGATTAGCATTTGCTAGGTGGGTAATAAATCATCGAAGAACTATTTTTAGAGCACTATTCACTGATGAAGCCCAATTTACAAGGGACGGAGTCTTTAATTCTAGAAACTCTCATGTATGGGCAGATGAAAACCCTCATTCGTTGCGATTGGCCAATTCTCAACGAAAGTTTTCAGTGAATGTTTGGTGCGGCTTAATAAATAATCATTTAATTGGACCACATATTTTCCCTCAACGACTAACGGCTGTTGTGTATTTGGACTTTCTACAAAACATTTTACCGGGCTTATTAGAAAATGTAAATTTAAGAGGCATATGGTTTCAACACGATGGGGCACCTGCACATTTTGGAATTGATGTTCGAAATTATCTCAATCAACAATTTGCTGATCGGTGGATTGGACGCGGAGGACCACATCCTTGGCCAGCTAGGTCGCCAGACTTTAATCCAGCCGACTACTTTTTGTGGGGGCATCTAAAACAAAAAGTTTACAGTGTTCCAATCGAAACTAGGGATCAATTAATAAATAGGATACATTTTTATTGCGACGAGGTTAGACAAAACCCTCAAATGATTCACCGCTCAATTGCAAACCTACAAAAGCGTGCACAAAAATGTAGAGACACCGGTGGTATGCATTTTGAAAACATTTTGTAGCTTTTAAGACGTTATTGTGTTAGGGTAGATTTTAGTTTTTTTTGGGCTACTGAAAATAAAAATTAATTCGACAAGGCTGTGTTTTATTAGTAGAGATAGTTTAATTTTTTTTTAAAGTCAATCATTGAAATAATTTTATACTTAGTTAAAAGCTTTAATACAGATACCGCTAAAAAAAGGGGTATGTACTATCTAAAGATTTAAATTTCGTACATAACCTTTAGTGTGCCATTCAAGATGGTGGCATATTTTTGTTCACAAATGAATGTAGTTTAAGAAAAAAATTCAAAAATACCGAATTCCGATGTACAGGGTGTCTCAAAACTAACCCCCCTCCCCTGTGTGAATTGGCTGGATACGGCCCTGGAACTTTGCTACTTTTCAAACGTCAAAAAGTTATGATATACCAAGAGTGTTTGTGTACAAAATTTTAAAAAAATCTATTAAGCAGTTTAGGAGATACAGGGTGAACAAATTTTTACCAAAATACGAAAATCACCCTGTATCTTGGTAATAAAGCCGAATTAATCAATTTAAATATCCATTTCGATATACCCTAGGGATACCCTATATACCACATAATATGTACAGTGGGTCGTATATATATATATATATATATATATATATATATATATATATATATATATATATATATATATAAACCGAAAAAACATCTTTTGGTTGTCCAGATATTTATGTTACAATTTGTATTCCCCTTATACATCCTTGTTGGAATTGTTCAGGAAGAAAATACCTTGCGCATACAACACAGTTCTGATACAAAATTCAAGATTCACGGATAATAATTCTTGCTGGTTTTTATTAGGAAACCGAAAAAGGTTTGCTATATTTATTATCGCATCTTGGAACGCAACATTTCTTCCCCACCAAAGTTGACCGACATTGTTTTAATTTAGATTTCAAATATAGGCACGAATACCCACGCAATGCAAATCACAAATTACTGGGAAAACAGTGAAACCACTGTATCTAAGAAAATATTAGATCAACAATAAAGCATTCGGAATTATCC
Organism: Kuschelorhynchus macadamiae; assembly: GCA_030620095.1. Taxonomy (NCBI): domain Eukaryota; kingdom Metazoa; phylum Arthropoda; class Insecta; order Coleoptera; family Curculionidae; genus Kuschelorhynchus; species Kuschelorhynchus macadamiae. The sequence continues at coordinate 380,074 of JAUTXW010004341.1, forward strand.
GCCCCATTTTATGAATTTCAGATACTTAAAGTCAAAGTTGACATTTATACGCTTAAAGAGCCTCTAGCAACTGACCGCATAAGCTTATAAGACTATGGTTTCATCTGCCATGTAACTTTTTTTTACAGTGGGTTGTTTTGTGGACATGTCCGTCAAAACTTCAACTGACAATGCCAGGCCACCTTGAAAAAAGTCTCAGTTTTTTATCAAATGGAAATTTTGTCCATTTGTATCAAAAATTCAATTTTACCCAATTTTCCGACCGGCAAAAAAAAAGGAAATTTATGTCTTGTAGGAAAAGATGGAATTTTTGATATATTTAATCATTTTTATCCCAGGAGGTACCGATGCGACTTATGAAATGCCAAAAAATTGCAAACAGAATTCGTTCACGCTACAATTCAAAAATTACTCAAAATTCACGCCTAATCCTTATCGAGCTGTTTTTTACAGTTAGTGCGTCCTTAAAATACGTTTTTTACGTTACTATAGCCTTTAAAAATATCAAAGATTTACCCCCATAGCTCACTATATCTAATTCCCACGGAACTTTGACTCATACTATTTTTGATGCAAATTTGAAAAGAATTAGTTTGTCTGTTCTCAAGTGATTGTTCGAGCGAATTTTGTGTACACGTATACACACATCCCTACAGGCAGTATCATTTTTTTCTCTATAAATATGTTTTTCATTCTCTAAGTTATCTAAAACGCCAAAAAAAAACAAAAAAGCGATATTAATACCTTATACATCATATACATTATGTTAATAATTGGTATTATATATATATATATATATATATATATATATATATATATATATATATATATATATATATATCGTGTCATATGGGAAAATAAAAATATGATTGGTTAATAGTCTTAATGGAAAATAATCTAAAATTACACTAATAAAACATTTTGCAGCTCTCAATTCAGATTGCCATAAACAACTAAAACGCTATATAAACCTATTAGCAAACTATTAATTTGCAATACGCCTTGCAGTATAAATAAAATCCATATTACCTAACATTAAATGGCATGGTACCCCAATTGTAAAACATCTGAAACCTGGTCACCCATGATGATTATCAGTCAGTATAAGCATAATAGCTTGCAAGAACTTTAGAAATTAAAAAAAGCTTCAACTTTATATACCCAGTACTTAATGTCAAAAATTAAATTAAAGCTGCTGTTGAATCCTCCGGTGACTGGAAAATTACTCTGAAACGTATTGCTTTATCACCCCATATATAAATTCATAACACGGTACCATACAATATACTAAAGTCAGCGACGTTTTAAATACTCAACAACGCATGGGTATAAAGCAAGCTGAAAGAAATAAGCATTTAAAAAGGGGAATAAAAATTGTAACATAAATATCCCGACAACCAAAAGATGTTTTTTCGGTTTATTTACATATATATATATATATATATATATATATATATATATATATATATATATATATATATATATATATATAATATATAAATAAATATATATATATATATATATATATATAGATATAGATATATATATATATAAATATCAAGTACTTTCTTGGGATTAGGTTCGTGGATTGAACAAAGAAACTTTAATTGACGTTTCGCCTGTTCATTTCAGGCTTTTTCAAAATATTTAATTCTGCACATCTAAAAATTAAATATAAAAAGTGTATATATGTAAGTTAATAAATAAAAACAATTAGGTATAACGGCACGCACTAAAATTATTAAAACATTTATTTAAAATAGTACAGTACATACCTTGAGAAAGATGTTCTTTTACCTTGCTTGGCAGTGTGGAGGTAAGTGATACACTGTTTAAATAATTATATTTTTTTTTTTTTTTTTTTTTTTTATATATATCCTTTAGTTTTTTTGATTATATTTACAATGTAGAACTATTTGTGGATACGGGTTGTTTTAAAAGTATTTGTGTGAGTCTGACAGTATACAGTATGTATTTATGATTGATGGAAGATAGTTTATAACAATTGAATTAAATTAGGTTGTGATATATTTGGCTGAGATTGTACATGTCTTTCCGATCGTTTACTGTATTTTTTTCTTTTTTTATCTCGACCATTTCTTTGAATGTCAGTTTATGGTAATGTTCTTTTGATAAGACCGTTGTACCCGAAAAATCAAATTCATGTTTCATGTCTCTTTCATGTTTATGTAGTGCTGTGGAAGCATTTTTTGTATATTTATGCCCATTTAGTCTATTTGATAGGTATTGTGTGGTCATGCCTATATATTTTTTGGGGCAGTTTAGGCAGGGAATGCTGTAAACTACGTTTGATTGTTTTTTAATTGGTGTCTGACTTTTTAGTGGTGTATATAAAGATTTAAGGGTATTGTTAGATTTGTGGCATACGGTTATGTCGTGTTTACCGAGAATGTGTTTAATCTTTTCAGAAAGACCTTCAGTGTATGGCAAAGATATGTATGTAGTTGTTTTATTGTTGTCGTGATTATTTACAATATGTTTTGTGGCATTGTATAATTTTTGGGTTCTTCGCTTTATAATTCGTTCGATGGCTTTTAATGGGAAATGATTTTTTAAGAGAGTATTTTTAACTTTATTTAGAATGTCAACTCGGTATATAGGTGACTACTATACTACTACTACTACTACTACTACTAGCACTACATAAACATGAAAGAGACATGAAACATGAATTTGATTTTTCGGGTACAACGGTCTTATCAAAAGAACAACATTACCATAAACTGACATTCAAAGAAATGGTCGAGATAAAAAAAGAAAAAAATACAGTAAACGATCGGAAAGACATTGACAATCTCAGCCAAATATATCACAACCTAATTTAATTCAATTGTTATAAACTATCTTCCATCAATCATAAATACATACTGTATACTGTCAGACTCACACAAATACTTTTAAAACAACCCGTATCCACAAATAGTTCTACATTGTAAATATAATCAAAAAAACTAAAGGATATATATAAAAAAAAAAAAACAATAGAATTCTTTAACCAGTGTATCACTTACCTCCACACTGCCAAGCAAGGTAAAAGAACATCTTTCTCAAGGTATGTACTGTACTATTTTAAATAAATATTTTAATAATTTTAGTGCGTGCCGTTATACCTAATTGTTTTTATTTATTAACTTACATATATACACTTTTTATATTTAATTTTTAGATGTGCAGAATTAAATATTTTGAAAAAGCCTGAAATGGACAGGCGAAACGTCAATTAAAGTTTCTTTGTTCAATCCACGAACCTAATCCCAAGAAAGTACTTGATATTTATAAATTGTAAGGTTCAAGAAGAGAAATATAAATATTTATATATATATATATATATATATATATATATATATATATATATATATATATATATATATATATATATATATATATATATATATATATATATTATGTATATATATATATATATATATATATATATATATATATATATATATATATATATATATATATATATATATATATATATATATATATATATATATATATATATAATAAACCGAAAAAACATCTTTTGGTTGTCGGGATATTTATGTTACAATTTTTATTCCCCTTTTTAAACGCTTATTTCTTTCAGCTTGCTTTATACCCATGCGTTGTTGAGTATTTAAAACGTCGCTGACTTTAGTATATTGTATGGTACCGTGTTATGAATTTATATATGGGGTGATAAAGCAATACGTTTCAGAGTAATGGCATTTTCCAGTCACCGGAGGATTCAACAGCAGCTTTAATTTAATTTTTGACATTAAGTACTGGGTATATAAAGTTGAAGCTTTTTTTAATTTCTAAAGTTCTTGCAAGCTATTATGCTTATACTGACTGATAATCATCATGGGTGACCAGGTTTCAGATGTTTTACAATTGGGGTACCATGCCATTTAATGTTAGGTAATATGGATTTTATTTATACTGCAAGGCGTATTACAAATTAATATTTTGCTAGTAGGTTTATATAGCGTTTTAGTTGTTTATGGCAATCTGAATTGAGAGCTGCAAAATGTTTTATTAGTGTAATTTTAGATTATTTTCCATTAAGACTATTAACCAATCATATTTTTATTTTCCCATATGACACGATATATATATATATATATATATATATATATATATATATATATATATATATATATATATATATATATATATATATATATTGTATTATTAACATAATGTATATGATGTATAAGGTATTAATATCGCTTTTTTGTTTTTTTTTGGCGTTTTAGATAACTTAGAGAATGAAAAACATATTTATAGAGAAAAAAATGATACTGCCTGTAGGGATGTGTGTATACGTGTACACAAAATTCGCTCGAACGATCACTTGAGAACAGACAAACTAATTCTTTTCAAATTTGCATCAAAAATAGTATGAGTCAAAGTTCCGTGGGAATTAGATATAGTGAGCTATGGGGGTAAATCTTTGATATTTTTAAAGGCTATAGTAACGTAAAAAACGTATCTTAAGGACGCACTAACTGTAAAAAACAGCTCGATAAGGATTAGGCGTGAATTTTGAGTAATTTTTGAATTGTAGCGTGAACGAATTCTGTTTGCAATTTTTTGGCATTTCATAAGTCGCATCGGTACCTCCTGGGATAAAAATGATTAAATATATCAAAAATTCCATCTTTTCCTACAAGACATAAATTTATTACTAAAATATCTAATTATTGTGACATATGAACTACCTCAGCAGTTCTATATTTATTCTCAGATGGACCATGGAACCATGCTTTGTCTGTCTACTCATAATTTTATATGCAAAGCTGATTTTCATTTTTTATTGTTTTGCCTGAGATTCATACCCCGATTTGCCAAGATGGAGCCCACTGTGGATGATGCATCCATGAATTTACTTGGTTTTCCTAAAAATGCAAACACAACTATATATCATAATCATGTTATCAACCGAATACAAATGTTTTTGTCGAGGTTTTTCTTTTAAGTAACATTTAGTGTGCACTATACATTAAAAAACCGATAGATTGTAGAAAATCCGAAGAGGAACATTTAAGAAAATAGATGTATACGCAAAAAAAAAATCTAGGTGGCTTACCAATATGAAATGTGTACATTACAATATACTTTCTGCTGACCTAATATTGATAGTCCCCTTTAAATTGCTGAATCTAACTTTCTAGTAATCTCGTTCTTGAAATTGCATTTAAATGGGCGAAAAACGGAGAATTCAGGACATATCGGGAATACAGTAAAAGCTTGCATATCATTTCTGCACGTTTCACAACCGAACCAACTAACAATTTACAGGCATTTTTCATCATGTTAGTAAAACCTATTTTATTGTATCCTAACACTGATACGGTCGCAGTAGAATTAATACGTAGCTATTTGCTATTTTTATAAACTAGGTAATTCTTTGAGAACATTTAAAACTTATTACTCAGGAATATTAATAACATGTTATCAAATATAAATAAAAAAACAATATTACTAATATTGTCAGAAATATGTACTTCATTTGAACAATGATGCACTTTGGCAACAGTGACAGAAGTTTCTTACGTCATTGGCGTGCATGTTTATGTATTTCGACGGTTAAAGCCAACGACGAATTCCATGCATTCCAATGTGTCGGGATTTCGACTGTTAGCGCCAGCGACGGTTATGTGTAATGTAGGTTTGGGCAAGTGAAGTTTAGGGCCAAATACATCGAACCGTATCGAGAATCTCAGGTGTAGATGATGGTAAATAAATGCATGGGTGTGCGCCTGGGTGTGTGAAAAGACATGGCGGGAACGGCCAGTCCGCTATTTGGACCTCGGCCCTTACCGCAAAGGAAGGAATTTTTATGTGTGTAAGAGACATGTCGGGAAGGATCAGTCCGCTATTTGGACCTCGGCCCTGATCGCAAAGAAAGGATTTTATGTATGTATTAAAGACATAGCGGGAACAGCCAGATCACTATTTGGACTTCGGCCCTGGCTGCGAAGGAAGGATTTTATGTGTGTGTGTGTGCGTGTAAAATCATGGCGGGAACGGTCGGTCCGCTATTTGGACCTCGGCCATGACTGCAAAGGAAGGAATTTTGTGTGTGTAAGAGGCATGTCGACAATGACCAGTGTGCTATTTGGAACTCGGCCCTGGTCGCAAAGGAAGGATTTTATGTATGTGTTAAAGATATGGCGGGAACCTCCTGTCCGCTATTTGGACCTCGGCCCTGGCTGCGAAGGAAGGATTTTATGTGTGTGTGTGTATATGAGCGTATTAGGTATGTGTGAGAGACAGAGAGAAAGTGCCTGCATTAAGGTGAATGTGGGGAGAGATAGCCTATATCAATATACCACTTATTATTACCTTTCCTATACCTACTAATACCCTGGTTACATGGCAGTGCGTCGCGACGTCTGTGGGCGTCGGTGAAGGAAAACGAGGCTGGCCGGTTCTTTCCTCAGGTCCTAGTAGTGGTAGTTATCTTACCTTCAGTGCTGCTGCTGGCTGATGCGTCCGTCTACGACTAAAAGCTTCGAGCCACTGGAACTCCACCGACTGGCGAATTTACGATGCGAACGCGCTTTTAAATGATTTGTGGACCCCTCCAAATGTTCGCGCCAGTCAGAGGTGGTGGTCGCGCTGCTTAATTTGGCCGCGACGTGACATGATTATTGCCTGCCGATTTGCCATGTTGATTAAAGCGTTATTTTATATTATTCTCGAGGAAATGCATGCGGTTTTCCGTACGTTGCGCAACGTATTTTATTTTTAGAAATAACAGGCTTATTTTTCTCAGTATTTTCCTGAATGAAACATATTTTTAATACAAAAGATATGGTTTAAAACGACGTACGATGCATACATTCCCCAAAAAAATTAGTAACTTCGTTACATTATAATAATCGGTAATATTTACAGGCCTCCTAATTCAGACTTTAATCTATTTCTTAATCACTTCGAAGATAAGTCTACTAATTTTTTTACTGATAACGCAATTATTTTCTGAATGGGGGATTTTAACATAAATATGTAGGACCAGAATTCAAACAACACAAATTCGCTTATTCAATTAATAGAAACGTTTGACTTAAAAAAAATAATAAATACCCCAACACGAATAACCAATAGTGGGCATTCTCTAATAGACCTAATTTTAACAAGTTCAGAGGAGATCACGGATATTGATGTTTTGGATGTACAGGTGTCTGATCACATGCTGGTCAGTTGTAAATTTAAATTAAAATAATTAATGAGTAACACAACATTTCTAGATTGCGCTGAAATAAGGAAAGACTTATATCGCGCAAGCGCCTACAACTAAAAAAATGGCAAAGTCTTCACTTATTTCAGCGTGACCTAGAAATGATCCCCTGGCAAGATTTATATAGCATAAACGATATTATTCAGAAAGTACACTTTTTAACAAAAAATATAAATAACATTTTTAATATCCATGCTCCCGTCAGGATAGTAAAAGGAAAAAGCAGACCACATGCGCCATGGATTACTGACAATGTTAGATTTATGCAGAAATGACGTAATAAGGCACTGAATAAATTTCGTAGGACAAAAAGGCAAGAAGATAGGGTATATTATCAGCAATTACGAAACCTAACCACTAACGCTATAAGAGCAGAAAAAAAAGTTTATTTAAATTTTAAATTTCAGAATTCCAATCTGAAAGAAAAGTGGCAAGAACTAAAAAGACTTAACCTAACCAATAATAACCTTAATGACCCACCATATGCCCTCAGCGACCCGCAAAAAATAAACAAATACTTTATAGATAGTAGAGTAATAATGTATCCATTTGACCACCCCCCCTCTTACGTCCCTGCCCCTCACCCTGTGACGCCACTTGACCTTGAGTCCATTTGACCTTGATTTTTTGAAGGTCAACATCCCCTCTTCTTACGTCCCTGCCCCTCGCCCAGTTGAGGGTGCCACGCCCAATTGACCTTGGGTTCATTTGACCTTGATATTTTGAAGGTCAAAATGTTTGACATTGAAATGACCTAGAGCATGTTTTGAAGGTCAAATTGTCTGACTTTGAAATGACTCTGAGATTTTCTTGGTGGGGGGTGTTATACGAAATAACCTTGATAATTTTTTTAATGTCAAGTTGTTTCACCTTGAGATGTATCTGATTGGTGAGGAGTGCTTGATATTAAGTGATGCGTTTGTTATGTAAATGGGTAGAGGGTGTTCGATCTTGAAGTTTACCTCTATAAAAAAGCTTGGCTAATATAGAAAACTTCACATTGAGACGTGACTCATTTGCAGTGAGAACTCGCTCTTGTACATTGGGAGCCCGTAAGAACGTGGGGGGGTTCTTGGGACTCTCCCAAGAACAGTAGTACGGTGATACGAGGCCAACGCAGGTTTCCACTCAATAATGTGCAAGCGCGTCGTCAGGCGCTTCGAGTCGGTGAAACTCCACCAACTACCGAATATGCGATGCAAGCCTCGTTTTAAATGATTCGCGACCCGATTTTTGCGCCAAGCGGAGCCGATGGCTATCCTACACGAACCCTTTGTGATGTGTCAGACGGTGGCTTCATCACGGTTAATACCCGGCGATGCTTAGCGTATTACTGGCGCGGTGCGTTACAGCGCTCTTAGGGAAATTTACGCGGTTTTTCCTCACATTGCGCAAGGTGTTTTTCGTATATAATTAGCGGGAGTGTTTTTCCGGTTATTTGCCAGAAAGAAACATATTTTTACTATGATTAATAAACAAGATATGAGTTGAATAGCGAATCGATGCATACTTTCACCAAAAATTTATTAACTTCGTTACAGCCTTAAAAACTAGGTCTTATGCTGTGAGTTACATTTTCAGTTAATTTAATTGCAAAAAACTGTAACTATAGACATAAACTCAAAAAAAAATTATATTATTAACTAAAATCCTGCGTTTTGACTGGTCTATCTGCATATATTAAGTAGTTTTTTTTTAATTCTTGTGAGCTTCCAAAAATCGGTTTTTAAAGTACATGGTGTTTAAATTATAAAGCTGACGTTTTGTGCTAGTTCTTATGTAAACTACACACAAATGTTGGTTATTTAGAGGGTATTTTTTAAATACATACATCAAATCGGTCTCATGGTAAAATCTGCGCCAGAGCATACCTATCTTCACTACTGAAGTCAAAAGGATGAACTAAATTATGTAAACCTCGCGATTCTGAATGAAATTATAAATTTGCTGAGATTCGAAATTATAAAATATATAAGAGAGAAATTAACGGCCATTCGGACAAAATCTTCTGCCTGTGGTGAGCTTATTCAAGTATAGGGTCCAAAAAATCATGGACCATTATACTGACAAGCCTTTAAGCGCTTTTTGTCTTCTCTACCCGCTTAACTGACGACGTTTCGCCCTATATGGGGCTGATTAGGCCAATGCAGCCATATGGTAGAGATGATGGAAAACACTCAATGGTATGTTGAATATAAACGAAGAAAATATTAGGCAGTGAGATATTATAACCCATAGAGTAGGAAGTGCCATTTATGGGAACAAATGCAGAACCAGGGCTCTTTTGGTTATAAAATATTACTTGCTACAGATACTCCGTATACAAATTTACGTAGGTAGGTTTTAAAATCCAAATATATTTTTGTTAATGTTTAATTTTACACAAATTTCTTTAGTTTTTATTTCATGTTCTTGCCAAATATGCAACCACATATTATAAGGACCTAATGTTAGCACATTTGTGTGATATAAAGCTTTTTTATGTAAGTTATGGATTTTGGCTGTCGAAGGAAACCATTAAAAGAATTTTACGTTTTAAATTATTAACTGTTTATAAATATTTCTAATTAAATGACAAATTTATTCTATGCTACTGGTAAAAATCAATACTAGGCGTAGACGAGTTGTTTCTTGTCTCTTTTCCACATTCCGCCTTCTACTTTGCTTTTTCGTTACTAGAAAACGTACTTTAAGATTTTTTGGGCCCTATACTTGAATAAGCTCACCACAGACAGAATATTTTGTCCGAATGGCCGTTAATATCTCTCTTATTTATGTATCTACGGACGTTATAATTTTGTTTTTGTTTTTTATTAACACTTTGGCCTAAAATAAGCCGGTATCATGGAGTTCATACCTTCGTGAGCCGTCTTTTCGCCAATAAAATAATTGGTATCGCACAGCTTACACAAAAACAATGAAAGCCTGAGTATGTCGCGCTTAGTTAAATGTTTTTAAACATTACTAAAGGTATAAATAACAAACTTCGCATTTGTTCCCATAGATGGCACGTCTTACTCTATGGGTTATATATCTCACTAAACCAAAGCCATTATATGCTACGTCGCCCTCGCAATTATAGCCCATAGAGTGAGAAGTGCCATCTATGGGAACAAATGCGAGACCAAAACCCTTGTATGCTACGTCACCCTCGCAAGTACTCTGGTTCAACTCGGTTATTGATTTTTCTAATATAACGGCAAATATGACGTCTAGGGGATTAAAACAGCATTCGACATTTCATAAAATAACTTCTTTGAACTATTGGTTAAAGGATTAATAATTACATTTTTAAACGTTGAGCGAATACAAAAGATTTTCTGTCTGTAGTTTATAAAAAGAAGGTAAGAAACTCTGTTAAGATATTGTCATAAAATTATATTTAAAGTTAAACATTTTTCGAAATGTAAATGGGAATATTGTACAACTAAAATTGACGGCTGTAAACGGATATTTAAAAAAAATATACGTATTTATTATATTTACTGGTTTCCATTTAAAAAGTTACCTTGGTGCCTATACTTGAATAAGCTCACCACAGGCAGAATATTTTGTCCGAATGGCCGTTAATTTCTCTTTTATTTATATATCTACGGACGTTATAATTTTGTTTTTATTTTTGATTAACACTTTGGCCTAAAAAAAGCCGGTATCATAGATTTCATACCTTTATATTTTTATTTTATTTATATTCGACATACCATTGAGTGTTTTCCATCATCTCTACCACATGACAGCATTGGCCAGATGAGCCCCATATAGGGCGAAACGTCGTCAGTTATGCCGGTAGAGAACATGGAAAGAGCTTAAAGTCTTGTCAGTATAATGATCCATGATATTTTAGAGCCTATACTTGAATAAGCTCACTACAGGCAGAATATTTTGTCCGAATGGCCGTTAATTCCTCTCTTATATATTTTATAATTTCGAATCTCAGCAAATTTCTAATTTCATTCAGAATCGCGAGGTTTACATAACTTAATTCATCCTTTTGACTTCAGTAGTGAATATAGGTATGTTCTGGTACAGATTTTACCATCAGACCGATTTGATGTATGTATTTAAAAAATACCCTCTAAATAACCAACATGTGTGTGTAGTTTACATAAGAACTAACACAAAACATCAGTTTTATAATTTAAACACCATGTACTTTAAAAACCGAATTTTGGGAGCTCACAAGAATTTAAAAAAATACTTAATATATGCAGATAGACCACTCAAAACGCAGGATTTTAGTTAATAGTATAATTTTTTTTTGAATATATGTCTATAGTTACAGTTTTCTGCAAATGTTCTGAAAATGTAACTGACAGCATAAAACCTAGCTCTTAAGGCTGTAACGAAGTTAATACATTTTTAGGTGAAAGTATGCATCGATTCGCTATTGAACTCATATCTTTTTTATTAATCATAGTAAAAATATGTTTCTTTCTGGTAAATAATCAGAAAAATATTCCCGCTAAGTATATATGAAAAACACGTTGCGCAACGTGAGGAAAAACCTCGTAAATTTCCCTAAGAGCGCTATAACGCACCGCGCCAGTAATACGCTAAGCATTGCCGGGTATTAACTGTGATGAAGCCACCGTCTGAGACATCACGCAGGGTTCGTGTAGGAGAGCCAACGGCTCCGCTTCACCGACTCGAAGCGCCTGACGACGCGCTTGCGCATTATTGAGTGGAAACCTGCATTGGCCTCGTATCACCGTACTACTGTTCTTGGGAGAGTCCTAAATTCGATTTTACACATTTTCAATAGACCAAGACTTTTTTCGGAATGTATGTAATGATTCTTGATATATCGAAATATATATTAAGGTTCTTTTGAGGGTTTAAATAAACACATTAATTTGATATAATACTATTTAATAAATAATATTTTTTTAAATAGGTTTAAAATTCCTACGGGCTCCCAATGTACAAGAGCGAGTTCTCACTGCAAATGAGTCGCGTCTCAATATAATGTTTTCTATACTAGCCAAGCCTTTTTATAGAGGTAAACTTCAAGATCGAACACCCCCTACCAATTTACATAACAAACGCATCACTTAATATCAAGCACCCCCCACCAACCAGACACATCTTAAGGCCAAGCAACTTGACATTCAAAAAATTATCAGGGCTATTTCGTATAACAACCCCCACCAAAAAAATCTCAGGGTCATTTCAAAGTCAGACAATTTGGCCTTCAAAACATCATCAAGGTCATTTCAATGTCAAACAATTTGACCTTCAAAATATCAAGGTCAAATGGACCCAAGGTCAAGTGGGCTAGGCATCAACTTGACCTTCAAAAATTCAAGGTCAAATGAACCCAATGCCAAGTGGGTGGGGCCTCCTCAAGGTCAAATGACGTCACAGGGTGAGGGGGCAGGGACGTAAGAGGGGGGGGTCCAAAGGATACATTATTACTCTACTATATGTCATAAACACTCAGGATTTACTTAGTTCTCAATTAATTTCTTATTATAATTTAAAGAAAATTTCTAATAATGCTGTCTTTAACTTTAATACTGTTAATAATAATTATATCATGGAAATAATTAAAAATATCAAATCAAAAACTATTAGTAATGACAAACTGAATATAACTTTAATTATGATGTGCTGTCCATTTCTTATTCCATTCGTTAGACATATTATTAATTCAAGTATAAAAAAATCATATTATTATTTGTCTGAAGAATGGAAAAGGGCTAAAGGCATCCCTATACCAAAGAGAAAAAACTCTACGGACTTCGGACACTTAAGATACCTGTTTTGTCTAAGATTCTGAAAAAAGTACTCGAGAATCAAATACAATCTTTCTTATATACCTACAAACTATTACCTGAAAAACAGTTTGGGTTTCGACGCGGTCACAGTTGCTCAACCACACTTAATGACGACATTTTCAAAGCTCTTGACGAAGGCAAGGCAACTGTATTGGTAATGCTGGACAACTCAAAAGCATTTGACATGTTACATCATCAAATACTTCTAGCTATTTTATACTACATTGGTTTCTCCGAGCCGCTAGTGCTATTATTAAATCATTTATTACGGATAGGATGCAACATATAGCAATTAGAGGAAAATAATCAGATTCAATTAGAATAACTCGAGGTGTCCCACAAGGTAGCATTTTGGGCCCGCTACTATACTCAATATGTACATCAACATTTGTAAAGCAGTTAAAATACTGCGACTACTATTTATACGCTGGCTATACTCAGATATATTGTCATTTTACCCTTATGAAGTAACAGAGAACAATCTATCAATTAACCATGATTTGGCAGCGATTAATCAAATTTCAAAAGAACATCTCTTAAAATTTAATCCTAATAAAACCATAGCTATGTTGTTTTGCCGTGATTCGGTTAGAAATTATATTCTGAGCCAACTTGGCTTGCACCTTGCTGATTCTAATATTTTGTTTAAGGACGAGGCACGTAACTTGGGTCTAATTCTCGATAGTAAACTGAGGTTTAAATCTCACTTAACTGCAAAATTAAAAATCGCTTATGCAACTCTTAAGCGGATTTTCTCTTTACGACATGTCTTAAATAGAGAAATTAAGACTATGTTGTGCGATTCCCTTATACTATATTTAATTTTTGCGATAATGTTTGGTCCAAATTTGGACAGTCGGGCAATCAGCGTGTCCAAAAATTGCAAAATTTATGTCTGGGCTAAATATTTGGAATTAAACGTCGGCAAAGGATTACCTATAAATTGAAAGAATTGGGCTGGCTAAACATGTGTAATCGTCGTGTACTGCATTCATTGTGCTTTATTTTTAAAATAATTAAGTATGAGTGTCCACCATACCTTTTAAGAAAACTAACATTTCGAACACGTGTCTATAGTTTAAACATTCGACGTAAAACACTTCGTAATGTTCCCCAACACCGAAAAGAACTTTACAAAAGATCATTTTCGTACGTTGCTGCCTCCCTCATAAATAAATACTCACCCGACTTCTCGTGTAGTTGCGTAACATTTAGGAAAAAGTTAAAAAAAAACATTTGTTGTCCCCCTAAAAGATAGAAAAAAACGCTTAATTTACAAATTTAAATGTATGGTCTAAATTAGCTATTAAAAAATTAACGTGTAGCCTCTAAATGTCTGGCAGTAGGGGAAATTCCCTCTGTATCTTCCTACTCTTTCTCTATCTCTCTCTCTCTCTCTCTCTTTCCCTTTCTCTTTCTATAAATATATATATATATATATATATATATATAAATATATATATAATATAACCTTAAACAGAAGAACCTAAGCAGAACCCAGTATATTTTTTTTCATAGTCATATTCTGTGTAAAATTCCCTTTTCAATAATGTATCACAAGTTATATTTTTTTCAAAATGGCAGCACTAAAACCCATTTTCTAAAAAACGTTATATTCACCATATAACACACAAAACAAAAGACAATGTCAAACTTCTGAGGTGACCTGATTAAAATGAATCTTTTTAGGTTAGAAAACGCATGAAAGCATATTATAATTAATCCTTTTGTTGTTAAATTACAACAATATTTCGATTTTTCCTCCGAGCTATATAATTTTTTATCGAGGAAACTACTAAATCAAAATTTAACATTTTTATTAGTTAAACTATGTTAGATTTATTTACCTATCTTTTTTAGTAGTCAATAACTAAGTCTTCTATTTAGTCTCAACATGTGTCAGATTTGTTTATAACATTTAAACTTAAATGACCAGGTCTAGGTTGTCCATTTTATACCCATACCTATATAAGCAGTGTTAGCGAATCTACTCTAATGTATATATTCGAGTTTATAGAAATTGGTTAACTGGACATTTTATTTTTATAAAAACGTGACAGTTGATTAATATAAGCATTTTAAAATAATTTTCGCTTTTATAATTTAAAGTTTAATTGTTCCTAGATGCTTACGATCGTTCAACGTAAATGCAGCTTTGACACTGTCTTTTGTTTTATATGTCACATGGTGAATATAACGTTTTTCGGAAAACCGGAAAACATCATTGTAAAGGGAATTTTGCACAGAATACGACTATGAAAAAACATATATACAGGGTTCCCTTCAATATATTGAACTTTAGGTCCGGTTTAACCGGGAGTGATGTTTAATCTAATTATCTGTCAAAATATGCATTTTAATATTTTAATAAGTTAGTTAAATATAAAGAAATTAGTACCAGTGACACTGTGAAAGAAAATTATCTACGTCGGGAAGTTTGTGTGTTCCAAAATTATGTTGTAATAAGATCCTCTTTTGGTAGTGTATATAGTGTGTGTCCACCATGCTATTATTGCATTTAGAAATACCTGTTGGAAAACAAGTTTTGTTTCGACACATTATAGAAGAGCAATGGAGTGTTGTGAAAAAGACTTGCGCTGCACATTGTGCAACGATAATCTTTTTCATATAGGTATTGTTGAAACTTGTTTAGTGTGTAATAAAATTAAAGTGCAAAAAATTGAAAATTATAAAGTAAACAAAAGTAATTTTAATGACTAGAATATCATGATTTAGAATGGGACGTTGGATATTTCAAACTAAATAAAGTGGAATAAATCTTTAAGAATATTCTCAAGATATATTCGAATCCGAAGATCTATGTCAAAGATGTGGAATAGACCAACTTAAAAAAAAATTGGCTGAAAAATTAATCCTAAGCATTCTAGTCAGTGAGGAACCCTAACTAAGCAAATTTAAGAAGATTCTAGAATGTTATTTTCATAAAAATTCAAGCCCCTGGCACTGTGCCTTGGCTAATGTAAAAATAATATATCATTATAAAAACTGTTATAAAATTTGTTAAATAAACAAAAATAGTATTAAATATATTACCAGACTATTTAACTATTGATAAAGTAAAAATGTTATTTAGTATTGTCTAAACACATAATAAAGAATATTATTATAATACAGCAATTTTCTTTCCATTTTTAGTCCATACAACTATATTCAAGAAGCTACCTAGTACGTTTCATTAGCAATTAAATAAATAATAATAAAATAAAACAACAAATAAGTTAAAGCATATATTATATTTTATTATTACTTAGAACAAAAAAAAAACTTATATTTACTACTATATATACTACCTAAAACTAAAAATTATACCTGTAATTAATTGGCTTTTTACAGAACCTATTAGGCTGTTTTCTCCTAGGTTTGGTATAAGGTCTATGTTTTATGTCAGAGTTTCCAAATCTTGTAATAGTCTTAAGATTACCTCGTCATAATTCGTTGGTTATGGTTCTACTGCCATTGTACTGTTGGTGTAACTACTGGTTCCACTGCTAGTTGTAGTGTTGGTTGAATTGCTGACACTGTTGGTGGTACTGCTGGTTGTGTTGCTAGTTGTACTGCCAGCTCCTGCGCCGATTGTAGATAACCACCCCACATTGTTCCTGTTGATGTTGCTGGACATAGCAAATGCTGCGGCACCGGCTCCTGCAGCGTGTGTGGAGATCCACACCACATAAAACGACAAGTTTAAAATATATTTGTTTTATTTGTTAAATATTTCCCTATACACAATACATGTTTGCTTAACTCTATTTTTTTTAATTCTTCTATTTATTTTCTTTCATTTTTACTTTGAAGACAATCTATACATGCCTTAGAAGCAAGTTTACATAATTCTGCATTGCGTAAATACACAATAATGTTTGAGCTTCACTGTCTTGTTCTTCATATGCATAATATTCAGAGCAGGCTGCAGACATTATGAACTCTTCGTACATTCCTATAACAATTGCCTCCATCGTTATACTAAAAATTCTTCTTCTTTTAAAATCTCGTTTACTAGAATTGGATCTTCAATATATTCCTTTAATTTAAGAAGGTGACAAACAAATCAAAATTCCCTTATGTCATAAATAAGTTGTATTAAATCTAATGTTTTACAATATTTGTCAGAGGCACATGCAACGCTTGCATATTGATTAGAGAGTTTGTCGTAATAATGACACCATTGTGGTCTACTTTGCATAGAATCCTGAGAATAAGAAAATGAAAACAAATTAAATTCTTTACTTAATTTTATGACAGTTTCCTGTAATTTCTTGCACATCACCACAACACTTTCCAGTGGTCCATCTATACAGTCACCCTCTTGATTATGGTGAGTGTAACAAGGCAAGTTTAACTGTAATTCCTTGTCACGTCGATAGCGTTTTGGAAGATTTTTCGAAGTTGGTTTTAACTCCACTGACTCGACAAACCTTAAATAATTCAGAGGAATATATTTTAGATCATAAGCTTTAATTTCCCACAAGGGCACCGTTAGCCCTAAACAAATAACTTCATCAACACGTTCAATAATATCTTCGGCAGGTACTGTAGCGGACCCCATGTGACTGTAAGAATGACTTGTTCTGTTGGCTGCTAAGATTTAAATAAAACATCTCCCTACAATGCCTAACGACGACTGAGAAGGGCACGACCAATAAGAATCAATGTAGGTGGAGTAGAGATAGCGGGGCCAAGGATAGGTGGGGGAAGTAGTCAACCATTCAAAAAAGTAGTGGGGGAAGCTCGCTTAACCCCCCAATATACTCTACTTATATATTAGTTCTAACCGCGTTAATGTTTTCCTACTTTCGATTTAATTACTCTTGGGTTCTGAGTTTCGCTACAAGTGGCTATTTGCTGCTCCGTGGTAATAAAGTATAAATTCCGGCGAAGATTTCGGATGTTCTCTTGGTAACCACAAATGTCGGTTTTACTCCTGTTGATGACTCTGGTGTGGTTTTGTGTATTAAATTTGGCGCTAAATGTACTCGTCTCTCAACTAGTTGACTATACTGATGAAGACTTTAAGTCAGAAACACGTGTCTACATATATATATATATATATATATATATATATATATATATATATATATATATATATATATATATATATATATATATATATATATATATATATATATATATATATATATATATATATATATATATATATATATATATATATATATATATATATATATATATATATATATATATATATATATATATATATATATATATATATATATATATATATATATATATATATATATATATATATATATATATATATATATATATATATATATATATATATATATATATATATATATATATATATATATATATATATATATATATATATATATATATATATGTTTATATATATATATATATTTTCAGGACAGCATAACAGGTGGGTATCAATATATAACTTTATTAAATGCACGTTCCATCAAACAAAATTATCTATCAGTCTGAGGACCAGTAGAAATAAACAAGATATTACATGTTTAACTATAAAAATCGTTTTTAGTATATTTTTGTAATACTAAATCAACAAGTATACTCAATTTTAATTATTAATTTAAATTAAGAAAAAATTTTTGAATAGTATGTTTAAAATTAAGAAAAAAATTTTTGAATAGTATATTTAAACAAAGTGAGATTTTCAGGACAGATATATATATATATATATATATATATATATATATATATATATATATATATATATATATATATATATATATATATATATATATATATGTATATATATTTATATATAACAGGTGGGTATCAATATATAACTTTATTAAATAAAACGCAATCTGAGGACCATATTTGTGATATATAAATATCTAACTGGCCAATAGAGAACTGTGCTGCGTTGTCAGATTTTAAAAATGGCACATTAAACAAAAATATAATTTTAGCAAAATTAGTGTTGTGAAATTTGCGGCGAGATCAAACAAAATGCTAAGTCGTGGTAAAAGATTAGTAGCACTTGCTGCCCGAGGTTTTATATTATTTAGATTAGGATTAGATCCTTAAATAATAGATTCTGACATGGCAAATTTACGAGCCTAAAACGTAAATGAGAACGAGCGTAGTGAAACATAAGGCAAATACCGTGTCTAATAACCGGAAAGTTGATCAGAGCCGTACTCCGAAATGTTTTGTGAATAAGCTAAATGGATCATATTTCACTGTGCAGGTATTATTGAATTATATATTGGTGTTAGTTAGTTACAAATTAACCTTCTAAGGTGTAATTATGGATATATTACAAAAATTTTCTGTTCGCGAGATAGTTGAAAAACTACTTATACCCGATTTACTACAAATTTAGTAAAAATATATGGATCATAATATGAGGATGAGATGATGGCCTAGTAAAAATATTTGAAAAATTATAAAAAAAACTATTTATTTAGTTTTTCTCAATTTTTTATTAGACTGACTTTAAATTTAGTACAAAAATTATAGATGAACTGGTAAAAGTATGGTACGAACTCAAGATGATAACTCAAAATGGAGGCCAAATAAATTTAGAAAAAATCAGTGTAAAAAATTACTTCTTCAATTGATTATAATGTTTTTAAAGCGTGACGTGGAATATAATGGCGGTCTATTAAGATATAAAACAATACAAAAAAATCGGCATATTTCCTTTGTCCAGAACTTCTCTTATTATCAATCTACTACTATCTGCCTACTAGTTCAAGGCCTAGTTAAGAAACTACTTATCCGATTGAATTTGCAAATTTTGTGTATGCCTTAAGTATATTATAGAGATAAACTAGTAACCTTGTGGTACGAATTCAAGATGACGGTACAATATGGCGGTGAAATAAAATGTTTAAAATATCAAGTTAAAATATTTTATTCAATTTATTTAAAATTTTGCAGAAAATTAAAAACCATGAACTGATATGAATTCAACATGACGGTCTAAAAAACTGAAAATAAAATCTACTGATTTAATTTATTTTAAGCTATATCCGAAAACCAAGTGTGGCATTTGTTTCAAATTTTGGCAAAAAAAAACAAAAATCATAAGTGGTAAAAGGTGCAACGGTAACATTTTGGTAAAAATCCAATAAAGCGAAACAAAATGGCAGTTAAGTGAAGTATTAAAAAATTTGTTACTAAAAAAATACTTATCCAATTAATCTCAAGTTTTTCACAGAAATCAAGCATTATGTGGAAATCAGCTGGTAAAATTTTGGTACGAATCCAACAAAATGGCTTAATAAAATATTTAAAAATTCGGCCTGAAAAACTAGTTTATAGATTGATTTCAAATTTTGCGCAAGAATTCAAATTCAAATTCAAATAACATTTATTGTGTAAAGATAGAAAATTACAACCAATATTGCACAAAAGGAAGGTACACTAGATAGTGGTATTAACAACCAGGCTCCAAATGTCAAAATAGATAAAAACATGAAGAGGCAAACAAGACACAAAAAAAAATTAATTAAAACCAGGCTCCAAATGTCAAAATAGATAAAAACATGAAGAGGCAAACAAAACACAAAAAAAAACATTAATTAAAACATATTCAGATTAAAAGCTTTTAAACTTTGTCTGACCTTCTGCTTCAGTGTTCGTTTCATAGTGAGCTTGGATTTAGAAGTCAAGCTTGGCAATAGTCTTGTGATTTGGTTGTAGGCATAAGGTGCAAGATAAAAGAAGCCTGTCCGAAAAGTTTTGATTCTAGGCAGGGGGATGTCGAAGTTAGCATAAACTCCCCGAAGCGGTCTGTGATGGACATCGTTTCGTCTAATAAGTTTTTCAGCCAGATACTTTGGAGTCTGAGAGTTGATCACGTTGAAAACAAAACAGATGAAATGAACAAATCCCATCTCATTCAATTTGAACAAGTTTAGCTTTTCAAAAAACGGGGTAATATGAAAATATCTTTGAACTTTGATTATAAAACGTATGCAAAAGTTCTGCATTCTCTGTAACCTCATGCGACTCTCATTCGTCAAACAAGGTTCATAAACGACATCTGCATAATGAAAATGAGACAAAACCAAAGAGTTGACTAGCATTTTCTTTGTATTCTCATCCAGTAGATCTTGAAATTTATATACAGATTTAAGACTGAGGAATACTTTACTACACACCAGCGAAATATGATTTTCAAATTTAAGCCTTGAATCAAGAAGTAGCCCAAGGCTCTTAATAACTCTACTACAAGGGATTTCACGTCCATCGATCCCCAGACTCAGTCCAGCCTCATCCCGTAGAAAATAAGGCGAACCAATCAACATCTGCTGACTCTTCTCAGGATTCAGTATTAAACCATTGTTTTTTGTCCAAGAAGATATTGAATTCAAATCCTGGTTAATCAGCTTACCAGCAACACTCATGGAAGTTGGGGCAAAGATACAGAAAAGTTGGACATCATCAGCATAAAAATGAATACTGCACGTTTTAGGCGCAAACTGTAAATCAGCCACCGCAATGGAGAACAGAAGGGGTCTCAGGACTGATCCCTGACGAACTCCAGAAGTTATTTGAGCAGAATCCGACACCCCCCCATTTAAGAAAAGTTTTTTGTTCGCGCCCATGGAGCGAGCTATTCAACCAATCATGAGTGTGACCGCCTTCCGATCATCCAGAGCAATCAGACAATCATCAACAACATGGCTCAGTGCCGTGACTGTTCCAAATCCCTTGCGAAAACCAGACTGAGTCTTTGGAAGAATTCCACTCTCATCCAAATAGTCACAAAGATGTTCGTGTAAAACTCCTTCAGCAACCTTTAAAGGGACACAGAGGAGGCTAATAGGTCTAAGATCATTAAGAGAAGTTATTGGCACGGAAAGAAAGGAAGGAAGGACTCTGAGAATATTGACAATTAATATCAAACTTTGATTTCAGATTCCTTTTAACAAAACAGGTAGACAACCTCTCTAATTCTTTTTTATTTCCTACCAAAAGAAGTTGGTGTTTCTTCTCCCTCGATGAGAGTGGAGAAACTTGAGTTTCTGCATTATAACTTTCATGATCCTCTTGTTCTAAGGAACAATAGTTCATCCCAGTATATAAGGGCTCCTCTTCATTCCCGCTAAGGGAAGTCTGCACTCCAACATTGTTACAGGATACATTCCTTGGTATTGACTGATGTGAGTGGTAAGTTGGGCATCATGTTATTTTGGTCTGCGTACCAGAGTCAATTTTATTGGTATTGAATTTACCCCTCAGAGGAGAAGTTTGTATTGTGACATTTCGATGTGAAATATCTTCTGTTTGAGTTTCTGAGGATTGCAATACAGACATATCATTGTTTGTTTGAGAATTTATTTTTAAAACTATTTTCTGTGTTTGTGCATTACGCAACCTCACACCGGTCTGTGCTTCTGAATTGACAATATCAACGTTCACCAAGGAGTGTATTCTCTCATTACACTCATTAAGTTTCCTTTGAAGCGCATCGACTTTCAGCTTATATATTTCAATTTCAGCAAGCAACTTACTTTCCATTTCCGCAGCATCATTTTCGAAAGCAGTAGATTTTCGTTTTAGTCTTTCAATGAATGCATTTTTCATTTTTAGCTGTTTCCTCAGTTCCATGATTAAACTCTCCCGAACAACACATTAAATTATGGTCCAAGATTTTATAATTCGTGGTTCTTTTCCAGCAGCTTGGGTGGAAAATGTTATTGCAAGTGACACAAATCCAGTTACACTTAGCCTTGTTTTTACAACATTTAAAATTTTCAGACATTTTTACAGTATAACACAAAACTTAGGTTAAAAATTATGTATACATATATAAGACCATAGGTATACATATATAGGACCAAAGGACATAGACGCACTCAGACCTATCTGGACATTTAATTCAAGACAAAGACAGGGGGGTCCAAGGAGAAGTTAACACTGGGATAAACAAGACTATACTAAATTTAAAACAGCCCTGGTATTCATATGTTTGTTTAAATTCCGAGTTCAATGACCAGGCCAAAGGGAATTCCCACAGCTTCTATTTGTAATTTTATTAACAATTGCAGCTGATAAGGTACAAATAAACAGATTCGATAAAATTCATTTCACAATACAAAGTAGGTATTTGAATAATTATTTACTGCATTCCTGATAAGAATAAACCTTAAAGTTTTTTTACCAGGTGATTTTTAAAAATATTACAGAACAGTATGATTTAGAGGTTTTTATACACAAATTAAGGAATTAACGTCACCAAAATGGTATCACTGGACAACACACTTTTTACTCTTCAAAATGACACTACATACACCAATTTAAATAAACTTATACATGAGCAAAATTACGATTTTACGCCAGCCGATAGAACGTGTTTATATGTTAAGTCTTATCTCAATCAGCCAAATTGCAACCCTTGCTCTGGTTTATAACCGTAGGGTGCAAGATTGCTACGCTCTTATTTTTATATAATAAAATAAGAAATATTTCATTTTATTAATTTGCTGAATAAAAAAAAGTTAACTAAAAAAAGAAAGGCAGAAGTACCAAGACACAAGCTCGTGGTAAACAGAACGTGCAATATCGATGCTCTAAGTTCTTTTCTCCCGGAGAGTGGGCGTGGGGAAAGTGTGTGTGAATGTGATAGAGAGATGAGCTTGTAAAATTTTGATACGAATTCAACTAAAATGTTTGTAATCTTTTCTATTCTAGCATCCCTAGGTCTCAAAAAATAAGTTTTCTTAATTCCGTTAGTTCGTCTGTTGGTCTGTTTGTCTGTTTGTCCCTCTGTTAACTTACGGCATAGCTAAAAAAATGCTTAACCGATTGAATTCAAATTTTTGTCAAAAATTAAGGGTTACGTGACAATGACCTTGTAATGTTTTGGTAAAAATCCAATACGGCGGAAAAAGTGGAAGCCTGGTGAAATTTATTGCTAAAAAACTAATTAACCAATTTATCTAAAATTTTGTGTTACACAGAAATGACCCTGTAACATTTTGGTACGAATCCAAAATGGCGGCCTAATGAATTTCTTAAAAAATCATCCTGAAAACTACTTTTTTTTTAATTTTCTAATTTTGTGCAAGCATTAAGTGGGATATAGCGGTAAACTCGTAAAATTGTAGTACAAATTAGAAACAGCAGCAAAATAAAATGTCTAAACATTTTTGCAGAAAAATTAAATGTGACACAGGGACTCGTACAAGTTCAACATGACGGACAAAAAAAAGGAGAGTAGAACTACTTATTCAATTTATTTTAAATTATACTTAAAAATTAAAGTTGTCATAGGTAGAAATTGGTAACATATTGGTACGAATCTAATATGATGGAATACAATGGCTCTCAATGATCATGCCAAAAGACAGGAGATGTGTTACTAGATTATCATGTATCGAATTAAATTAAACATATATATATATATATATATATATATATATATATATATATATATATATATATATCCGCTCCGGACATAGTAATGATATTTTTGACATCAGGATTTGACACGTCGTGTAAAAGTTAACAAAATACCCAAATTATACATTATAGACTTTAAACTGTTCGAATATATTTAGAAAAAAAACATCTTCAGAGGCGGTTCATTCTTGCCTAACGAAGCAATTTTTAAATTATGTTATTATTATGTTTACATAACATTTTAGTCTTATTTTATGACGTACAAATATTGAACTGTAACTTCGGGACACCCTGTATTTCCCTCGAAGTCAAACCACTTGATAGTCGGCACTCAGCCCTTGAGAATATGTGACGAACCCTAAAGTGAACTGAGTTCGTCTATTCAGAGCCGGTTAAGGACTAAATATCGAATTACAGCGATAATTCCACTTTCTATCGTCACAATTTAAATGATTAATCTTAATACGATTTTGTATATGTATTTATTAAATAAAAACGCATTAACTTTATAATTTATATACATTAATATAATATTCTGAAAATATTCTATCGAATACCACTACTGCCTTAAAATTAACCAGATAATTCGGAAACGAGCTTTGTTTCTTGAAGAAAACCGTATTCGATAATTTTCTGTGTTTTTCGAAAGAAGAGCTCGACTTCGCCCTCCTTGTTCGGAGTCAGACTATTTTAACTTTCGAAAAACAAAGAATACAAAGTGTATTTCAGAATTATCTGTAATTTTTCATGCACTCGTGTTATTATTATCGAAAACATAAATATCGTTACGTTACTATAAAAATCATTTTAGGGATCTTTAAACTAATAAATATATAAAAGAAATTTAGATTTTGTAGTTGGAGTTAGATATAGTGGTAGTTAAGATATAGCCCAATGCAGCTTTTTAAAATGTCATCCCGTATGCGATTTTGTATTATGGTCCCAAGAGAAAAAATCGGTAAATTTCTTTTCCCGAAACTTCCCTCGTTTTGAAATTTTCCTTCATTCGGAGTAGTAAACCTTAACTCAATTTAATTCGATACATGATAATCTAGTAATACATCTCCTGTCTTTTGGCATTATCATTGAGAGCCATTGTATTCCACCATATTGGATTCGTACCAATATGTTACCAATTTCTACCTATGACAACTCTAATTTTTAAGTATAATTTAAAATAAATTGAATAAGTAGTTCTACTCTCCTTTTTTTTGTCCGTCATGTTGAACTGGTACGAGTCCCTGTGTCACATTTAATTTTTCTGCAAAAATGTTTACACATTTTATTTTGCTGCTGTTTCTAATTTGTACTACAATTTTACGAGTTTACCGCTATATCCCACTTAATGCTTGCACAAAATTAGAAAATTAAAAAAAAAGTAGTTTTTCAGGATGATTTTTTAAGAAATTCATTAGGCCGCCATTTTGGATTCGTACCAAAATGTTACAGGGTCATTTCTGTGTAACACAAAATTTTAGATAAATTGGTAAATTAGTTTTTTAGCAATAAATTTCACCAAGCTACCACTTTTTCCGCCGTATTGGATTTTTACCAAAACATTACAAGGTCATTGTCACGTAACCCTTAATTTTTGACAAAAATTTGAATTCAATCGGTTAAGAATTTTTTTAGCTATGCCGTAAATTAACAGAGGGACAAACAGACAAACAGACCAACAGACGAACTAACGGAATTAAGAAAACTTATTTTTTGATACCTAGGGATGCTAGAATAGCATAACATTTTAGTTGAATTCGTATCAAAATTTTACAAGCTCATCTCTCTATGACATTCACACACACTTTCCCCACGCCCACTCTCCGGGAGAAAAGAACTTAGAGCATCGATATTGCACGCTCTGTTTACCACGAGCTTGTATCTTGGTATTTCTGCCTTTCTTTTTTTAATTAACTTTTTTTTATTCAGTAAATTAATAAAATGAAATATTTCTTATTTTATTATATAAAAATAAGAGCGTAGCAATCTTGTACTCTACGGTTATAAACCAGAGCACGGGTTGCAATTTGGCTGATTGAGATAAGACTTAACATATAAACACGTTCAATCGGCTGGCGTAAAATCGTAATTTTGCTCATGTATAAGTTTATTTAAATTGGTGTATGTAGTGTCATTTTGAAGAGTAAAAAGTGTGTTGTCCAGTGATACCATTTTGGTGACGTTAATTCCTTAATTTGTATATAAAAACCTCTAAATCATACTGTTCTGTAATATTTTTAAAAATCACCTGGTAAAAAAACTTTAAGGTTTATTCTTATCAGGAATGCAGTAAATAATTATTCAAATACCTACTTTGTATTGTGAAATGAATTTTATGGAATCTGTTTATTTGTACCTTATCAGCTGCAATTGTTAATAAAATTACAAATAGAAGCTGTGGGAATTCCCTTTTTTTCTTTGGCCTGGTCATTGAACTTGGAATTTAAATAAACATATGAATACCAGGGCTGTTTTAAATTTAGTATTGTCTATTTCAAATTATAAAAATGTAGAGTTTTCTAAAAAAGAAAGGTACTCTTGGTTTAATTCGTTAGAATACCCCATTATATATATATATATATATATATATATATATATATATATATATATATATATATATATATATAAAACTTTGTTATTTAGTTTCTACATTCAACTGAAAATTGTGTTAATTGTGCGTTTAATGCCATACAAGAAACTTTTCAAATCAATTTTTCTTGAAAAAGATCGAAGAATTACTTTTTCGTCTAAAATCAAAAATAAAAGAAGATGTCCATAGGTTACTCATTTTCAACTTATTGACAATTAAATTACCTAAAATTCACACCTCGTACAAAAAACTTTAACTCACTTTATATCTCATATTTTTATGCTCCCTAATTTGACTATCTTAGAATTTGATTTGTCATTTTTTTTTTGGTTTTGACTAATTGCTTTTTTATGTTTTCCTATGTTATGTTATATTGCAATTCTTTTGTAGCGAAACAATTTTTTTTAATAAGCAAAACTTTTTTTTGATAAAATCAATAATAAAAAAGTTTTCCATATGTTACCCAAATCCAAGCACACGATGAATAGCAAGATCGAATGGCAGCACCTATTATAGAAATATAAGCTTACCGAATAAGAGGCACGGATGAAGCGCTTTGTGTTGAAAAGAGATAGAGAAAAGCAAGGCAATATGCGGGTGATATTCGATGGTATACGGACGGTCCGCGAATATCTACAGGTCGCTCGCTTGAAGTCTTGGACGAGGGCGATCTCGATATTATAATAATAATTTATTATTGTTCCCGTGTATCGCGAGTCAACAAATAGTTTTTTGCAGAAATGTCGTGTGTGGGGAGGAGGTAGTGTTGCCACCTTTCTGATAAAGGAAAACCGGCCTTTGTAATTATACATTAGTAAAGTTTATACATTTTTAAAAAATAAACGTGCGTGGAACAACCGAGGGCGGGAGAAATACGACGACTCAGAGCGTTGAAATTATTATATTAACTCAATAAAAACCTGGGTTGCTATTTTTTTCGAATTATGCTTTTAATTAAGCTTAATTAATTAAAACACCAACAAAAATTAATAAAATACTTTAGGAAACAAAACAACTCACTGTTCTTTGTTTATTGCAAACAAGACACATTTAAAATATAAACTTTTTAGTTGAGTTCAATTCCTAGCGTAGGTATTTTTTTTTGTTTTAAAAATCAGATTGTTTTGAAGTTAACTATACTTTGATGATATAATGAAGTGTATCTAAATTTAAACAAGGATTATCAAACGTACGACTCGGCATGCGGCCAGACTCGTAGATGTTTAAAAAAAGTGCATATACGCCAGTGGATAATATACTACGTAATATTTTAGTGATATAGAGAGAGGATATAGCAAATTTTCGTAACCGGCTTCTACGGTATGTGAACCGGAACCCCTCCTGGCTGAAACAAAACCGGTCTGGCCGGGCGCAAACCGACCAGGTGGCAACCCTAGGAGGAGAAAACTAGGTTTTCCCAACATATTTTTTCTAACTAATATGGACTTTATAAAAAAAAATGAACTTTATAAAAAAATCGAATTTAAAACCCCTTGACCTTTTATTATAAAATTTTATATATAGGAACATTCGTATAAATTACTACTTCAATACTAACCTCCATTTTTTAGGCTGAGATCATACATTTGTTAAATCTTTAAAAAAAGGTATTGTGGCAGTTTTGTGGCCATATTTCCCAACTCTGTAAAATCAGTGAATCATACATTGACGCGCACGACCGAGCCACGGCCTTAATTTTTATTGTTTATTTTATAGTGTTTTTTGAACCAAATAATTTGGCCACAGTTAACAATAAAAGTATCTTGATTTCTAATATTTTGAGCCTACTCTTCTGGTCGAATTTCACTTTTTTAGAAATCAGCAAAAGTGCTGTGGTTTAATGGGCCCTGATTTTTTTTATACTTAGTATAATAAATTTTGGTTGTAACTTAAACTAAGTAGTGAATACCCACATATAAATTAAATAAATTTTAATAAAATAGCTAAGGCACATCTACAAAATGCTCATTTTTATTGCCACTTACCTATTGCCTACTCTATTCCTAATGCCACTGCACGCCATTGCTAATCGTAGGGTAGAACGGGGTTAGGTGAACACTGCGATCTAACTGCCATCTTTTAAAACAGGTTGCGACTAACTTTCGTTATAAAGAGCATCACCTAGCCTGTGCTCTTCTGGTATAATGCAATGTTCTCTGATATTTAACGGAATGTCGTAAACGAATCAAAACGTTTTTAATGGCGTCAGAGTAAATTTTGTGCTCCCTGAATTATTGTAAATAGTAGTGTAAAGACAACATTTAAACAAAAGTTGTAAATATAGTGTTTTTCTGTAAGTATTTTAGCATACATTACGTTTATATAGAATCCTCTACAGCAATGTTATGTTAAGAATTTTATTGTTTAAAATTTTTCATACGTAGTGGGTATAAGTGGACACCTGCCATAAGGGGTTACATGAACAGGTGTCCAGTTAACCTGCCACGTCTCTGTTTCTGGCTTTTCTGCTTAACAGCCCATATAATATATTAACAATAGTGTGCGTCCATAAAGTTTTGCAAAAGTTCTGTTAAAATTCCTATAAACTGGTTCTAAGTATTTAAAAAAAAAATAAAAACGCTTAATGAATAATTAGTACAGGAAGGTCCTAAACGGATAAAATAGCCGCCTTCAATCAAATATATTTCTTTTTTATATTTATAAACATTTTGCTTCTTTAAAATGGAAAAACCACTTCAAATTAATATTGTCTTTTTTTATACAGCAATTTTTTCCTTTATATAAGTTGCGCTCAGAACCGAAATAATCCTCTATAAACCAAAATAAAATGTTAAGCCTTTTTTTAAACTGTAAAAGGGGTCAAATATGTTTTATTTTTGCACATAAGTACATTTTTCTACACCGGGAAATTTCAGAGTTGTAAAATAAAAAACAATATCTCTTTCTAAATGTTTTTAAATCAACGTACAGAAAGATAGATGTTTCTATTCAGTTGCGAAAAAGCCATTATAATTTTTTTTTCTAATTTCAAACATAACTATTTTAGCCATAACATAGATATACGGGGAAAGATCTACAGGGTTGCCAAAACACATTTTTTTTCTTTACAGAAAATGCCTAGGAAAAGAATTCGAACGACCAATAATAGGTCATACAGTGCCGCGGAACTCAAGCAGGCTTGTCAAGAGGTTCTGCAAAATGGCCGTTCAGTAAGAAATGTAGCTATGCAATTTGTAATACCTAGAATTACACTGAAACGGTACGTTGACAAATGCCGTGAACACGACTTGGAGTCAATTAATTTCCGTCCAAATAATGAACATCTTATGTCTTTTACACAAGATGAAGAACTGCTTCTCAAGCAATATCTACAACGTGCGTCAAACATTCATTATGGTCTTTCCGCAAAACAAGCTAGAGCACTGGCTTACGAATTTGCTGAGGCCAACAACAAGACCATAAAAGAGAATTGGTCTCGGGATGGCATGGCAGGCAAGGAATGGATGTTTAATTTTATGCAGAGGCATACATATTCACTAAGGACCCCAGAGCAGACAAGTTTGAGCAGAGCAACCAGCTTCAACAAAACAAATGTGGAGGCATTTTTTAAAAATCTTCGCGACCTTAAAATTAAATATAATTTGCAGGCCAAAGATATTTACAACCTAGATGAAACTGGCGTTACCACGGTGCATAAGCCTCCTAAAGTTCTAGCAACAACAGGTCAAAGAAATGTTGGGCAGATGACTTCTGGTGAAAGAGGAACCCTCGTAACTGTAGTGGCAATTATTGGTGCCACAGGAAAATTTGTACCACCGTTTATGATTTTCCCACGCGTGCATTTTAAGGACAATATGCTTTATGGAACTCCTCTTGATACTAAAGGTGCTGCTACGCCTTCTGGGTGGATGAAAAGTGAGCTATTTTTGCCTGTCTTACAACATTTTGTCCAACATGAAAGGCCAATGAAAGAAGAACCGAAGCTACTTATTGTTGATAACTATGAAAGCCACTTAAGTATTTGTGCCCTTAATTATGCCAAAGAAAATGGTATTCACCTTCTGACATTACCACCCCACTGCAGTCATAAGCTGCAACCGCTAGACGTCGGAGTATTTGGTCCGTTTAAGAAGTTTTATGGTGCAGCTTGTGACAGATGGATGGTCAATCATGCAGGAAAAGCCATCACTATTTATGACGTGGGCAGCCTGGTTGGAGAAGCTTTCCTTCAAGCTTTCACACCAAAAAATATATGCAGTGGATTTCGAACAACAGGCATTGAGCCATTTAATGATCAAATATTCCCCGATGATGTTTTTTTGCCCTCTTATGTCACTGACAGGCCAACTCCGGAGCAAGGGCCACAGCCTGGACCATCGTCAGAAGAAGTTCAGCCGGTAACATTACAAATACCCATACCTCAAGTGTTTACTCAGAAATTACAGTCAGAGCAACAGAATCCTGGAGAAAATCTATCTCAACAACTCTCCCAACCTACACACATCAATATAATAACGCCGGAGCAAATTCGTCCTCATCCTAAAGCTCAACCGCGCAAATCCACAAATCGACGTAAAAAAGGAAAGTCCTTGGTATTGACAGACACTCCTATTAAAGCTAACCTAGAAGAAGAAGCAAGACTCCGGGAAGCGAAAATCAAGAAAAAAGTTAAAGTTAGTGAGGTTAAGAGACAGACTGTGAAAAGGCGTGTTTTGGACGATAGTTCATCTTCTAGTGACGGTAATATCAGTTACCACGAAAGCTCTGATTCTCCTGAAGATTTCGATGAATACGAAAGTAGGCCTAGGGAAGTATCAAAGGGTGACTATGTAATTGTAAAAGTTTATGGGAAAACTAATTCAAACTTCAGACATTACGTAGTTAAAATCGACGACATTTATTTTAACGGTTATGACGTTACTTTTTTAAAGCGACACAATCATACAAAATATTTTTCAAATCATGAAAACGGTTTTGTTCCTTCCGAAGATGTTATTTATAAGCTGCCCATGCCAATAAAAAATAGCAGTGCCCGGTTTGCTAATATGATGTCGTTTAATATAGATTTCAGCGAATTTAGTTTTACAATCTATTAAATCTTATAAGTTTATGTTATATGTGTTATGTTACAAATATACATATCATTTTAAATGAAATCTTTACTATTTTATTAATTTTATGGTTATGTTCAGTTACCCCCATCTAATGGTTCACTTAACCTGTCTGTCAGGTTAACTGAACAATTTTGCAGGCTCTCGTAAAAGTTGATCTGATAAATCTATAATTTGTTGTTTCATTTGAAATATATTTTTTTTCAATTACCCTTTGAGCAAGTCATGCGTGGAAAAATTGCTACACCCTTATTGTTCGAAAGAAGGTCAGAATGTAAAATTAATCTCGAAGTGGACCAGTTAACCCCAGTCTACCCTACACACCAGACGTTTTCGTTTTATGCCAAAATTTAAAATAAAATATCTTAACTTCTATAAAATTAGCCGATAGTTGACCAAATCTATTATTGCTTCGCTTCTTTTCTAAAAAAAACTAATAATTTTCTGTGCCCATAATATTACAATGTTGCCATATTTTGGTCCTCAGTTTGCAGGAAAAATAGTTTGTGTATATATGGCACATGCAATCTGTCTGGCAAGTCTGGCACATAAGTCTGAACGTGTGAAAGGAATGCGGATAAAAAATTATTCTAGTTCAAATTATTTTTTTATGCATCAGGAATTGAAAATAAAATAGCGAAAATTATATTGATAGGTATCGGTAGACGTTAAGGTAGTTAGGATACCTGTAATTGACAGATTTCAAAACCCCGGCTCGTTCAACGATCAATTATTGTCAGAGAGAAATAGGCATGTTCGACGCGGATGACGTGGAAAAGACGAAGATAAAAGATGCCTTGGATTGAATTGTGAACGGGCCAGGGTCTGAAATCGGAGAATTGTCCCGGGTGGAGTTTTCTGACCAGTGGTGTGCGATATTTAATTATTTATTATTTTATTATATATTTAACATATAGCCATAGATAAACTGGTAAAATTGTGGTACGATGTCAAGGTAGCGGAAGAAAATGGCTGCTAAATAAAATATTAACAATTGTCAAAAAAACGTTCTACCAGGTTTTATGTTTTATCTTCCCTAGATATTAAAACATATATATTTTCATTTAGGTCAGTCTGCCTGTCTATCTGTCGGTTCGCGAAATAGCTACAAAACAACTTACCCAATTAATTTCAAACTTTGGAAAATAATTTCGGGTTATATGGGGATGACCTGGTGATAGTTTGGAAGTATTACTAAAAAATAATCAAAAAATCAGCCTGTAAGAACTATTTACTAGATCAATTTCAAATTTTGTGCAAGCAATAAATGTGATGTAGAAATAAACTGGTAAATTTGTGGTACGAATCCAAGATGGGGAAACAAAATGGCAGCTAAATAATTGTTTTCAAAAATATTAAAATCTTAATCAACATAACAGAACAAATGGCGGTCTTAAAAAAGTCAGAATACACATATTTATTCTATTTACTTACTGGTTTAGGTAAAAACTCGCAAAATATTGTGATAAATTATATATGATCGAAGAAAATGGCGCCTAATAAAATTGTTTGAAAGGACTGTACATATACAGGGTGTTTCACGAAGATGTGGACATAGCAAAATGGTTAGTATGGACCAATTGCCTTTCATATTTGAAAATAAAAAATTCTAAATTTATCTTTAATGCATATACAAGGTGATTTGTCAAAACCTCCTAAATGTTTAGAACTAAATACCTCAGGTACTAGTGAACCTATTTTAATGAAATTTTGCACAGTACTAGAGGTACCTGAGACTAATCTGGTTTTTTAGATAGAAAAAATATTTTTTGTAAATAATTTTCTATCAGTTTATATAAAACAAAACTTAATATTACAAACAATACTGGCCCGATTCAATTGAAATTTTATAAAATGCTCTTTTGGGATTAAACTAAAACTGATATGATATGATTATATATATATATATATATATATATATATATATATATATATATATATATATATATATATATATATATATATATATATATATATATATATATATATATATATATATATATATATATATATATATATACATATATAGTGATATAGTAAATATATAGTAAAATATAAATATATATACATATATAGTGATAAAGTAAATAAAAAATTATTAAATTTTATCACATAATTTACTTAAAAAAATTAAAAAATTGGTAAATTTCCTTTACTTTAAATTGCTTTCCTGGTTATGATTCATTTTACAAGGAATAGGGAAGTGTGACCCAATTTAGTTTCGCCCATATTCATTTAGTA
The DNA here is from genome assembly GCA_030620095.1 of Kuschelorhynchus macadamiae. Lineage (NCBI taxonomy): Eukaryota > Metazoa > Arthropoda > Insecta > Coleoptera > Curculionidae > Kuschelorhynchus > Kuschelorhynchus macadamiae. Next base: position 414,394 of record JAUTXW010004341.1, read on the forward strand.
TCCAATGTACACTGTATTTTCAAATATTTTTATTAACATTATTACTTCAACTTTTTTGAGCTTAATTTAAGTTTCATAAACTGATTTTTTTAAATGTTTTATTAAGCCGCCATTTTATTCTACCATCCTGGATTCATACCTGGGTGTTACCATTTTACTAGGCCGCCATTATATTCTGCCATCTTGGATTCGTACCATAATTCTACCCGTTTATCTTTCTATTACACTTGACTCTTGCAAAACATTTCAAATCAATTTAATAAGTAGTTTTCGAGGCTGATTTTTAAATATTTCATTAGGCCATCCTAGTAACGTACGTAAATTTTACCAGTTCATTTCAACGTAATACTCGATTTTTTTGCTGCATTTCAGATAAATTGGATAAGTAGTTTTTTAGTAGTAGCTTTTTACACATTTCGTTAGGCAGCCATTTTGCTCCGCCATATTGTATTTTTACCACTTGGCCCTTAACTGAAAGACTTAGTGCATTCTTTTAGGAAATAGAGTAAATAACGATTTCAATATTTTGTACAATAATGAACAGTTAATATCAAATGAAAACATATCTTTTCTGGGAGTTGAAATAGACAGAAGACTGGACTGAAGG